>JADBJO010000485.1:170000-227500 GCA_016801955.1 Conus betulinus
CAAAAGTCCGTCTAGAATAAGAATGTTGAATAAACCACAATGCAGAATAGGCAGTTAGTGCTGGACTTATGTTCAAGAGTTGTAATTTTGTAGAAGCAGAACAGTATATCCTGACAAAGAAAACAATTATTCCATTCTTACTGATACTATACACCAGTTTCAGATTGAAAAGTTAAGAAATGATGAAAAAGCAAGTAAGCAGCATTACCTCCTGACGTTGTTGTCTGTCCTTGACTCCTGGGCTGTCCTTAGAAAGGTCACGACGATCATCCATCGTCAGTTCTTCCTTGGATTTGAGAAGTTTGTCCTCTAGTGACTGGATTTCCTTCTCCAAGGCCGCAATCCTGGCATCCTGTGAACAACAGTGATGCCATCAATTTTCATTCTTAATCTAACTGTGTTTGAAATAATTAAACCATTCCCTGACAAAAGGGTCATATGATTGCTACAAAAACACATACACAACTGATGTGTTGTTGTGGTTTACACATGATCGTCACAGCTTTTAGTGGGCACTGGGAATTCCTTGGTGCTGCCCGTCTCACTTCCAAGAGTCCTAGAGCAATACTGAATCTTTTGTTTCCATGACCTACTAACCAGCTTGTATTAAACCATAAAGGCTGGTCTGTTCATTTGTTGCTTCTGTGCCATAACCCTTTACAAATCTGCCTGCCAGATTTCGAGTGTGATAATTCCTAAAACCCCAATTTTTGCCCCATATGCTTGTCCCTGCACTATCAGTATGGAGAAAAATCAAATAATTTCAGTCACCGCTTAAAGTTTCATTAAAACACAAGATGAATGATGAAAGGCGTCGTGACTAACTGAATGTGTAATGACAATATTCATTAAAAAGCAGTTTTGTATTATGCAGCAATAATTATGTGAAAATCTGTACAGCACCTCTGGACTTCTTACAAGAGTACTGCAAAGGAAAGCACATGAAACGCATGATTAAACAGGATACGTCTCAACCACCAGGTGTGACTGTGCTGTCAGATGAAAAGACCAATGACTTGCGCAGTGGCTCACCGCATTATCCAAAGCAAAGCTTCAGATGAACCACAGATGATTTGAAATGAATCATGTTCAGATATTAAGTCAAAATTAAAAAAAAACCCACCCACAAAAAATTCTGCCAAGTCACACTGGTGGTGTTCAGCGTTGGCTGATTTGATACAGACTACAATGGCCTCTACTGGCAATAAAACCTGTGTAGCCAGGGGGCCAGCATTCCATGATCAATACAAGTCACAATGACAGTCTCATTAATTTTGCTGACAACTTCGACATAAAATCCCTCAGGCATGGATAAGGAGAGGATGTCAGCAAAATCAATGAGACGGTTATTGTGATGTATTGATCATGGAATGCTGGGCCCCTGGCTACACAGGTTTTACTGTCAGTAGAGGTCATTGTAGTCTGGATAAGGAGGAGGATGTCAAAACTGATGTCATGACTGGGGCAGGGCATGAAGGGCCATAGAATCTGAGACTTCGTTTTGATGGTGATCAACGTGGGTGAAGATGATGAAGATGATTTCATTTTACTGACAATCAACATGGGTGAGGATGATGAAGATTATTTCATTTTAGTGACAATCAACATGGGTGAGGATGATGAAGATGATTTCATTTTAATGACAATCAACGTGGGTGAGGATGATGAAGATGATTTCATTTTAATGACAATCAACGTGGGTGAGGATGACGAAGATGATTTCATTTTAATGACAATCAACGTGGGTGAGGATGATGATTTCATTTTAATGACAATCAACATGAGTGAGGATGATGAAGATGATTTCATTTTAATGGCAATCAACGTGGGTGAGGATGATTTCATTTTAATGACAATCAACATGGGTCAGGATGATGATTTCATTTTAATGGCAATCATGATTTGATTTTTTAATGGCAATCAACGTGGGTGAGGATGATGATTTCATTTTAATAATGACAATCAGCATGACAATGAGGGTGAGGATGATGATTTCATTTTAATGGCAATTAACGAACATGGGTGAGGATGATGAAGACAATTCTATGGAGTTCCATTCTGGTCAAAATGGAGCAGTGACAGTGTTCAGGTGTCACAACACTCTGACATTCACAGGTTAAAAACATGTTCTTGCCAATCCTGCAACATGGTGCACCCCTGAAAAACTCTTCTCCCTGCAAAATACATGGTCCAGGTCTTTTTTTAAAAATCTTGCCCAAGCAGAGTCATGATACCAAAAAAATGATCATCTTGGAGGTGTTCAATTAGAAACTGAGGTTATTTCTACGGGGCATTTGGGGCAAAGAGTAGAAAGGGAAGTTACGAGCAACAGTTCAAGCTCACCTTTGCCTCAATCATGGCATTCAATGTATGACTGGAGCTAGACGATGCCGACAGGTCCACAGAGAGGGATGATGCATCTGTGCTTCCCCTAAGCCGGGCAGACTCCTGCAATGAAACAAACTGCACATAGTACATGATGCAAACGAAAAATAATCAATCAATGGGCTTATTTCACTCTCGTGACTGGGTGCTGTAGGAAGCACTATTGGCCAAGCTGATAACTGAAATGCTTCAAGAAGCGGGCATACCCCTCAAGTTTTCAGTTATACTCTGTTTTGTTCCAGAACTAAGGCACCTTGGAATAATGGGCTGACAAATTTTGCTGCGCACCTGTGACTCTTCCTGCATATGTTGGTCTTTCTCCTTCCCATCGCTTCACTGTATCTAAAGAGCATGCATTTTGGCATTGCCAAAAACCGAGTTGTTGGTTATCCATGGTATTGAACTGTCAGTGGCATTCATGTTATATCGGGTTCAAGTTCTAACTGGAGGAAATATAAATGCATGCAATAAGCACAAGTATTCTGACAGATCAGAGCACTACTTCCTGCCTGAAATGCTTCTGTTGTCTGCATTTCTGACAGTGGAATACAAGACTTGCCGCCATTTCTTATATTGATGTTTCTGGTTCTGCACCCGTCTCCCTTGAGTTTCTTCAGCTATACACTCCCTCTCGATCCCCTCCCTCCTCCTTTTGTAATACTCACATTTTTCACCTGCCTATCCTATCTAACAGAACTGAAAAGAAAAAAAAATCAATGAGAAGCATGCCTCTTCTGATATTGATCCTACTCTCTAGAAAAAAAGTTCCTTTTTCTGTGCGTCATGCACTGTTAGGATTCAAGGCTGCACTAAAATTAAACCCACCTGTTACGTAGTTACTGTTGTTTCTCTTGCCACAAACATGCATTCATTTTCTTCCTGTCTATGCCTGCATGTACCTGTCTGTGCACTCTTGTATGCATAAGTTATTTACCTGTGTAAGCTTGTGCATGCGTAACTACCTTATGCACTGTCTTCAGTGATTTCGTTTACTTTTAAGCACTCAGAGCTCATTCATGCTAGAGCGTTCTAAACATTCACATTATTACTATTATAAAAAAAGCATCAGCACTAGAGCTCAGAGAACAAACACACGCTGTGCAGTTGATTGATCTGCACACTGGATGATCTGTTTTGGGTCGCACTGATGCAGACACTGAACATGGCTTTGACTTGGTCTGTGAAGCTCCGCAGAGTGCTAATAATTATTTACATGTACAAAGCATGCTTCAGAACACAAGGTGAATTTTGAAAAAGGCAGTACTTACTTGCAGGTGTAACACAGAGCTTATTTATATGCCGTTAATGACAGAATTATTCCTGTGACTAGAACAGTACATGTTTTTTTTTTTTCTTTAGATTTATAACTGACAAGAACTTTCCACAGAACCAGGACCAGAGTAGTTTAAAACATTGCTATTTCTTAAACATATAGTTTGGACAATGTCAGACTGGTGGAATGTCTCTGTTGTTACTGTTAGCTATGAAAACCACCTACCTCTGAAATGAATACTCCAATCTAACATTATCCTGAAAATTGTAGGCTAGGGAACGTGGTTGGGTTGGCTCGTTGGTACAGCATTGCAATCAGATTTTGTAAGTTTGAGAAACAGTCACAAGCAAAAAACTGCCATTTTTGCCATCCGTCTCAAAAAGATGTTGGCACCTTAGTCATGTCACTGAAGTGCTAAGCAGGCCCCCTCCCTCCTGTCACACATGCATGCACACACACACCTCCAAACCCCCCCCTCTCCCACCCTTTTCCTGGGATGGTTATCCTCATCCGCCAAACTACCTAAGGTGGGCATTAACCTCGCATTAACCTCACAACTCCATGTTGACCTTGTGTGAAACAATATAACTGTCTGTGACTGTGTGTGCAACTGCAACTAATGCAAGTCCCTGTAGGAATGCATGTGGAGGAAAGGGGCAGAACGGCAAGAGGCTAAAGACAAAGTGCATACTTAAATTCATGTCTGTGTAGTCCAGCATGTCAAAATGAATACATGCCGGTGCATGCTAACAGGCGAGCATGCAAGCAAAGGAGCAGGTCATTACCTCAGTCAGTTTTGCTGATCTCAGCATCCCTGGCCTCCATGGCCTCCTCCAGCTGTCGGATTTTGGTGGCATCGTGGGCCACCTGGGACTGCAGATTCTCCAGCTCCCGACGATCGTCCTCCAGCTGGTTCACCGGCAGGCCCTTGCCCTGCAAATCACCACGCATCTGACTTGACGGTTAGCTCACACTGTCTGTCTGCTTGCAAAAGTTTCTTTCCGGTGACAACAACCACAGCGTCAACAATGACTTCAGTTCTCCAGCAAATACACTGATGATTTACTTATATCAGACAAAGTCTTCACTAGAACGCAAATATACAGCATGAACATTGCAGTGAACATAGAGCTACTTGATCTGTTTACCAGTTCAACTGGTGACAAGGCTCGATGAAGTATGATTCACTTAGCAAGCTAATTCACAATCAAATCCACAGCACAGATGTTTGAAATCAATCCTAAACTATTGCTAAAATCCTTACAAAAAAAAATAAAATCAATATGCATTCCTCTACCCCACTCCACATCTACCCACCTCCCACATCCTCTCCCCCTTTTTGTTTTTTTGCTCCCCAGTTTTCTGTGCCCCTGGTGGCATGACACATCAAGACTCGTGCACATACAGAGAGCTGCCAAGGCTTTAAAAACACATGTAGCATTTTAACATTTTAAGAGTAGCATTCCAGTGCTAGCACTTGTACGCTTTACCACAAGTCAGACTGAACAGCACTTTCAGTCCCACTTCACTTTAAGCATGACATGATGGCATACTAAGAAGACAAAATCTAAGTTATTTTGTGGCTTTGACTCAACCTAAAAGTTTTGAAAATCAAAATAGTTAACAATGAAAGTAATTGATAAATTGGCAAAATCGTGATAATCTGGACCAGTTTCTCTTCTCTTCTTCCTTTCAGTGCATACTGAACTGAAGCATTTTTCATTTTAATCAAGTCAAGTCAAGTAAACTTTATTATCTCAATTTGAGAAATTAATTTGTGGTCACACACATTCATTAAATCTGACACTTCTGCATTTAACGATCGATATCTTCGTCCTGACTGAAGAAGGTCATACTGATTTGCAAGACGTGGGTCTGGTCACACGTAATCTTCTTCGCTTTACAAACAACACGGCACCTGTATAGCTCACTCAGACTTTTTTGTCTCTCACCAACGATTTTTCCTCCCACGTTCACCACTTTCTCAAGCACATTTCTGCTCTTCACAGTCAACCCACCATACCAACACATAAATGAGAAAAAGTTAGAACAGATTCCAAGAAGCATGAATAAAATGTCCGAAGAATGTCAGTATTCACATGAAATGATCGCAGCTTGCGAAGACAATATAATCTGGTTTGACATTTTTTGTGGACATACTCAAACATGGGATTTAAAATTCAGCTTATTATCTATAAAAGTCCTAAATATTTGTATGATTCAACACGTTCTACTTCAGCACCTTTGATAAAAAGTGGTGGTACAGCTTTTGGATTCTTTCTAAAAATCAATCAACATTTCTTTCGTTTTTGTTACATTCAGATCAAGATAGTTATGATCGCACCAGTCAACAAATCTTTGAACCTCCTTGAAGTAAACAGAATCAGAGTTGGAAAGATCCACAAGTGCTGAGTCATCTGAATATTTAATGTACAAAGTTGAATCACTTCCTGAACAATCATTTGTGTACAGAGTAAAAAGCACTGGTGTGATAAAACAGTACCCTGGGGTGCGCCAGTTGAAATGACTCTGGAAGACGAAAACAACACTTTGATATCGAACAGACTGTGTCCTCTGTGTAAGAAAATCAATTATCCAAAGAATGAGCTTGTTACCCACATTTATGTTAATGAGTTTCTTTGCCATCAGATGTGGTTGTATGGTGTTGAATGCTGATGAGAAATCAATCAATAAAGAGAATGCGTACAAAGGAGGCAGGTTTTTCGAGGTGTGAAAAAGCATGATGGAGAAGTGTGAGTGTGGCATCATCTGTTGATCTGTTCTGTTGGTATGCGAACTGAAACGGGTCTTGGTACTGTGTAGTATCTTTTAAAACATAACCGAGGACAATTCTTTCAAGACATTTCATTGCAACAGATGTGAGGGCAACTGGTCGGTAATCATTTAAACAGCTTGGGTTGCGTTTTTTTTTTGGGAACAGGACATACAGTGGCATTTTTCCATAAAACAGGAATTATACATTCTCTAAGTGACCAGGTAAACAAACGACTGTAAACATAGGAGAGCTGAGAAGCACACACCTTCAACAATTTTCCACAGATATTATCAGGGCCCATTGCCTTTCTCACATTTAAACGTTTGAAAAAAAACTGAACATCATTTTCCTCAATCACACAACAGAATCACTTCCATCAACATCGTTTTTAACATTGCTTGGAGTTCTTCCTTCACTTCCTTTAATTCTTTACTAAAATCTTTATCATCAAATCTACAGTAAAAAATCGTTCAGCTTTTCTGCTGCAAATTGCTTCTGTTCTTTTGCTGTTTTTTTTGTTACTAATATTTTGGTTTGAACATTTTCCTGAACCTGATAAAACCTTTATTCCTTTCCATGCATCTCGCATATTCCATTCTGGAACATGTTTTCAACTTTTCTCTTGTAAGCTCTCTTTGATTCTTCAATCTCCGTTTGCAGTTTCTTTTGTACAACCTTACGATCGCTTTTATTTGCTGATTTGAAAAGCTCTTTTTTTCTCATTTAGAGTTATTTTCAGAGATTTTGTAACCCAAGGTTTTGTGTTGGGAAAAATTTTGATAGTTTTAGTAGGTACAATCATGTGTTCACAGAAAGAAATGTAGCTGGAAATAACATCGGTGGCTTCGTTAATGTCAAAAAACTAGAATTCAAAAAAAATTCCAATCTGTACATTCAAAACAAGCCTGTAATTCATCAACACTTTCTTGTGTCCAACACTGCACTTGCTTTTTAGTGATAGGTTGTGTTTTCACTTTTGGTCTGTAAGCTGGCAAGAGATGAATGGCATTGTGATCAGACTGACCAACAGGGGGGAGCTGAACACACTTGTATGCAGATGGTATATTACAGTAGCATAAATCAAGTATTTTATCCTTTCTTGTAAAACATGACACATACTGTTTAAAAGAAGGCAGGCTTGCATTAACCCCACACTGCTCATTCCAGTTCCCATTCCAGTCACACCCTGGCTTGTACTGTCACAAGCCCTGAACTGGCAGTCCACAGGCAGAGTCAATGTTACAACACTGTCACAAGGTAACCCACCAGATGAGACTATGCACTGCTACCAAGCCACCGGTGTATTCAGTGGTTCCTGTTCTGCTCCAGCCTACACAGGACACCACTTACCCCCCCCCCCCCCCCCCCCCCCCCCCCCCCCCCCCCCCCCCCCCCCCCCCAACTGACAAATAACTGGTTCAGTAGTGGAGCCAATGTCAGTGAGCGTCCCTCCATGGAGGGTGCCACTACTTCTGTTCAGTGACAGTCGCCATGAGCTTGCTGAAACAGGTGACCTCAACATGATCTCACCAAAGGCAGAGACATGGAGAGGGAAGTGAAACTGAGGTCACCACGAGAGCAGCGCAGAACGGGCTACATACATCAAGTGTCAACTAGGCTGAAGTGCTGGTCAGGAACTTTGTAATATTAAATAACATTCTCAGAGATACATCTAGATCCAGTGTTCCCAATACACTGCCAAGCAAACTCAACTAGACAGGAGTCAATCATAGGCAAACAAAATCCCACAAACACCTCTGGCTCTGATGGGAATCGAACACACCATCTCCCATGATGCTAACCACAGCACCATAGCAGCTGAGCTAAACAAAAAAAATCAGCTGTATGACCACTAACCTGTAGCATGTCCAGCAAGGTCTTGATGCTGGCATCCCGTGCAGCCAGTGTCTGTTTCTGGGTTCAATGCGGATCTCCAGCTCATCCACAGTGCGCCGCAGAATGAGCATTTCCTTCCCCTGGCTTTCCTTCTCATTGCGAAGACTCTCCAGCTCGGAGGCGTTTGCAGCAGCAATGACCTCTGCCCCTTCCCCTGTGCTAAACTTGCTCCCCAGGTCATGAACAAGATCCCGATGTCTCTGACAACAGATTTAAACATTGTAAGTAAGGATCTGCAATGGTTTTCTGTGTGAAATCTTCAAAGACATTTCCTTAAAGATCACTGAGTGCTCCAAATGATCAATCAATCATAGGACTATAGCTTGACTATACCAAAATATCATTAATGCAACAGAATACAACGCAACAGGAGTGCACTTCTATTTTGCAAACGGCCTTTTTCAAGAGCATCAAGTCTGGATATCAAGGAAGTACTAAACATAACATTTTTTTTTCTCAAAGTTTTGGCCATTTGCCGGATACGACCCTTCAGATATAATATGTTAATGGCTCAGTGTCTAATGACTGTTCGGACAGACCTTCCTACACCCAATTCTGTGCATTCTGTGTGTACAGAACTATACAATTCTATGCTGGCTTTTTATTCATTTTTTTTTTTCTTTTTAAGGAAAAACTGTTAAACTCCCTCATTTATGCCTTTGACACCAACACAAACACGTTCAAACACCTGGATAAAACATTCCAAACCTGAAAATCTGGAAGACCAAGCATGGCAAGTTACCACCAAATCACAGACATGCAAGGGAGACTTAAAAGGCAGTGAGTAAGGGGTTAATGTGTCCCGCTCTCCACCCAAACCTTCCTCCACTTTGTGCGCACACACACACACACACACACACACACACACACACACACACACACACACACACACAATGCATGCACAATGCACACACACACACACACACACACACACACACACACACACACACACAAACAAAAATATACCATAAGTGAAGTAGATGTATTTAAACTGTATAAAACCTAACGTTAAGACAGGACAAACAAGTTACAAGACAAAACACAACACATTTTGACCTCTTTAGTCTTCCCCAGACAAGATAAACAACATTCAGCACCATGAAAACAAAGAACGAGCAATCACTTATCTTCTCATATTCTGCGCAAAATGGGCACTGAGTGAATCTTGCCCCGAATACGAGATGATGATAAGTGACTGCTCATTCTTTGTTTTCATAGTCGTGAACGTTGTTTATCTTGCTTAAAGAGGACCTAAGAGGTTGAAAACTTGTCATGTGTTTGTCTGGTAACTTGTTTGTTCTTGTTTTGGGGCTGACTCACTAAGATTATTGTTAACATTTGTTTCAGTTTCCACCTGCAGTCATCTAACTTTGGAACTACCCATGCACCGGTCAGTTTCAATTGCTGCTGCTGGAACTTCCTCTTGCCTGTTGCCATCAATGTTTCGATCTCACAGCTTACATTCTTAGCAAATGTTTGTAGTTAGATCTTTTGGCACACTCTGATTACATCTCTCCTCCTCCACTCCTCCATATCACCGTCAATTACAAACTGATCTGCAGTGTCACTGTGCACAGTTGCAGTTTGTGGAGATAAGACACAGGCCACAACTATATGCATAGTAAACATGGTTTTTCTTTAATTATGCATCACACTGAAAACTACTTTATAAGCCCTACTCAAATGTGTTAGTTAAATACAATGTCAATAACAAATTCATTACTGACAAGTTCTCTGCATGATTTCTTCTAAATAAGAAAAAGTTTCATCGATGCAAACAGAAGAAGCAACGGACGGCATTTGTGCTTTCTTTTTTTTTTCCTTTTTTTTTTTTTAACGTATTACAAAACACATCTTGTACAGTTCTGCCACAGTCTACACAAACGCAAGCAAACACCAAATGCCATGAGTTCATGCCATCCCAAATACCACTGGGGTTAATACATATTATACAAGCAATGTTACAAATGTTAACGTCACTTCAAATACCATAAAATCTTTATCATACAGGTCTGCAAGTTTCATCAGTGTGGTTATCACCATGCACGTTAGAGTATGAACATGCACATGTGTTATTTTGTGAATATAGTGTTTTGTGTCTGCACGCATGACAAGCATACATATTGTTCGCTGTGTACACGTGTGTGTGTGTTAGTGTGTGTGTGTGTGTGTGTGTGTGTGTGTGTGTGTGTGTGTGTGTGTGTGTGTGTGTGTGTGTGTGTGTGTGTGTGTGTGTGTGTCTTTGTGTCTGTGTTTGTGTACAAGTGCGTGCGTGTGTGTAAGCATGCCTCTGTTGTTGTTCTTCAGTTTAACGTCTTTCCACTAAAAGTGATATCAGACGAAAATGCCCCTGTGTGTGTGTGTGTGTGTGTGTGTGTGTGTGTGTGTGTGTGTGTGTGTGTGTGTGTGTGTGTGGGTGTGAGTGTGCAAGTGTGTGGGTGTGTAATCATGCATGTGTGTGTGTGTGTGTGTGTGTGTGTGTGTGTGTGTGTGTGTGTGTGTGTGTGTGTGTGTGCAGTGTGCATGTGTGTACTTGCGTACAGTGTCTTAATATTTTGTGTTTGTAATGTGCGCATGCCAGTGTGAATCTGAATGTGTGTATGTGTTTGCAATTAAGAAATTTCAGGGTGTCAGTGCTGAGTTTGTTGAGAGCATGCAACAAACTGAATGATTCATTAGCGTACCGGATCTACAACAGTGAAGCACACATTAGTGTACTAGATATGATCAGCTTCTGAATAAGAATACAGATCTTCATGTGGCATAAGCAGTGATGCAGAATGCACAGAGGATAACCATCTTGAAGTTGACTATTAAATTTGTGTGCATGTGATCGAGCAGACTGGGTAATATCATGTAAATGGCATTGGTCTGCAGGCAAACCAACTTCCTGAAGACACACACACACACACAAAAAAAAAAAAAAAAAAAAATTACAACTGTAGTGGGAAGGAGCAGAAGACACAATGAACAAGCAATATTCATAGCATCTATTTCTTTCTCATCAAAACATAACAGGTTTGCAGTGTTTGCATTTTCAGTAAGTTTTTTACTCACATTTCATTTCATTGGTGAAAAAAAAAAAAATCAGCATGTGAGGGTGGCGTACTGAACAATTCAAGGAGCAAAAAACCCAGGAAATCAGTTACTTAAAGGGAAGAGGAAATAAGCTGAAAATAATGACTCAAATGAGGAACTCGGCTACAACATGAACAACTGACAATGACATGACTGACTTGATATAAATTTAATGATCTTGGCCTGAAATAAGAATGAGTAGGAATCTTTCCTCAATCCCCCCCCCCCCCCCCCCCCCCCCAATGGGTTGTGTATGTGTGTGTGTGTGTGTGTGTGTGTGTGTGTGTGTGTGTGTGTGTGTGTGTGTGTGTGTGTGTGTGTGTGTGTGTGTGTGTGTGTGTGTGCACATGTGTGTGTGTGAGTGTGTGTGTGTGTGTATGCACGTGTGTGTGTACATGTGAGTGTTTGTGTGTGTGTGTGTGTGTGTGTGTGTGTGTGTGTGTGTGTGTGTGTGTGTGTGTGTGTGCATGTGCACGCGTGACCGTGTGTGTGCTTGTGTGTATGAGAGAGAGTGAGTGAGTGAGTGTGTGTGTGTGTGTGTGTGTGGGGGGGGGGTGTGGGGGTGTGTGTGCGTGCGCGCGCGCGTGTGTATGCACACGTGACTGTGTGTGTGCTTGTAAGTGTGTATGAGAGAGAGAGAGTGAGTGTGTGTGTGTGTGTGTGTGTGTGTGTGTGTGTGTGTGTGTGTGTGTGTGTGTGTGTGTGCGTGCGTGCGTGCGTGCGTGCGTGCGCGTGCGTGCGTGTGTACACATACATGCACATATGTGTACATGTGTGTGCATGCATGTGTGTGTACATGTGTACATGCCTGTTTGCATGTGTGTGTGTGCATGTGTGTGAGCATGTGTTTGTGATTTGCAAATTTAAGCAAAGTTTCAGATCCATCTGATTCTCCAGGCATGGTGCACTTTTCTAGCTAAGTAGGGGGCAATTACATCTCGAGCCAGAAGTTTCCGGGTTACGAATACAGATTCAGGAAGGGCGTAGAGGGTACAGGGAAGCGGAAGGGGGAAGAGGCTATAACTTCGAACATACCAATTACAATAATCATGTTCTTCTCAGTTTTCCCATCCAACAACAGGGATGTTACGAATGTTTTCGCATGTGTTGCCATCACTTTCAGTCAGATGAGGTGGAAGCTCTAAAAGGGAATGCATTCTCATAGTCAAACGTGAAACTGTTTAAATCAATGGGTGCATGTGTTCGATAGTGATTCAGTGACTGATAGTCTGCTGGCTTCTGGTAAAAAAATAATTCGCTTTGTTAACCTTCTGCATGTAGCCAACTAGAACTCTTAGGCTACATCTTACAAATCTGGATTGATTAATGGGGGGAAAAAAAAACATATAAATACTTACAAAAAAGTAAAAGGAATTTCATCTCTAATTATTATTAACAACAGCGCGCAACTCACTCACTCACACCCACACACACACGCCCACACCTACACAGTCGCGCATACGCACACACGCACACACGCGCACACACACACACACACACACACACACACACACACACACACACAGAGTCACAATCATGATGCAAAGCATATCCCAACTCATCCATTCTGAAAGAGCAAGCTCATCAGCAGGGGTCAGATACCGACAGTAAAAAGAATTGGCAGCAGACATCGCGCTCATCACAAATGCATGAGCTGATACTTGCGCTATATATGTTTCTCATCACACAGTAGCATCTGCTGAAAGCAGCACTTGGAATGGCTGATACTAGTTGCTAATAATAACTGTACTATCCCTGCTTGACTGCCGTAAGACATAGAAGACTAAACAAACACCCAAGCTACCAATTTATGCTGTGAGACTGGTGATGAAAACTATTCATGGAAGAGAGAGTTCAGTGTCTTTGGTTCTGTCTCAGAAGAGATACAATCACATCATTGTCATTACTGACACAGGATCAACAGTATTCTCTTCCCCTAATACAATACTCTGATGTTTTAACAGTAAACTTTGGAGAGAGCAGACCTGCTGTTTTATATATATAATGTGTGTGTGTGTGTGTGTGTGTGTGTGTGTGTGTGTGTGTGTGTGTGTGTGTAGTGTGTGTAGTGTGTGTAGTGTGTGTGTAGTGTAGTGTAGTGTAGTGTAGTGTAGTGTAGTGTTGTGTGTGTGTGTGTGTGTGTGTGTGTGTGTGTGTGTGTGTGTGTATGCGTGTGTGTGTGTGGGTATGCGTGTGTGTGCGTGAGCGTGCAATTGTGTTTCAGAGTGGGTCTGTTTCAGTGTGTGCGTGTGTGTGTGCGTGTGTTGGCTTGCATGTGTGTATGTGTTTTTTTAATTTTAACATGTCACTGTTAAGTGTTTGTGTCAGTTAATAACTCTGTATGTGTGTGTGTGTGTGTGTGTGTGTGTGTGTGTGTGTGTGTGTGTGTGTGTGTGTGAGAGAGAGAGAGAGAGAGAGAGAGAGAGAGAGAGAGAGAGAGAGAGAGAGAGAGAGAGAGAGAGAGAGAGAGAGAGAGAGAGAGGATCGATTATGAACAGCATCTCTGAGTATGAAGATTTATGACCATCATGTTTGAAAAGGCAATGTTTGATTTGCTAAAAAAAAAAAAACTTTTTAAAGATCTGTTGAATGATTTGTGATTCTGTCAGTTTCCGCTTTGCCTTAGGTGGCTTCTTTTTTAAACTGCCAACTGCACCACAGTACAAAGAACAAAGCATATATGGAGCTAATATTTGCAGAAAGGCATACAGTCCCTCCTCCAGTTTCCTCAAATCCTAGAGAAAAGTCTTGTTACTTGCCGTGATTACAAACTGAATGAAAGCTGACCATTCATGCTGCAGAATTAACAATGGTGGCGAGGGCGGGCATTATCAGTCAACTTCTGATATTCCAACAAGATCGATGATAGACAGGACTAATTCCCGATCTGGCATTGTAACAACATGGCTCATGAGCATAATATGTGACGCGCCATTTGAACATTTTATGCAAAAATACTGCAGGTGTGTCTATAACCTGAAGTCCTTTACTTTTATCCGGCATTGGCTGTCTGTGATCAGCCAAACATAAAACAATCACTATAGCTACATTTGTGTGCATCAAGTGACTGTGACTGCTGACTGTATTTGCAACATTAGTTTGGGTGAGTCTGTGAAAAAAAAAAAACTTGAAGAACTAAGTTCTCGCACATTTATTTAAAGAAATCTTTTCCAGGACTTACTATAATTCAACGTTTGGATCTTTTTTCAATAAAATATTTCATCACACTGACGCTACACCAAAATTTTGTATAAGTTTCAGGGAAAATTCAAAGAGTTCTGCATCAAAATCATGTAAGGGATTCAAACAGTGTATACATAGTTCTGCAGCTTTACGACATCACAGCACACAAAAAAAAGCAATGTATGCAAGCAAAAAGATCTTGCTTTTTTCCCATTTGATCCAATTTCATGAGTTTCATGTATAACTTCAATATTCAAGAATGTTAATGACAGCTTTTATATCCTAATCCAAGGCACTGATTACTAACTGTGACTACTGACACACTGTGAGTGTGAAGAGTTACAGATGACTGCTATCAACATACTGTCCACTGTGATTGTGACGAGTCAAACATGACCATATCATGAATCATGAGAGACCTGCTTGGATAGGGAGATATGGACTGAGAGATATATGCCAAAGTCCATCTAATTTTTCTTTAATATTTACATTAAAATCATATATGTAACCTCATCATAAAAACAACAACAAAAAGGACACAAGAGTCCCTCGGAGTGGGTGACAGAGAATACCTTGTATTTCTTTGACTTAATTCACTTTGTTCGAGTGACAGAGACTGAGAGAGGCTGTGATACTGACTGCAGTACTGTGATAGAACAGTGTGTCAAAAATATGCATCACCCTGTAAATATTATTAGCATTAGATGATTCTGAGTCAACTGTCACCGCCTTAATCATAATGCTGATCACATTCCTGACCTATAATCCTTATTTCTTGTAAAATGTAGGGTGAATGTGTGTGTGTGTGTGTGTGTGTGTGTGTGTGTGTGTGTGTGTGTGTGTGTGTGTGTGTGTGTGTGTGTGTGTGTGGGCGTGCGCAAGTGCATGTGAGTGTGTATTTGTGTGCGGTGATGCAAGCATTCTAACACAGACACACACACACACACACACACACACACACACACACACACACACAACTGCTTTTAAGAGAAATAAAAGATATGATCAGGAATATGATCCACATTATGAAAAAGGTCACGACAACTAACGGCACATGTAAAGTTCTGTAAGAGTACATGGCACTGAGATTGAGCATGTATTGCACATGTATGTAATTGTAAATTATACTTAACTTACCCTTCTTTGGTATTTACAATAACTTCTTTTAAGAACTTATCTTCCATTGAATAACTAGAAACCCAAAGATTTTTTTTTTTTTTTTTTGTTCAACACAAGCCTGAACCCAGGATAAGTGTGACACAGTTAATCCAAAAGACAAAGGAAACACGAAATCCTTTTGTACACAATATCTTGCCCCTCCCCCAAAGCCTGCTTAGTATAACACAGGAAATCACTAGACAGACCTGAATTCATACAATCCCAGGTAAAAGAAAACACAGAGCCCTGAGCTGGGGTACCCACACCACAGGGTGCTAGAGAAACAAACCAAACCCTTTGATCTCGATACCTTTATAGTGGTGCAAAACATTCCCCCCAAGTGAGTTAATGCAGACCCAAAACATACTGGGCCAGAGCTCAGCTGGTGACATTGTGTTCGTGATTTCTGTGGAGTGGGTTAGTCGACTTTCTCTTACAACTTACTGACATAACTACAAAGGTCAAAATATCCAAGGCACACTATCTATCTCAATCAAAAACATTCTCCCTGAGTGAAACACAAGAAATGTCACTCCATAAATCCACGCCAGTCCAAAGTTTGAAGTTCACACCACAGGCACAGAATCTTTTTTCCACACACTGAATAAGTGAATTATGCCTGCTACAGTGCTATCATGTGATGTAAGCGCAGGGGGAGTGGGTTGTCACATTTTGGGAAAGCCACAATGGGATGGCTTTAACTCTTTCCACCTAGCAGGCGCGCACAAACACAAATGGCCGCATGCGCCCAACCTCTTTCGGATGTGAATCTCGGTTCACATCCAGCGCAGCCAACCCTAGTTCCATGCTTGAATAATGTAGGGATTATTTTGAAGTTTTGAGATATATGGCTTTTCGTATCATATGCTGCTTTGAGAAAGCAAATTTCTAATTATTTAATAATGGTTTTCCCATGTATTTTCTTCTGACCCAATCAGCTTATAGTATGAGGTAACGTTACACTTACAGTGACTCAGTGAACAAGTTTTAAATTATGAAATCATCATGGATGATAAAAACAAACAACAGTGAACACATGATAAAGGGAAGTCGTTGCAGAAAATACATTTCACAATGACACATGTATTCAAGTTCAATCTGCATTTTATCGCAAATATAATATGATCGATCAAAATAAGATGTACTAATGAAGGGTTGAAGGGAAGAACTGTTCAGTTCCTATTTATCAAGGAAACATATGATGCATGATAATTCAAACACAATGAAAATGGAGTATGCTATAGAAAAATTACATGTAACTGTATGCCATTTTCATGCGCCAGTCTAGAGTTATGACAGTTTGTGCAAAACCACCCAGAACAACATTTTTTCCCTGAACTCTTCACACTAACAGAATACAATTTAGCAACACTGAAAAGTGAGCTGTGACAAGTCATTTTCTAATACTAGGTAGTAGAAACTGTATACATGGCTGTGCAGGAAGATTACTATCATTATTATCACATCACCAACATTTTTTGTGAGGCTGTTTGAAACAAGGAAAACACTGATCATAACTGTGTCTTGGATGCCTGTCAGTATTTCATAAGGGTAACATCTTGTTCGATGCTCTGCCAGCAATACCAGACTCCCCATCTGCAGAATTTTCCTTCAACTTCTCATGAAAATGCTGCACACTGCCATGAGTTACGCAAGCTGTATATGAAAACAAACAAACACACACCACCAAAATCAAACAAACAAAAAGCCCACTGTGAAAAACGTGATCTTGCCAGATATGTGTCTGGTATTGATTGCTCCATGGGCAGAAAAGAAAAGCTGATCTGAATGCAGGATACTGAACTTGTGTTTTGGTTGAATATAATACAGAATGAGACTGGAAAATATACATACATGTATTCTATTCAAGTTGATTCAACATGCAGGACCAGATATTCCCAGACAAGTGTTAGGTGTGGGGACAAACCAAACTGAAAATTTAGTGAAATCTAGTTGCCTTCCCAAATTTGCTATGTTTATTCATAAAATATACCTTGTCCTTGGTTAGAGAAAGAGCTAAATGCTACTTGTTAGGGATCCCATCTGGAAAAAATTTTTTTTTTTTAAAATGGGTGGGAGGGGAGGGAGAGGGAAGGGTTGGGTTACGGAAGGAGGAGGCAGTGGAAGTAAAATTAGTAGGGAAATATGACTGGTTTGCAGTGATGCTCAGTGCTAAGTTACCCTTTCGTTGAGAGAGACTCAATGAGAGTCAAAAACTGGTTGCCCAAAGGACATTAGACCATGTCCACTTGCCCGCCAGAACTTTGCTGTAACAAGTGAACAGGTGGGTACTTCGAGGTCTTGCATACATGCATAAAATATTGCATTATCTTACTCTCCTTACAGACCTGTATGATCTAGGCTATAGACACTCAGTAACAGTATGTTCAAACTGACATTTTTTTTTTTTGTTTTCCTTATCTGCTGCTGTAATGTAAGCTTAATACCATCTTGTGTTCACTGATTTTCCCATATTTTTTTTTTTTCTTATCAGTTCACACATTGGAAAACTAGCTTCGCTCTTTTATGTTTTCTCCCAACTTTCAGGCTGTGGAGAAGGAGCATACAGTCCTAGTTTGGAAAATGGATGTATTTCATGTAGATGATGTTTTTTGTTATTGTTCCTTTTTTTTGTTTTTTTTTCTCCCCTGCCAGGGTATATGCAGAGTTACTGAAACCAAGAACTCCTTGAATGATCAAAGTGGAGTGGCAATTCCTTTGAGACAGCTAAAGAACACAGGAGATTGAACAAAGTAACTAGTCTAACGATGAAATTTGAGTCCATCAATGACAGTTTAATGCAAGTTACAACAAAATAATACATACACACACATCTCTTGCTTGGAGCGCTTTTTTGTCATGATCCTGATAATGTATGCAGAACTAATGTTAAGAATATGAAACATGAAAACGCTGGAGGAGGAAAAAAATGAACCCACAAAACACAAGCAGCAAATTAACACTTTTATACAAAAACAGCCACAGGACTTTTTTCTTTTCAGTTTCCTTCAGATACATGAAAAAAAGACAAAAACAAAAAAAAAAAAAAAAAATTGTTTTTTAAGTACTTTGCACATCACACGGCACAGCCAGCATGAGACTGAGAATCTCATAAAAAAATTTTGGAAATAATCTGAGAAACTCTCTCTCTCCTCTCCTCTCTCTCTCTCTCTCTCTCTCTCTCTCTCTCTCTCAAGCAATAAGGGGTGTGTGTGTGTGTATGTGTGTGTGTGTGTGTGTGTGTGTGTGTGTGTGTGTGTGTGTGTGTGTGTGTGTGTGTGTGTGTGTGTGTGTGTCACTCACTCACTGTGTGTGTGTACGCGCATGCGCAAGTGCTGCATGCGCACCTGTGTGTGTCTCTGTGTGTGATCAATGCTTCTCTAGCAGTAATTCTACACAATATGCAACGATAATTCCAAGATTAAAAATTCACTATCCAGTGTTTCACAAGCCACACATATTCCCTTAGTTTGATACTGCGTTTTTAAAACATCCCAAGAGTTTTAGGCAGCTATCTCCCTTCCTCCCTCTCTTCCCTGCCTTTGATAAGGGGGGGGGTGGGGGGGGGGGGGGGGGGGGGGGGGGATCAGGTGAGATGGAGCATCTGGGAAAGTATAGGTGCATGTGCTGGAAATTGGGGAGGGGTGGCAGGAGCCTCAAGACAAGCTTAACTGCAGAGTATGTCCATGCCTGTCTTTGATACAACACACCTGTCACTATCCTAATCCATGCCTCACATGACTTCCTCGTCCCTCTCACCATCCCTTCCCGCTTTCTGTAGATAAACAGGCGAAGACTGAGCGTGGACGGTGAGACGGTGCAAAGATGGGGGTGGGGATGGGGTAAAGACTGGGACAAAATGCGGAATAATGATTTGTGATCATAAAAGTATTAAAACTATTAATTGTATCCTGTTTTAAGAAGTGTAGAACGATCAAAAACAGGAAAGATAAATCACACCCATCGACATGAAAGTTTGAAGTAATTAACTGCTCCATATCTTGTCTAACCTATGTTTGAGACTTATCTTTACATATTTCTGTTTTTATCATTAAAAATGCTTACACTGACATCAAAATTCAGGGATCCATGATGAACAAAAGCTGGTAATTCCATCTGTTCAATCCATTTTCGATAGAGCTTAGCACACTTAACTAAAATACTTTTCTTTAATAACGAGGGAAAGATGCTGAAAATTAAGTCTGATTAATCAGCAACTTTTCCTGGACTGTCAGTGATCTGTTTAGCAAATATGGTAAATTTATGTTTTCAACGTATAACTCTAGGTTGTCTTATCTTTTTGGCAATGTTGCATGCATGAAATTTGTGTGCCATAGCAATTAGCATGTTCTACAGGCAACACTGCACACATTTTTGTGGAGATCTTGCTTTTCCCATCAACACCTTGTGCTGATTTCAGCAATAATTTGATTTTACAATAATTTGCTTTTGTTTGATCGATTTCAACAACACTTTGTCCTTTGTTTTGTATGTTTCATCATGCCTTAGAAGACCTACAGGGACTGCTTTTTTTGCCTTGAGAACCTTGCCTTGTATCCAGCAAAAATCCACAGTTCAGATACATGGTGAAAGAGTTAAAAAGATACATAAATGGGTTTGCGTTTACCAGCAATTACCATTACTTTACCAGTCAAGGTGACAAAACACCAACAAAAGTACCGGCCACCAGATCTGTGTACCTACCTATTATTCATTTGAAGTGATGTTGCTACTTAAGAAAGTAGACTGTTTCATTCAAAGCACTTGACTTAAACAGACCACCATGACCAGGCTACCTTTTCCTCTTGGCCGAGTTTGCTGCACCAGTTTTTAAAAATTATTAACCCTATCACGGGCTGGAACAGTCAACAGATCTCTGTAAAGTAGTTAACACTAGCATAGTAGCAACAGAGCAAAAATTGTCTGTTTTTATCACTTTATGATTTTTTTTTTTTTTTTAATTTCATCTCATCTCATGGTGACAATAATACAATAGTAATACAGCTGATGTCTGACTCACACACATTCACAATTCACAGCATTTAGTAGTACAGCTGAAAAAACAATATTAATTTTGTTTTCTGTTTTCAGTTTACAATAACTTAAAAAAAATTAAATGCAATTTTTGAATGCATATTGTCTGAGCTGTGTCAGTGTGAGTGAAATTTTGATTTTGACATCTTCTATTCATGAATAACAGTGAAGTCTGTATTCAGAAGGCTTTTGTTTTGTTTTCAATTTATATTGTAAATTTGCCACTAAATAGGTAACAGCTCACCTATTCCCTTAAAAAATTATTTCAATCAGTTAAGTTAGACACAGTTACAGGGTGACGACCCTTTTCAACAAAATCACTTCATGATCTGTAAGACTAAGAGGATAAGAAAATAAAAATTGTAAGCGGAAATTATCAATGAACACACTGGGCAACAGCTGGCACAAGCAAACATAACATCCTCTGTACTATAATGGAACATGGTGAAAAATGGAAAATTGCCCGCAAATGACTTCCCTTCAGAGAACAAACCTGGGACACAACCTTCTCTGAGTGGATGCACTGTTTCATTACAAATTTATGGCTTCCCGTCAGAGAATCTGAGACACAACCTTCTGTCTGAATGGATCCACTGTTTTATTACAATCATTGAATCAGTTGTTCTAAAAAAATTTGTGTAAACTGTTACAAGACCTTTCAGGATCTATTGCAATGGAGCAGCATTTGTTTTTGAGTACTGAGCTTAAAAAATAAAAAGAAAAAAAAAACAAACAAACTGCATCCAAAATCAGCCATGTAATTAAACCAGATTCTCTTCTAAACAACGCCTACCACAAGTGCCAATCCTAGAAACTTCCAAAATAAAATGATATCATTATTTGCATCAATAGATGACATTCACAAACTCCATTTAAACTTTGTTAGAACTTCATGAAATTCACATCCCATACAATGCAGGTTACAAATTTCAAATTGTGCTGCGAACAAAAGATCAAGTAAGTATTTCAAGAGACTATAGTGTTAGATATGATATAAAATATCATTTTTTTTTTCCCCTTTCTCTCTTTGAAATTCATAGTCTGAAGATAACCACGACGACGACCCAAAAAAATCATGCATGGAACACCATTATCTTTCACCTTGGAATATTAATCAATCAAAGCAGTCCATGGTTAAACTGTATCTCAGTGAGACACCATTCTCTTGGGATTGTACTGAGAAAAACCTGGGAGAGGGGATAGAGGATGAGAACTGGAGGTGTGACAACAAAGTGAAAAAGGGAGGAGAAAAGCATGATCCAAGTGTTTTTGTGTAAGTGTGTTGAAGGTTGACTGCTCAGTCACTCTTACACTGACAGTGACACAGACAAAAAGTGAAAAACTGGTTGTTTACAGTAATTACAGGAAAAGTAGACAGAATTTCCACATGTCCCCCACAACTCAAGGTTTACTTGTCTTGGGACAATTGGACGGGCTGGTATTTCCAGCTCTGCTCACTGACTTCGCATCTTACTAGGCTACACAGTCAGTTGAAGCAATCGTTTACAAGGTTTCTAATGCATGCTTCCAATCAGTGCAGTCACCTCTGAATCAACTAAAAATGTTACGCTTATCAAAGTTTCTTGATCAAATTGTTCTTGTGTACATTTTACAGTGAGTAGGTAGTAGTTGTAGTACTTTAATTCAACGTCTTTTCACAAACTATGTGATATTAGACAACAGTGAGTAGGTCTCAGATTACACGTCCGTCTTTTTTTTTTTTTTTTTTCAATTAACTTTTTTGCCACACAGCGGTCTACACAAATGTATTTTAAAATGTGTTCAAAGTTACAGTATACTTAATAATAATATTGATCCATACTGAGTTGTGGTACATGCACAACCTCAAGGCTTGAGACTGCTCATGCACAATCACAGTGTTAGTGTACACATGCATATTTTGAAGGTCATGCATGCACATGGCACTTTGATCAGATGTACCCATGGGACACATCAAACTATGGCACATGACAAATCACTGTTAGTGTTTGATACTCTCAGAGATCACTCTACAAAATGGAAAACATTTTCAGTGAAACCTTGAGCACTACATGGTCAGTTTTAACTGGCTGTACAACCCATCAACATTCATTCAGTTTTTCCACGCTCACTCTGGACAGTCAATGTATTGTTATGATTTCAACATGGCTTCAAAGAAGCATTGATTACCAAAGTTTCTTTGAGCTAAAGTGTCCTTTTAAAGCTATAGAGCAGTTAAGAGTAAACTTCTATGATCTCACTTTTACTAAACATTCAAATCATTTTTGCCGTAATATATACTGAATAAATGTCTTGACTTCAGAATGAAACTATGACAATGACCTAATCGAGGCATCCCACCTGAAGTTTAGTTTATATAGTTTGCGATTTAACTAAATAAATAATCCCCACAAAAAATATTGTTACTACATGTTCAAATTTTGGCACAGATTGAATTCAGCTCCAACCACCACATCCACCCATTTCTTGATACATAATTTGAACTCAGAGTCAATTCACTTTAAAAACTCATATTTCTAATATTTAATCTCTGATAATATCTCAAAGCAGTTGAAAGCTCTGCAAAACGATTTGAAACCTTACGTAACTTGAAAGTTCAGGAACAAAGTAACTGGGCATGTATATATATGGTTAAAAAGAAAAAGATCAATGACAGTTACCACATATCTGAATTACGACTGGATCTTCACTCACACTGAACAATTTTTTCATACATTATTCACAACTGACCTTCAATTCCGCCTGTGTGACCTTGAGTTGCTCATTGAGCATGTTGCATTTCGCAGACTCTTCCTTCCTCATGCACGTTGCACGTTCCTTCTTTAGCTCTGGACTCCAGAAAGTCTTAATACTATTCATGCTGGACCCTAGCTTGTCCCTGGCAACCTCCACCTCTTCTGTAACTTGGCACATTCCTGATGCAGCTCTGTGACCTGGCACTGGAGCTCAAAAATCAAATTGTTTCGGTAGTCCTGAGGGGATGGACTGGATGTGATGAAAGGAGGCATGGGATAATTCATTTCACCACTACGATCAGATGAGCGCGATCGAGGCACCGAGCTATGTTCACGCTCTAATGATCTTGCACCCATGTGGGGGTACTCTCTGTCAAGAGAACGGTCACGATTGTAAGTTCTTTGATTCCTTTCACGCTGATTATCAATGGCAACAGATAAGTTCTGCATACGATCTAAGTGTCTGTCAAGTGAGCGGTCTGTTGAATACACAACATCGCGTTCTAATCTATCAATTGAACGATCACGTAAAGCAGTGGTGGACAAACTACTGGCACTGTTGGTGCGTGCATGTTGACTATGACTAAAATGGCTTCTCGCATGATGTGTAGGGCTGAGAGCACTTTTGGAGGGTCCCTGATTACTCAACTGGCGTGGTATCGACAAACTATCCAGATAGGTGCGTTGCCCCCCTCCATATGTGGCATTGAAAGACTGAAGATGCTCCATGGGCAAATTAAGCGGCTGTTCATGCTGGAATGACCACTGTCCATTCCAGAAATACCTGAGATGCCTCCATCAGACCCTGTTCGGCTCCGTCTTTCCAATGAATTTGACTTGCTACCATTCCCACTCACACTGCCTCCTGACAGAGATGATCGGGATCCATAACGTGAAGAAGAGGTTCCAGGACCATGATGTTCTGGACTGGTGCCGGGGTGGGCCATCGGGCCGCCCCCGTTCATGTTGCTGGAGCCACCATCCCCACCATCCGAGTCCATCCTGTGGCGGCTTGAGGACCGACTCTTACTGAACATTTTCTTCAGCTTGAATTCAGGCATTTAAAGATCGAAAAGGTGGCATAAACTTAAGGGAAAAAAAAAAAAAAAAACGAAAAAAAGTGTGGATCTTGACAAGCATAAACCACTTTAACTCAAAACCGTGAAAGTTACGGTGCCATCAGGCACTCCGTGCTGAGTGGCGACTTGCTGCTGCACCATTTTTGGTGTAAACATGAACAGCTTCAGCAGTCTCATCTTTTGGAGGTTTAAGCCACAGTCGTTGCAGCACATGTGAAAGTAACTGACGAAACACAGAAAGTGGAATTTTCCAAAGCGAAAGCAAATCACTTCACATGTTCCAGTATGATTCACAGGTTGTCATTTTTGCCTGCCCTCAACTGGCTGCCTCCGTCCTCGAGCAGACATTAGCATCCTCACTGCGACACTATTTCCGGTTCAACAAACCATTGACTTCCGTCAAATAAAAATGTTGTCTGCAACTTATACAAGGAATGGCTCACAGACTACACGATCTGACTTTGACTGGCTGCTTGTACGATTTTTTTTGCGTTTGAAATAAGTGTACCAGTCTTAAGTTAGGGACCTATCAAAACATTTGCCGATCTATTTTCTGTTTTTGGTAGCTTGAATCAACATAACAGCGCAATGCTATAGGTCTACCTCTCGCGGGAAATTCGAAAATTGTTACGGACATTAATCACAGAACTGGACATCATGGTATGACAGTGGTCATAATCTCAAGCATACGCTGATTGACTGCACACTACTGGTCAGCCTGAACAGTTTGTTTGTTTGTTTGTTTTTAACCTGACAACTTACACAGGAATGGAGAGGGAGAAGACCACGTTTGGACAGGTGAGATCATTCACACATCTCTTGATCCCTCAACCATCCCATGCCCATTGTTGTGTTGATTATATCTGCTTTATTCGTTCTTGTGTTACTCAGTTGCTTGAAGTTGTAGAAGGTATGACAAAATTATTGGATGATGGTCATAATGTTGATGTTATTTACTTAGATTTTAAAAAGGCTTTTGATACTGTACCACATAAAAGGCTACTTGTCAAACTATCTGCTTATGGTATAACTGGCAAACTATTAAAATGGATACAAGGATTTTTGACAAATAGGGTGCTGCCCGTGCAGCTTGTAAGAGTAGGTAGTGAAAGATCAAATAACGCCAAGGTACTAAATGGTATACCTCAGGGTAGCATCTTGGGCCCAATATTATTTACAGTATTTATAATGACTTGCCATTATCATTAAAAAGCACCTGTAAAATATTTGCTGATGACACAAAACTGTACGATAAAACTTCACGATTCTCAGATTTACAAAAGATCTTTATAAACTCCCAAAATTGGTCAGATGTATGGAATTTGTATTTCAATATCTCTAAATGTGGTGTGCTGCATATTGGAAAAAACAACCAAGAACATGCTTATTATATGAGATATAATGGTAGTTTACAGAAGTTAAAGACCTTAAAGAAGAAAAAGATTTGGGAGTAACTTGATATAGCATGTTGTCTTTTGATTTACATATTGGCAAAGTAGTTAATAAAGCCAATCAAATGTTGGGTGTCATAAGGAGAAGTTTCTCTTACTTAGATAAGGAGGTATTCTTAAAACTTTATAAATCTTTCGTGAGACCTCATTTGGAATATGCAAATGCGATTTGGTTTCCATACTTGAAAAGACAGTCATCACAAATAGAAAGAGTTCAAAGACGTGCTACAAAGCTATTAAAAGAAGAATGCAAAGATAAATCTTATGCAGAAAGATTACAATATTTGAATCTACATTCATTAAAAGGCAGAAGGATAAGAGGTGATCTCATGCAGACTTACAAAATATTTAATGGATTTGATGATGTTTGTGTTGACTCACTCTTTTCTCTTCCACAACATAACATCACAAGAAATGCAGAAGGAAAGATATTTATTCAGCACTGTCGTACTAACAGAAGAAAATTTTCCTTTTCACACAGAGTAGCCCCTTTATGGAATGAACTCCCTACTTACATAAAATTTGCAGAAGACACTAACAAGTTCAAGAATCTCTTGGATGTAATTCCAAAGTATAAGGACTTTTCAACCATTTTGATGATTAAAATGCCATATTAGGCTTAGTGTAACAAAATGACAATTGCGCATTCAACACCTGTACTTTTAACAAAAAGTATTTGGCAAAGAGGGGACGTACATAGGCCGCGAGGCCTAGGCTTTTGAGCCAGTCCCTATTACTACTACTACTACTACTACTACTACTTATTATTAAATATATTTATGACGTTTACAAAATATGTGATAAAAATATTTTTAAAAATAAAAAAAGAAAATAATCTCCTTCATCAGAAAGAGCTAAACTTTTGCAATTAATCAAAGATGCAAAAAAATATCTTGATCAGACATCTGAGAATAAAGTCATTATTTTTCATACATTAAGTGATTAAATGTTACCCTTAAAAAACATACACTTAGATTACGATAGTGCAAAACAAGGTCATATGTTTCGAAGAATAAAGATCACAACAAGTAACAGCAGGTCAATGACTATGGCACCCCACTTACCTGCCAGTTCAATGTTTCTAGTTCTAGGAGCCTGCTAATCAGTGCAGCTGAAAATTTGCAGGCAGGATCAAGATAATGGCTGTATATATCATCACTCAACATCCAATCGGAGGTGGATGTGTAGGTGTCTGTTTAGTTATAAATATGTCTGCTACAACCTAGATAAGTTCCTCTTGAAAATACACATGCTGTTATTCAGCAGCCTACTCTGCCATCACAATCCATGTCATAGGCACATGCAGCCAGCCTTCAAGTTCAAATTAATTCTGTGAAACAAACCAGTAATTTAATTAACTGGTTTAGTAAAACTTTAGTCAAAGTGTATCAACCATCGCGCTCTAAGTCTAACACTACCGCTTGGAATACATCAGCATTGCAGTTGTACTGGAGAAGGGTGTTTGCAACTGCTATCATCGTCATGGGCTTTGCAATAGCATTCAGCGGGGTAAAGTACAGCCTACTTTCTCAAAGCTTGATTACTATGCCATCAAAGGAAGCACCAACATCTGCACTGCACACTTCTCATTGATCCAAAACAGGCAGCAGTGGTTGATGGCTCACAGTCGGGCTGTGATATCAGTTCTGGAGTCCCCCTGGGTTCTGTGGTTAAGCTGCAGTTCTTGGTCTCCATGAATAACCTGCCATCTGTAGTCTCTCCAGCATCCAGATTCACTGCTGAGATACAGTTACCGTCTGCACGAAGGAATCTGGCATGCTTTACAGACTAGAGGATGATCAACTACCCCTGTCCTGGAGTAAGAAGTTACTATACTATCTGAAATCTGCACATTTTCAAACACATGATAAAGGTGACCACCAGCACTGGAGAACATCCATCATACACTGTCAAGCCCTGTGGAGAGGTCTACTCAGTGCACGCAGACAACCGTATGTTTCCTATCAATACCTCCCTGTTCCACTGCCAGCCTCATCCTCTCCCACCCAATGTAGTGGAAAATTGGAAGTAAGGAAAGGTAATTTTGCTTACAGCCCATTCAACTGCAAAGGGCCATATCAGGGCTGTCACTGTGTTGAAGTCATCTCACATGTCATAAAAAAAAAAAAAAAGAAAAGAAAAAAAAAAACTCATTCACACAACCCTTTAAAAACACATCTAAAAACATGCAGGAAATTTTGTCAAAAATCTTTCCTCTGTAAAATCTTAAGTCAGATGAAAAATGTAATCTCTTTCAGAAATTCAAAGATCACATCAGGTGGGCCATCTCAGAACAAGGTTTTCATAGAGTCTGCTGTGAAGTGTTCGTGTCTCACATCATGCAAACCCCAACACTCTAAAAAAAAAAGAACTGTTTTATTGTGAGTGGCACATGACTTGGAATGCACTACAGAGCTTCTTCACCTTTTAAAAGATAAGAATGGGTGTAAAAGGAGTGGCCACTATGCAAACAGCACAAAACTGTTCCTTCTTTACAGCTGCCTCGGGAACATGGTAAGAAAGTGTTTCAGGTTTGGATGGATTTTTTATTAGTTAAAATGTTATATGACTGCAAGTTCCATTCATCTTTGCCAGAGGTCTCTGATATTCATAGCCTGGGTTTGGGGTTTCAGATCAGTTTGAGGGATAGACAATCTGTTCAACTCTTTCTTTGTGGCACTCTTGTAAAGTTCATTGACCACTTTGTTGCCTCAAATGCTCACATGGCTGGGAACACCAGCAAAAACTATGTTATATCCATCTGATTTCAGAGTGATGTACATTTTGAAATAACTTCGGCAGTTGAGGGTGCTCAGGGTTACGACCGGCAATGGCTTCCAAAGCAGAAAGCAGAAAAATGAGGAAATCTTAATGTTTTGATTTAGAGGCCATTTTTAAGAGCCAGGACCAAGGCTGTCAGTTCAACAGTGTCGAGGGAGCTGTCAGTGGGAATGTGTTTAGAACATCTCTGAGAAGTTCCTGTTGTACAATACACGGCAGAGGCAACCTCCTTCTCGCATTTGGAACCGTCGGTGACAATTCTTTTAAGGATGGAACCCTTGAACACAGTTCAGCAAAAAAGGACTTGTACGCCAAGGAGCTAGTGGAATCTTTATGGTACAAGCTAAATCAAATCAGATCTCTGGAGTAAAGAAAGTCAATGGTGGGTCATCAGGAAACTTAGATAAATCACACAACACTCCAAGGTCTATATCTGCATTGTTTAAATGAGGAAGAATACGAAGTCCCAAACGTGTGATGGAACTGCGGCGGTCATCAAGTTTCTTTTGGAACTTGGGGTCAAAAACACAGTATATGCAGGGTTTTGAGATTCAGAAGACAGATTCAAACAGTAAATTTCAAGTAAGTTTCAGCTGACGGTTAGAAAGGGATGGTTCTCCTACCTCAGCATACAGGCAATAAACAGGGATGGTGCGGAATGCACCCAGAGTCAAAGCCCTTGATGAAGGATGGTATTGAAACTTTCCAGGTAGGAAGGTCTGGCCGAGCCGTAGACTACACACCCATAGTCCAGTTTGGAGCAGATCAGAGCCCTGTAAAGATGGAGAAGAGTTTTCTTATCAGCGCCCAAATCCATGTGTGTCACAGCTCTCAGATTATATGACATGCAATTTTCATTATTTGTATTGTTACACACACTCAGTCACTGACACATGTCCATATGCACACGAACACACACACACACATGCGTACGCACATATGCATGCACGCTCACACACACACATTTAAAGTTGAAAAGTTTTTTAAGATTGCAAAATGATTGTTTTGCTCTTGTTCTCCCAGGAAGAATTTAGCTGTGAAGAATATGAGGCAGTGCAGCGAGCACTACGACAGAGACTGGGACCAGAATTCATCAGCCAGCGTGTTGGAGCCGGTGGTGTCAAGGTGAAAGTCTATATATCAGCAGCTGTGGGGTAGTTGTTAACATCATGGTCTCCTGACTGGGAGGTCAGGGGTTTAAATTCCATTACAGTCATTTATTTGTGGGATTTGTCTGTCCCAGCCAGCTCCTAACCATAATTCAGTACGCTAGATTTGAATTAGAACTTCAGACTAGGTCTATACAGTCCAGTTTCATCCACTTAATGTATGCATTGCTTAGAGTTACAGTGTTGCTCGAAGTCCCTGACCAACATACATGCAGGTGTCTGTATCTTTGGACCTGGTTGACACCAGAATATATTATGAAAGTAGAGTGCAGCCCTGCCATGTAGTCTTAGACCAGTATCAAACTCTGCAGTATCATATTCATCTCACCTCATCCTCATTGATCAGCAAAAAAATGTGTATTTTTTAAAAAGCTTCAAAATCTGTTGCCCTTCATGCTCTGCTGTCATGATGATCTCAGTTTCGATTTCTGCTCCATATCTGTGCTGTTGGTAAGTTCAACTCATGTCACTGGTATTGGCAGTTTCAAGGAATTTTTCATTGAACAAACTTGGTGGCGTCTTCTGAAGGGGGACGCTCAATCATGCTGGCTCCACAACTAAGCAGTTACTGTTGTCTGCTGGAGGCTTAGTAGTAATAGTACTTATAGTAGTGGTCTTCTGTGAATGTAGGTTCAGAACAGGCATCACTAAACACCAGCAGTAGTGCAGTGTCTCCTCTGGTGGGCTGCCTCATGGCGTCTTGACATGGATGGCTTCCTGGATTGCCAACAAGCCTGGGTGTGACTGTAGATGGTGAGCTTGAATAATCAGCAAAGAGATAATACCACTGAAGCGGCAAAGACAATGAGTCAGATGAAAAAAAAAAAAACTATGGAAATGTCTGTAGACTGTGTGAGAAGCAAGGAAGATAGAGAGATGAAGCAGCATGATGGCACCAATGAATCCTTATAATTATATCACCCAACACTTGCCAGTCTTGAAAACTGAAGCCTATGAATTTGTCCGTGCCATTTTGGATGATAGTCTGTCTGATCCTGGAAGAAATTCAAGTCTGCTAAAGTGATAATGTGTTTTTCTTCAGTCTACACATTTTAGAACAAATTATTTTTGGTCACTGCATGTGCACACACATGATGTAATACACATTTACACATACTGTATGTGCACACACATGATGTAATACACATTTACACATGACTGTAACACACATGATTTACACATTACTGTATGTGCACACACATGATGTAAGACACATGTATACGTAGTATGTGTGATGTTATTACATTTTGTGTGTGCACATACAGTATACATGACATAGACACACATACACAGACACACACACATGCATACACACACACACACACACACACACACACACACACACACACACACACACACACACACACACACACACACACATACACACACACACAGAATCACAATCATGACGCAAAGCGTATCCCAAACTCTATACTCTCTGTGTCTCTCTCTCTCTCTCTCTCTCTCTCTCTCTCTCTCTCTCTCTCTCTCTCTCTCTCTCTCTCACACACCACACACACACACACACACACACACACACACACACACACACACACACAGATGTACACACGTCAAAAACACACACACACACCATGATCTTCATAATATCATCATCATCATTATCATCATCATCATCGTCGTCATCACAGTGTGTTTAAATGTGGGCAGCTGGCTTACATTGAGGGATGGCGCCTGATCACAATGGCCAATGAGACGTTTGGCTTCAATGGCTGGTCCCACTCGGTGTCTCAGCAAACAGTTGGTGAGTTTTTGATGCTGCTCTTTGTGCATGATCAGGATTCTCTGTTTCGTAAGATTTAAGGGTTTTCATATCCCATGTAAAATTCTGTGTGGGGGGGGGGTCAGTCAGATTTAATGAAATGCCACTTCCAAAAAATAAGAGAACGAAAAAAAAAAAAGCAACATGTCACCCTGATACATGTATTGTCAGCAATCACAAATCAGCATTTCACCTCCTCTGCTTACAAGCCTGTCACTGGAGAGATGTAATGGTGCCCTTTGGAGGACGACAGTCAGGTGGACTCCATTACTGAGCCATTATAACGAACATAATAAACGTTATTTTATGCATGTTGGATGAGAATAGGCACTAGTGAAGAGACCACATTGGTGCAGTATCTACTCTGGTGTGTTTTCCGCATGACAACATGATAATTGCTCCATGTTCACTGATGCTGCTTTTGCTGCTACAGGACGAGCCTTGGTGTGGCTATGTGTGGGGATTCAAATGAGCCATTCAGGAGCATTTCAACTGAGAAGGAACTGAACATGAAATGGCATGGAGGGGAGGGTATGGTGTGGTGATTGCTTTCAACAAATTGATGTGGGATGTAAGATCTCTGCTGATTGCCTGTGAAATGAACAATGGAGATCTAATAAGGACATGTAAGGGAAAGCATATGTTTCCATACTTTTCTGAACAATGTGGATCAATAAGGACATGTAAGGAAGAGCATATGTTTCCATACTTCTCTGAACAATGTCGATCTAGTAAGGATATGTAAGGGAGAGCATACGTTTCCATACTTCTCTGAACAATGTCAATCTAGAAAGGATATGTAAGGGAGAGCATACGTTTCCATACTTCTCTGAACAGTGTCGATCAATAAGAACATGTAAGGGAAAGCATACGTTTCCATACTTCTCTGAACAATGTCAATCAGTAAGGACATGTAAGGGAGAGCATATGTTTCCATACTTCTCTGAACAATGTAGATCTAGTAAGGACATGTAAGGGAGAGCATACGTTTCCATACTCTCTGAACAATGTCGATCTAATAAGGACATGTAAAGGGAGAGCATACGTTTCCATACTTCTCTGAACAATGTCGATCAATAAGGACATGTAAGGGAAAGCATACGTTTCCACACTTCTCTGAACAATGTCGATCAATAAGGACATGTAAGGGAAAGCATACGTTTCCACACTTCTCACCAAAAGGCCTGATCATCGCTGAGCTTTCATTGTTTCTCATGACACATTCTGCTGCTGTGGAACTGGACTGGTTGTAAGGAGACCCCTTTGTCCTTCTGCATGTCAGCAGGCCAGGTTTCTGCTCCAGGTTTCTTGTGTGTTGGAAACTCATGATGGAAGTGTTCCACTGTCATCAAAGATGTGTCACAGGGTCACACTGCAGAGCAGAATCAAGCAACTGGAACCTTGTGAATATGTGATGCCTGAGTGAATCTACTGTGTCATTTCCTCCTCCGACACACAAGGGTTGCTTGGTCTTCTCTTGTCAGGGGGTAATAGGCGTCTCCACTGTTGCACTGTTGTTGTAGTCACTGTGAATGTGATGCCTGAATCCACTGTGTCATTTCCGCAGACTCACAAGCGTTGCTTGGTCTTCACTTGTCAGGAGGTAATAGGCGTCTCCACTGTTGTTGTAGTCACTGTGAATGTGATACCTGAATCCACTGTGTCATTTCTGCAGACACACAAGGTTACTCAGTCCTCCTGGAAGGAGATAATAGGTATCTGTGACATTGTAGTCATTGTGAATAAGTGATGCCTGAATCTACTGTGTCATTTCCTCACACACACAAGGGTTGCTTGGTCTTCTCTTGATAGGAGCTAATAGGCAGCTCTGCTGTTGTAGACAGGGTACTGTTTTAGCCATATTCTCTTCTGTTTTATTCGCATTCACAGTACACGTTCATGCTTTTTTTTTTTTGTTTGTTTTGTTAAACATGATTTCCAATTTTAAAAGATTAACCCCTCATAACTAATGAAAAAAAAGATAACATCAGTCTCATTCTTTTCTTTATATAGTTTATCTCTCTTTTGTCTTCTTTTTGTTGTTGTTGATGTTTTCATAGAAGATCATGTTTCCTGTGTATATTACACATTTATTTCTAAGATTTCATTGATTTGTTATTGTTGTTGGTTTTTTGTTTTGTTTTGTTCTTTTTACACCTTAATTTGAGCCAGCTATAAAGAGATTGTAAAGAAATGTGATAGGACAATGGTAAATTTGTTCAAGTAAAATTATTTACCAAGGTTGATTTGTGTACTGCCAATTTCATTTCAGATTTCGTAGATCACCTGAATGGAAAATTTTATGTAGGGGTCAGCGCACTTGTCAAGGTGCGGCTCAAAGTGAGTTTATTTGATTTTGATTTGTTGGGGGAGTGTGTGTGTGTGTGTGTATGTGTGTGTGTGTGCATGCGTGCATGCGTGCATGTGCTCATGCCTTAATGCGTGCTATTTTGTGTGTGTAATTGTTGAGGCGATGGTGCAGTGACTGATGCATTCAAGTTTCTTTTTAGTTTTTTTCTTCTTTTGTTTTGGATGGTGGTGATGGTTTCTTACTCATTTTAAGTTTATAAGAATAATTAAGTTATTTGTAGCATTGCCCCCAAACAGTTGGTAGTAAGATTGCCATGATGGATAAGCATTTGGGATTCCCACAGCCTTCTGTCTTCAGGCAGATGCAGCATAGTAGAGGTAAGCATTCCACTTTCCAGTTCTTAATGTCAGTCCAATCCTTTTCTCCAGTATACCGCTGGGACAGCCACTCTCCCCTGTCTCCCAGCATAACAGTGTCGGACAGCAAGCCATGAAATCAGTATATGTACATGTCAAGGTTGTGACGCCAGAGAGAGAAGAGATTCTTGTGTGCCATTGTACACGTACATAATGTTGTGTTGAATCAGGATGGGTCTTTCCATGAAGACGTAGGCTATGGTGTGAGTGAGGGAATGAGGTCCAAAGCCCTGTCTCTGGAGAAGGGCCAGGAAGGAGGCTGTTACAGATGGGCTGAAGAGAGCATTGAAGTAAGTTGTGGATGAATCATTCTGCGGTATTTATGGTATGTGTGTTGTTTTTTTTTACATTGTTCATTTTGTGTTGTTTTTTTGTGTTTTTTTTTTCAGATTTTTTGGTTGTAAGTTTATTACATGTATGTGCGTTACCTTATGGCTGAGCTGCATTTGTAAAGGTCTGTCCTCAAAATTCCTGACACTTTACCTTGTTACAGCATATCATATCTCTACATTGAAAAAGAAAGATTGAACTACAGCTACATGGTGTGATAAAGCCTCTGAATGGTAGTGAATGTAGTGTGTAGTGGGATTCTTCCAATTTCCCAAATCAAGATAAACCCACAACTGCTGGCGGCTGAACTCGATTCATACATAAGATTCTCCAATCTAATAACCAGTAATGTGTGTCAGGGTTTGGTGAATTATGGCAACACAGAAATGTATTCAGAATGCACCATGACATGTGAAGCTCCAGGGGAGCCCAGTGAAATGCTGTAATGGACCCTGAGGCTCTTGTTCATGCAGGAGGGTTTGTCTGTCCTGTTTGTCGTCAGAAGATGTAATATGATTTGTTGTAAGAATCAGTGTGACAGTCTGCTACTCTGTGACAGTGTATACCCACTTATGTGTGTGTGTGTGTGTGTGTAATTTCTGAGGCTGTAAAGAAAATATGTGTCCTTATTTTGCAGGTGTTTTGGAAATTGTTTAGGAAACTGCCTAGGTGATAAGACATACCTGAAGTGTATTACTCAGGCTCCCAAACCAGTAAGTGCATGTTTCAATATTTTGTCTGTTTACAGTGCTTTTTTTTTTTATATATAAACTGTCTGGTGTATACTGTTTTTTTTCTTCTTCTTCTTTTGCTGTGTACAGTTTTGTTCTTTCTTTTTCTCCAGAAAATGTTGTACCAGTAAGCCAGTTACAAGGTCTTCCTGCATAATGACTTTTGCTGAGTGCAGCTTGTTTAATAGTGCCATTTCCACTCACAAAGCTACACCCAACACTCCTCCCCCCCCCCCCATCCACCTCACCTCAGCTCAACAACATTTTCTGAAGGTTTGATTCTTCCCTGATAAAACTGCGGTCTGTAGGGAGCCATACCTTGATCCTTTTATTACCAGTCCATCATCTCTGGCACAGGTTGTTTGGGAAGGGCTGAGGCGGTACAATGTGGCGTTTTGAACTGGTATGCTTTGGTCTCTCAGGTGTCATTGGCAGTATGCTTGAAGACAAACCAGAATGTTAAAACATTTGTATTTTGCCACGTCTTAATTGTGACTGGAAAAGCAGTAAGTGATACTGATTGTAGAGAGCACCATCAAATTGACAGTACTGACCCAGTGTAGAATTGAAGAAAGCGTTTCAAACCTGTTCAGATTTAAGTTGCAATGACTACAGAGACCATGACAAGGTGGGTCTGCCTCAGTGTGCAGATCTTCACAGTGCAAGTGAGTAAGTGAAGTGGTCATAAACATCATCATCATCACACAACCAGACAAACGCACATCAAACGGAATCTACAATATTTTTTTAAGTGCAAAATTTGGTAGTATCTGGTCCCAAGAAGTTTTATCTGTGAAATGATTTTTTAACAGTACCTGAGTTACATATGTTCCATCTTGTGCTCCTTGAAAGGTGCTTGGTAGTTTTGTACCTGTTTCATTAAAAAGAAAGAAAAAAGTTAGAGGTATTCTTTAAAAAAAAAAAAAAAAAAAAAAAGACAAATAACGTTTGGAGCCCTGTTTTGCACGTGAATGTTTTACATGACGTAGTGGAAAATAACTGAACACAAGGTAATACAAAAAAAAAAGTACCGATTGCTTTGCATAATGATTGTATTCAAACCAACAGAAAACAAACTTTTGATTACTGCTGGATGATAGGCCCACAGATGTGCAGCCTGTGTTTGCATTTCTTTTCTTTTTTTCTTTCTCAAAATCAGCCACCCACAACCTACAACATTGCCGACATGCGCCATGCGACACTGGATGAAAAGGCAGCCCATGCTCGCAGAACGAGCCGAAGCAGGAAACAGGCAAGTCATCAGACTCCATTAGTGTCCAGGACAATGGCCATGGCAGCTCCAGCGAATGCTGTGACACCTGCCTCTGAAGGACATGAGACTGGTGATGGGAACAGAACTGGAGCTCTCACAGCTGTGTGTTTGGAATCTACTGAGGGTAAGAAATGCGTGACATTTTCTCTGACGTTGGTTTTATGATAATGACTTGAACTTAGTGGGTGTGATAGCATGGCGATAGCTCACAGAGTGTCAAAAAACTGGTGTGTTTATTTTGTGGTCGTGTAGAACAATTCTTTTTTTTTTTTTTGCACATACATAATGGAACACAAATTCAGCATGCTGGATTTTCAATAATTAAAGCAGGCACACACTTGCATATGCTCACATATATACAGCTACAGTACAGCATATATAGTAAATAAGGCAAAAAGAATTTGCTCTGCAGAGTTAAAGAATGTGATAACATTAATCTTTTTTATTGGAAACGCATTTCTAAACACACACACACACACAACACACACACACACACACACACACACACACACACACACACACACACAGTGTGTTACAAAAATACTTGCATGCCTGCCAACCATATTTCGGGATTATTCTTATTCTGAATTTAATTCCCCAGATCCTGAATGCAAGGACAAAGAAGCCAAACTGCAAAATGTTTGAAAACATGAAATTAGGGAATTAATTAAGGAAAGGTAAAATAAAATTTTGCCACCAAAACTATGTTCTGTAAACATCAGTTACTACATGTATTGGGTAATATGTTTCCTGAATGAGCCATGCATTGATTAGGTCAACCGATCAGGAATGAATGAAATGCTTTCAGTGTGAAAAGCTGTTCATCATTTTGTTCCCCCTGAATTTGGTGTCCAAAAGTTTGGCATCTTTGTTATTTCAGGATGATCGTAGAAAGGCTTTCAAGACACAATACAGGAAATCATTGTAATCATGTTGTCATCATTTGAGGTCATTTACTGTGTTTCAGCTGATTGTGAAAAAGAAAATGACCAGGTTCCTGCACACAACAGAAATTTCAAGGGAACCGACTCGAAAACCAAGGGATCCACATCTCAAGCACCTGAAGCGCCTGATTCTAAAGGCAGGTAATACGTGAACTGATGAAATAGTGAAACTTACCTGTTTTATACAAGAAAGAAAGAGGAATTCATAAAACATTAAAATGTTTAGTTTTTTTCAACAGAACATGTGCTTTGTTGCAGTCAAATTAGCAGCAATAATAAAATTGTAGTCTTGATAAATGGTAATCTAGATGTTCCCTCCATATATGAAAATGCCCAATTACATTTCTCATTCTTTTGACTCCTTTCCAGTGATGCACAGTCAGCTGAGGAGCAGGAACGACAAGAAAGACTACGCCGTAAGATGCAGCGACAGCAGGAATTTCAGGTGCTGCGAGCCAAGATCCAGGACCAAAAGGCCCATGGTGAGATGTTTTTACAGGACGAGTTAATGCACTCTTCTGAAAGCTGGAGTCAAGCATTGCAGTATAATGGTTGCCAGATTTATGCCTTCATTGCAGACAGTACCCAAGTCAGCACAACTGTTAATGGGTGCCTGTACCTCTTTAGGGAGAGAAGGAGGGCAGCCAAGAGAATTTTACCGTATTGTATTCCAGGATCCCTATCCTTACCCTGATGATTTCACGGTTGAGCCCTGTTTAACCTGTTTAACCCCTGTGGTGGTAAGTCTGGGCTACTCAGGGAACGCTCACCTGAGAGCGTGTTCCAGTGATTACATGCACTGCTTTCACTTGTCCTGTACACAGAGCCACAAAAGAGGAGAAAAGTGTGAACTGGTTACAGCATTCATGAAATAAAGTTATTGATCTAAAAAGAAAATACACAGAATACTCAAAATGCGAACAGTTAACCTCATTTTGGCTGAATTAGAAGGAAAGCTTAAATGAAGCTTGAGTTAGAAGACAGGAGAAGGGTAAGGGTAGGAGTGTTTAAGTGTAAGGGATAAGGGGAGTGAGAGGAAGAGGATAAGGCTGGAGCACGTATGTCCACGTTTGATTATGAAATGAGTTTGCTCATAACTTTTAAAGACTGTACTTCTTTGTTATGTACCTTATCTTAAAAAGTAAATCAAGCCACTGTATTAATTTGACGTTTATTATTTAATGCTAGAAGCCTCATTAAGATTTTTCCCGAGACTAGTAATAGTAAGTATGATTGTATTATTGCTCTTGGGATTCTAGTGCTCTCTTCACCACATGAAAATTGTTTCCCTGTGATCAATAAGAATAATAGTAATAATGCCTCTAAGATCCTGGTTCACACTGATGACACAAAAAAATCTAAATGAGGCCACTAGCATCAAGGAAAAATCTTACATTTGGGGGGATATTCTTCTTATACAATGCTAATAGCCATATTCAAACTTTTTTCTTCTTGTGATCAGCAAGAATGATTGAAACAATTCTCTAGAAATCCTGATCTGGTTTGAGATCAAGTTTATACCTTTCGTAGTGGAGTGACAGTCGGAGGATTTGAAGCAAGAGCAAAAACTGAATAACTGCACTGCCAAACAAAGAACAAAGTACAAAACAAAACAAACACAACACATTTTGACCTACTTGCTCTTCTTCAGGCAAATTTTGCACACAGTTTGAAGAGATAAGGGACTGTCTGTTTGTCTTTCGTTTTCTTGCACGGAAATATGTTGAAATGTGTTGTGTGTTTGTTTTTTTTTTTTGTTTTTTATTCTTTCATTTAGCAGTGCAGCAATTATTTTCGTCTTGGACCTTCTTTCATGATTTGCCATGGCATCTACCAGACCTAAGCGGTTGGATATTGGCCATGACGTCCTGAAATACAAAGACTTTGTGAAAGTGATGACACTTGGTTCTGTGGTGCCAGTCTTTCCTTTTGAGAGCCCATAGCACACTACAAATAACATTCATTTATAAGGTACCTGCTGTATTATTTGAGCCCATAGCACACTGAAAATAATGTTCATTTATAAGCTTCCAGTTGTATTATTTGAGCCCATAGCACACTAAAAAGAACGTCATTTATAAGGAACCAGTTGTATTATTTTGCCCCATAGCACACTAAAAAGAAAGAAAGGTTCAGTTTATAATTTGAGTACACTAAAAGAACATTTTAAGGTACCAGTTGTATTATTTGAGCCCATAGCACACTAAAAAGAACATTTATAAGGTACCAGTTGTATTATTTGAGCCCTATAGCACACTAAAAAGAAGGTTCATTTATAAGGTACCAGTTGTATTATTTGAGCCCATAGCACACAAAAAATAACGCTCATTTACAAGGTATCAGTTGTATTATTTCAGCCCATAGCACACTAAAAAGAATGTTCATTTATAAGGTACCAGTTGTATTATTTGAGCCTTTAGCACACTAAAAATAACGTTCATTTATAAGGTACCAGTTGTATTATTTGAGCCCATAGCACACTAAAAAGTAATGTTCATTTATAAGGTACCAGTTGTATTATTTGAGCCCATAGCACACAAAAAAACATACATCTGGCTGTGTGTTCCAGTCTTCACATTTGAATGTATTTAAATCAAACTCAGCTCCGAATTGAACTAAGGTACTAATCTCTGCAGCACTGTTGTTGTTTCCTTTGTGCTATAGCAATCATAATTATGTGATTTTGTGTAATCTGAGTGTGTGTGTTTATCTGTGCTTATTCATGCACATATTTGCACGTAAATGTACATCTGTCTGTACATATGTTGAATGTCAGAGTGTAACAGTTCACCTGAGTCCTCCGAACATACAAGGCACTGCAACCCCCATCTTCGCACATCCCCCAAGCCAGCTCGCTCACTGGTACCACCCACAAAGACCATAGCCAACACTTTGCCCATGTCTGCAGAAACGCCCGCTGATCCTGCCCAAGGCGGTGAGCCCAAGGACCCATCAGGCTCTGGCAGTAAAGAATCCATCTGTACCATGAGCAGACTGGTGTCTGAAGGACCGGTGGCAACCTCCACCCCAGCGCCTGGGTCCGTGGTCCAACCAGGTGGCGCCAGTGTTGGGGCAACTAGGGATCTGGATCCAGATACATTGATTGGAGAGGATGATTTTGGTAAGCTTAAAAGAGTTTGAGGTTCAATTTTTCTGTTTGTTTGTTGTTTTTTTTCATTGGACAGACATTTTATATGTTCATCAGGGACAAACTGGACCACAGTTAGTCCCTCTAGCTTGTGTTTTCATCTTCTGTTCTTATGATATGATATGACATGATATGAATGCTTTATTCTCAGAAGATGATGAGAAATTAAGATAGGTGCATCACAAGACAACATATAAAAATACAAAAATCATCACAATCAAGTGGCCACTTATATAATTTACATGTACAGTCCAACACCCCCCCCCTCCACACACACACACACACACACACACACACACACACACACACACACACACACACACACCATAATCATTTGAAAAACACCACACACATGCACACACACAAGCACACTCATAGATTTACACTCAACAAGCATATATATATACACACACAGCACATATTATATGCAAATACACATTCACACAAGCACACAACACACCCTACCCCCCACCCCACTCTCTCTCTCTCTCTCTCTCTCTCTCTCTCTCTCTCTCTCTCTCTCCTCCTCCTCCTCCTCCTCCTCCCCCCCTCTCTTTCTCTTTTCTCTCTCTCTCTCTCTCTCTCCCACTCCCTCACACCACTAAGCATGAAAAGTGGTACAAAAGACATCATGAATTTAAAAGATGGATTGACTGGGGTATAAAGTTTTTTTTTGTGCCCTAGATTTGACTCCAAGGGTCCTAAAATGACGTCCAGATGGTAAAATTTTGTAATATTTTGCTAAGAGCTGTCATCACTGGCTGTCATCACTGGCAGTCTTTCTTGTTTTCCTCTCCACTCATCTGTCATACAATTCTTGCATTCCAATTTGCTTCCTTCCAATCACTTTGCTACACACATTCACCACCTCATTCAATACTCGCTTGCTCTTCACACCCAAACTTCCATACCAGCACATAAAAAGAAGCAGTGAGCAATGACTCAACACAACATCTGTAAACAGAATATTCTTGACTGTCAATTTTTATGGATTTTAGTAACATTGTTATCAAAAACTAATTTATCATTGACAATCATTCCCAGATATCTATACTCATTCACTCGTTCAACAGCTTCACCATTAATTATAAGGTCTGGCACAGGTTCTGGGTTCTTCCGAAAATTGATGTTGTTGTGGTAAAATTTCCACCTCATCTTGCAAGTTGTTTTTCTCTCTCTTGTTTTCTTTTGCATCATCTTGCTCATTATCATCTTCTTCTTCTTCTGTGTTCTTCAGTTTTTTCTTCTTTTTTGTTCTTGTTCCTCTTCTCCTTCTTCTGCTGCTTCGCTATCGTTGTCTTCATACGTAACTTCTTTTTCAGGTTCTTCTGTTGTAATCTTGTTGACAATTGAGTACGCTAGAATAAGTGTGTATCTGTGTGTGAGTGCGTGCGCGTCTTTCTGTTTGTGTATGTGCCTGTGCTGTCTGTGTCTGTGTCTTTGTCTGTGTCTGTATGTGTGTCTGTGTCTTGCTGTGGGTATCTGTGTGCTTTGAGGTTCAGTTTAATGAAGGAGATGTCACTGTGTGCAGGCTAGTCCACACTCACTACAGCTCCAAGCCAAGTATACAGCTGGACAGCTAAAGAAGTGACAAATTATAGGGGGAAAAATGAAAGAAAGGAAAAAAAAGAGACAGACTTTTTTGCTACAAGGGTCTCATGGGAATAGACTTTACAAATTATACATGCTCCATCTGTGTGTTAACTCATTGATCAGGCCTGGCATATCCAGCTAACACAGTCTGCACCACTCTATGTGCAAGGATGTATATCAGTCTGAATCGATTACATTTAACGTTTTATTTCATAAGTCATGCACATACATATGCCCTGATCTGTCACAAAATTTCTGGTGTGTGATTGGCAAATGGATGGTAACATGCTTGTTCTAAATAAGATTCTTGCATCAAAAATTGTTCATAGTTCTTAAGTTCATAGTTGCTGTTTTTGTGTATAGTTTAATGTGCTTTTCTTTTTTTGTGTTTGCACCATTTACAATCTTATAACAGGACAAAGGTTTTTGTGCTATTTGTTAGGTTTTCTTTTGTATTGTGGTGTTGTTCATGCCATATCTTGATTTCTTCAGAGAATGTACCTTTCCTATGATTTTGTATTACTGTGTGTAGCCACTGTGTTCCTTGCTTTTTTTTTTTTGTTTGTTTATTAATAAAACAAAAAACACAACATACTTTTTGTTAGACTGTTGGTGCATACGCAAGATGTATCGAACATTCATATATACTGTGTCACGATTTCAGGTATATGCACCTGTTCTGTACTTGTGAGGCATCTTTCTCAAGGCCAGTGATGTGTTTCAGATGAGATTGAGATCTGGAGTCAGATGAGTCAAAATGTTAATTCAGCAAAGAGAAATTCTGTTGGTAAGTTGAATGGAGGGTGGGGGTGGGATGGGTATTAAGTTATGTGTTTATGAACACAACTGCTTGATTTGTCAGTCTAGATTCATGCTTGTCACTGAGATAGTAAAGCACTGAAATTGATGATATTGAACAATGAAATGGATAATAAATCTTCGCAATAAGATAAATCTGAGACAACTACCTGCATTGTACACAGCTTATCAGAAATTGAATAATCCTTTCCTTCCTCACAGTTAGAATTGGGATGCTTCAACTGGTCAAGTACAGCACCAACTTTACTTGTTTGTTGCCCAATGTATTCCAAGAATAGATGAGTAACAGTAATAGATGGGTTGTTTGGATATGATTGTGGCAACTACTTGCATAAACAGACTTTATTTGTCCATCTTTCTTTCTTTCTTTTCTTTCTGTGTACACAGGCTGATACTCCTGCTGCGACACTGCTTGTGTAGACAGGCAGTGGAGTTGTGTGTGTATGACCATTTTTTATCCCGCGGTTAAGGCAGCCATACTCCATCTTCGGGGAAGGTGCATGCTATGTGTAATGTGTCATCCATACCAACGAAAGTTGGTGATGGGATTTTACCTGTGTGCAAGATGATGTGCGTGCATTCACACATGGAACCTCGGTTTATAGTCTCATTCGAAGGACTGTATGGGAAATGGAGTCAGAACTAATGCTAACTCCGAGGGGAAAATCCCCCTGTGCGGAAATTCGAACCCACAACCCAGGATCACGAGACCGTGCTCTACCAACTGAGCTATTCTGGCCCCCCCCCCATTTGTCCATCTTATTTTGGCCTTTTATACTTTTCTTGCACTCCTTTTCAAGTTATGTTTTCATGTGAATTTTTTTTTTCATGTAATGTTTTTTTTCATCTCATATGACCATTTTATTTTTAACGTTCATTTTGCTTATGCATTTTTGACAAGTGAAGTTTTGGGACTGGTCCCTTCTCTCATCTCTCTCTCCTTCCCTGCCTTCTCTTTCTCTCCATCTCCTCCCTATGTATTCTTCCCTGCTCCCACCCCCAGTGCTGCTCCCCATCGGCTACGGTCAGATCAGAGAATTGTTTCAATTGCTCTGTAGTTTGTGTTGGTTCACATGGTTTGCAATTTACTAATGCTTTTTCTTTTACAGAAAGAGCAGAAACTGTGAAAAGAAGAAGAGTGAATGAAGGCCCTTGAACAACACCAGGTTCGTGTTGACAGAAACATTGTTGTTGATAAACATACCCTTCTAAAAAAAAAAAAAAAAAAAAAAAAAGGTGTATGTATGTTCATGGTGTGTGTTTGCATATGTGAATTTTTGTTTGGACAAAGTCACCGTCATAAGTGACCTCACTTCAACCCAACATTGCTAGTGATGCATGTTTGTGTATGCTTGTGGTTTTGATCCGTGCTGTTATACTGATGTTCTGAATTTGCGTGTGTTTCCAGTGAAGTGTGTCAGTCTGTAAGTTTGCCAGTGTGTATGCCTCTGTGTAAGAATACATTGGAATCAGTTGTCGCAGGTTTGCCACTGCATGAAGTCGATGTCTTTGCGAGAATGTGTGCAGATGAATAGTTGGAGTGAGAAAACATTATCAGTAGTTGAACACAGCTTTCAAATGTTTGTATTGTTATGAACAGGTTAAATAAATTGCCAAGATGGGCCTATTCAGTGTATGAGATATAGGTATAGTGATTTTTTATATGTTTTTGAAATGAAACTTAAAGAGGAACAATAATATTAGCAGGAAAAGCTGTCATTCGGGTGAATCATGTATACAGAGACACTGCGCGGAGGGAAGAAGCTAACTTTTGTATTTCAAGGCTCTCGTTTCAGTGCTGTTTTCAGGGGTGGGCTTACCTTTTTTCAGAGATTATAAAGGATAATTTTCACCCTGTGTTCAGCTTTTTAAAGGGCCATGTGATTTGGGAAAGCTTTTTGTTTTGTTTAGTTTGTTTTTTTAATAACAGTTTTTAGGTCAGTCTTTGAAAAGCTGGACTTGAGACAGATTTACAAACTCATGTCCAGTTTCTCTCCTCTGTAGGTCACACTCACGCACACATACGCAGACACAGACATGCACACATATGTATGCATGCGCAGACATGCGCATTCAGAGGGGAAAGAGAGTTGAACGAAAGACTGGTTTCTTGCGGGCAGGATTGTTAGCTGCCAACTCTCCAGAATTTTTCTTGAATTTATCTATTTTCTTAATCGTTCTCAAAATCCAAAACTTTGTATTATAACCAAAATTTCAACTTTTTTTTTTTTTAACAAATGTAGGGTTTGAAATTCACTAGTTGAATAGGGCTGATCAAGTATTGCAGACTAAAGTCAAAATGATGTTTTGTGAATTTTGGCAGTTAATGTTTTGTAGAATATATTATCTTTTTGAACTCTATATTCTCAGCTAAAGCAGTAGGTTAGGGTTTAAAATGTTTTCACTCAAAAGCCATATTACCATATCCTCAGCCTACATCACCCCCTTCAAGATTCCCTGGTCCCTAAATTTTGTCTCTGAAAGGTTGGCTGCCATTCAGCATTCAGCATAAGTTTAATGCCAGAATAACTGTAGAATAGAAAATTTGCCACCACACCCTATTACCTTCAGTCCAAAAGATAACAAAAAAAATGAAAGTTGTGGGGATTGTTATCAAATTTATCTTTGTCCAAAAGATAACACACACAAAAAAAAAGTTTGGGGGATTGTCATCAAAGTTGTACCTGTCCAAAAGATAACCAAAAAAAAAGGAAAGTTTTGGGAATCATCATCAAATCAGTTATTGTAAGATAATTGAGAAGAGCTTAAAGTTTATAGCTTCTACGTGCACTCCGAATGCTATTGCCTTTCCTGCCACTGTCCGTCCTCCTCCCCTTGCCCTCTCCCCACCCCTTTTCCCTCATCTTGCTGAGCGCTGCTGACACACCCACTGGTGGGAGAAATTTTGGACATGTGAAGAGGAGCTCCGTTAGAGTGCAAAATTCAACCAGACCACTGTCTGTCTTGTCCAAGTGGATGAGGAAGAAGATGAATTTACTATGGGCCACTGACTGGAGGTTATCCTCCACTGTTATTCAGTCATGTAGAAATTCAGTTACGCTTGTTCTGTTTTAACACATCCAGGATAGCACCCATATACTCCTGTACTGATAATAGTGGTTGGTTTGCCATGGGACTTAGAAGGGTTAGCATTCCAGAATCATTGTGTAGAATGCTTTTATATGTGTGTGTTTGTGTGCACTCACATGTCTGGATGTAAGCACCGGTTTATGTGGTGTGTGTGTGTGCGTGATTCTTTTTTCATCTCTCATTTTCTGAACCACTGTAAGTAATGTCTGTCTATTTTACCATGTGTGTGCATACACGCATTTGTATGTGTGACATGAGTGCGTGCGTCCATCCATGCGTGTGCGTGCAGTGTAACACCCTCATTGGCTGCGCAGGAAATATACATCTCTCATTTGTTCTATCTCATTGTCCATCTATCTGTGTGGCCCTCTCAAAGTGTAGTTGTTTGTCTGTCTTTCTTACTGTCTGTTTCTGGATTTCTGTGCATTCACTCTTGAGTATAAGTTTAAGTGTGTGTATGCATTCCTCCCTCTCTCACTCATTCTATTTATTGATATGTGTCTTACATGTGTGTGTCTGTTGTTTACTAGCCCAATATGTTGTTTCCAGATCTGCAAATGTTCCGGTCAGTAATTAGCAGTAAAAGGGCAGTAATTGAAAAAAACGCCCCCAAAGATAATGCTTTCATGTGCGAGTGTCCTGCTTCACACAAACACACACACACACACACTGAGGTGTACTGTCTCTCCCTCTCTTTTCTCTCTCTCTCTCTCTCTCACTCTCTCTCTCTCTCTTTCTGGATAAGTGTTTGCATTCACTCTTGAGCCCAAACTATGTGTACTACATAAAAAGATGTATATCAGCATGACCTGCAGTTTTGATTGTTAATGAAGGTTGTCTTGTTATTTTAGTGTTAAATCTTTTCGTCATTAAATATTCCCATAGTTTAATTTTAACGCAAAAGTTCATTGTCCAAAGACCTTATCACAGTTTCAAGTAAAAAAAAAAAAAAAAAAAAAAAAAAAAGGTATACAATTTCAAGATCTTTGAAAGATGATACCAAAATTTTCTTGGGTTTCAGTGGCATTCAGTGGATAGTATGAACCCTGTGTAGCGTGTAGCCCAGTCTATCAAAATGATATGACAGTGGTGCAGTGTTTCCTCTGCCGGGGTGCCAACCGACAGCCTGCTATACTGCTGGTGGGGGCACATGGACTGCAGCAGAACGATCCGGAATACTACAATACATGAGACGGTCAGAATGAGCAACGGGAGAGAGAGTCACAGGCCAGTGAGTGAGCATAACAGATGAAACAGAAAAAAAGAACATTAACAGAAAGAAAGAAAAATTTAAAAAAAAAAAAAAAAAAACTCAGATGTGTTAGTAGAGTTGAGTCCCATAACAATGATAGGTGCTACTGCGTTCCTGAAACACACACCGATCAGTACCGTAACTCATACTTCCCAAAGACAATAACTGCATGAGTGGAACCACCTCGACGATAACATCGTCACCAAAAGTCAGTCGACAGCTTCATGTCGGCTCTGGCAAAAGACAGAAGCCGATAATATCATCACGCTGCGCACCCCCCACCGTCGCGCCCATGCCAGTAAATGGATGTTAGTGACGAACCAATCCAGATCCAGATCCAGATCCATAAAATTAATCTAGATTTATCGGCAGCATTGCAGATTGGGATAATGATGATGATGATGATAATTATGACAGTGATTGTGTGATGATGATGATGATGATGATGCCAATGATTGTGATTGTTGCTCTTCATCACCTGAGCATGTCCGCCCATCGTCGTTACGGTTGAACCCGTTATAGCATTGACACTCGATCCCGGAATTTGCTTCAACGCAGCGATGTTCGCATGGATTGTCTCCCTTGCATGTCGCATTGCCTGTGTCGTCTGTTCCCTCTGGTAGAGGTGCGCTTGGTTCCACTGATAGTGCTGGTGTTCCCACTGAAACGAGCAGTGTGTGACAGTCCCAATGGATTCTTTCTATTTAAGTGGTGATCGCGTCCTTTTTTTTTTTTTTAAAAGCATTTTTCAGCCAATAATGTGAATTCGTTCGCGCGTGTAGGCTACACATACGGACGCGCAGTAACACACACACACACACACACACACACACACACACACACCTGTCTCTCTCTCTCTCTCTCTCTCTCTCTCTCTCTCTCTCTCTCTCTCTCTCTCACACACACACACACACACACACACATATACAGAGAGAGGGATACACACACACACACACACACACACACACACACACACACACAGGCCTACATACGGAGAGAGAGAGAAACAGTTATTAAAGCCCAGTGTAACTGCCAACTTTTATTTCTTTTTTTTGTCCTTGAGCACATTCGCGCACGCACGCACACTCTCTCACATACACACGCACTCGCACGCACACACACACACACACACACACACACACACACACACACACACACACACACACACACACACACACGTGCATGTTGGTATATGAGCTTGGTAGAAAGTAGAAAGTTTTTTTTTTTTTTTTTGTCGATGGTAATGTTGATAGGCTTTGCTGACAGCTGTTTGACTTGATTCACAGACAAGGAAACAAAACATGGGAATGGTGCACATGTATGGATGACCGAGGAACTTATGAAAAACCGAACACGCCTCTGGTCTTAGTCAAACCAACTGCTTTTTTACATAACTATTTGGTGTGAGATAACAAAATGTAATTAACACCGCAAGCTGTCACTAATCAGTATCCCATTTTCGACTAATTCATCGACATTTCACCATTATCACTAATTAGTATGCCATTTTCAAACAAACATACTGTATCTGACTAATTCACTATCTTCCCGTTGCTTTCTGACAATTTTGCACGTACAAAATCGTTACAACATCGTACAGGAGCTGGATCGGTACTAAGCACACGAGCATGTTACTGAACATACGATGGGATCTTAAAAACTATCAGAGGCTGAAATCTCCAAACAAGAAAGGTAAATTGCATTCTTTAACAATCAGGACAAAGGTTTGTCTGTACTCTTTAACTGAATGTGTGTGTGTGTGTGTGTGTTTGTGTGTGTGTGTGTGTGTGTGTGTGTGTGTGTGTTGAGTGCTTGCGTGTGTGTGTGTGTGTGTGCGTGCGTGTGTTTGTGTGTGTGTGGCTGTGTTCGGGTATGTGGAATTTCAGAAAAAAAAAAAAAAGCTAGCACCGTGAGATCTGGCAAGAGAATATGTCCTGCTCTCCGGATTTGGTTTGTCCTCTTTGACTCTTCCCTGACATTCAGCTCTCCCCAGTGACTCTTCCCTGACATTCAGCTCTCCCCAGTGACTCTTCTTCCCTGACATTCAGCTCTCCCCAATGACTCTTCCCTGACATTCAGCTCTCCCCAGTGACTCTTCTTCCCTGACATTCAGCTCTCCCCAATGACTCTTCCTGACATTCAGCTCTCCCCAGTGACTCTTCCCTTCAGCTCTCCCCAGTGACTCTTCCCACATTGACTCTTCCCTGACATTCAGCTCTCCCCAGTGACTTCCCTGACATTCAGCTCTCCCCAATGACTTCCCTGACATTCAGCTCTCCCCAGTGACTCTTCCCTGACATTCAGCTCTCCCCAGTGACTTCCCTGACATTCAGCTCTCCCCAGTGACTCTTCCCTGACATTCAGCTCTCCCCAGTGACTCTTCCCTGACATTCAGCTCTCCCCAGTGACTCTTCCCTGACATTCAGCTCTCCCCAGTGACTCTTCCCTGACATTCAGCTCTCCCCAGTGACTCTTCCCTGACATTCGCTCTCCCCAGTGGCTCTTCCCTGACATTTCGCGCTCTCCCCTCTTCCCTGACATTCAGCTCTCCCTGACTTCCCTGACATTCAGCTCTCCCCAGTGACTCTTCCCTGACATTCAGCTCTCCCCAGTGACTCTTCCCTGACATTCAGCTCTCCCCAATGACTTCCCTGACATTCAGCTCTCCCCAATGACTTCCCTGACATTCAGCTCTCCCCAATGACTTCCCTGACATTCAGCTCTCCCCAGTGGCTCTTCCCTGACATTCAGCTCTCCCCAGTGACTCTTTCCTGACATTCAGCTCTCCCCAGTGACTCTTCCCTGACATTCAGCTCTCCCCAGTGACTCTTCCCTGACATGCAGCTCTCCCCAGTGGCTCTTCCCTGACATTCAGCTCTCCCCAGTGACTCTTCCCTGACATTCAGCTCTCCCCAGTGGCTCTTCCCTGACATTCCGCTCTCCCCAGTGGCTCTTCCCTGACATTCCGCTCTCCCCAGTGGCTCTTCCCTGACATTCAAACTCTCCCCAGTGGCTCTTCCCTGACATTCCGCTCTCCCCAGTGACTCTTCCCCGACATTCAACTCTCCCCAGTGACTCTTCCCTGACATTCAGCTCTTCCCTGACATTCAGCTCTCCCCAGTGACTCTTCCCTGACATTCCGCTCTCCCCAGTGGCTCCTCGGGACTGCGTGCATGCAACAGCAGCATCATTCCAGGCCACAGGTCTGGCTGAACCTCCCAGGATAGCTGACGGGTCTGAAACCCTGGCTGACTTGGGGTTTGACTGTCGGTGCATGCCAGACCCAGCAGACTGCACAGACAGAACCTCTAAATGGTTCCACAGACAGAATGGCGAGTCCTTCCAGCTCATCGCAGAGTGTCCACAGGCCACAGTGAGACATGGAGGACATTGCTGGGCATCCACTGCATGCGGCTTTAAACTCTATCTACCTTGTGTGTGTCTTGCCATTGATACAGACACGCTGGGACCCGAGTGGGACACTGATGACTGGTGCAACCTACCGTCACTTAAAATCCAAATGAAGAATGAGTCAAGACTGTCTATCACCCCTTTCCAGCCCTTTTGGCAAGTCTTGAGGTAATGGACAAGTCACGAAGCAGCAGACGTGGATACACTGGGAGATGTAGCCACAAGCCTGTGTATACATTGGTGCCCCAGGCTACAGGTTGGCTGTCTGTTGGACTACAGCAGTGGGGGAATTTTGCGGTGGCCTGGGTGTACGAGCATCCCTCTTTCGGCTTCACTCTGATCTGACCGGAAGAGGGAGGCGAGCACACGTGCGTTGAAGGATAGGATGCTTCATCTCACCCTTGCCTGCTTACTGTGGCACATGGGGATCTCGTTCACATGGTCAAAACAAAGGAGAAAACACCGTGGCAGGACTCGCTATCACCGCATGGAATGTGGGAACACTAATTATGGACAGTGCCCAAAAGCAAGCAGCGCCTGAGTAACAGATGTCACTTGTCTCCAGGAACATGACTAAGCCAGTAAACTTTCAGCTAATACAATGCATTTCCCTCTTGTACAACAGCGCAGTTCTTATGGTGTTGCCCAAGATCTGACATACCTGCCAGACATTCGGATAAGAAAGAGCAGCTTCTGATTGCTTGCCCATTCGGCAAAATTGTGTTTTGTTGTCACTACATCATAATTTTGTAACTAAAACTTAACTGAATCGTACAATTGCTCGCCCTCAAAAGAGAAAATGCCCACCTGCAAATGCGTTTACTGATTTTGTGAGATCTTGTGTTTAGTTCATTTTGATCACCTCGTTTAAAAAGATTTAAGAGCTTGCTTTTGTGATCAGTCACAGACAGACAACTTTGGAATGTATTACGAACGGAATAAATTCGTTTGGAGAATTCTTTTTTTCTTTGTTGTGTCAGAATATTGTTGTTGTCGGCTTAAAAATTCTGAGAGAAAGGTCAGATATCTGCTATGTCGCAGCAACGAGACCGTCTTCCGAATTTTTCTCATTGTGAACATTACTTCGTTTATCCATCAGCTTCAAATCATGCGCAGTGTGGTCTCAAAATTTAGCGGATGCGGAGTAGCGTATGTGGACTAGTCTGCACGCAGTGACAACTGCTTGAAGAGACAGAAAGAGAGAGAGAGAGAGAGTTTTTGATACTTGAACTACAAAAAATGATAAGCTTACATTATTAAGCAGAAAAAAAAAATTACGACGTGGCAAAAAGGTATGTGGATGCTGCACTCTGTGTTATTTGCTGTTGTAACCGATCCACATAAGAAAGGCAGATTTCTTCAAAACCAACAGAAAGTGAACTCCAAACATGAAGGAAACTATAATTTTTTTTTTTTTTTTAATTCTGCTGGTTTTTTTTTTGAAGGTTTACATTGAAACACACTTGAACTCTACGCTTAAACCCTTGATTGCCACATGTGATAATGTTTTGTCAATAAGAGACGATGACATCATTGGATTGTGCAGACATTATCGAGTTACTAGGTACCTCTGTCTGTCTTTGTTTTGCTTGGGACAACACAGATTCACTCAGGAAAAGAAAATACACCTTTAAAGTTCACACATAATATGCTGAGTTTGCTATCATTCCAACCTGTACCCATAGCAGCCTACATTCCGTAACGTTCAGCAGTCAAGGGTTAACAATCATTAGGAAAAACCGATCCGTTGTTTTTTTTTTTTTTTTTTTCACAATACATATCAAATAGGTTTTGCAATCAACGGATCATATTTTGCTGCTCATGATGCAACGAAATCTTCCCTTGCCCTCGGCCCATATCAGTGAAGAGCACGAAGATCGTGTGAGCAGTCACTTCTGAAGGTTCGCCTTCTACCCGGCTCGTGCTTTGAGTCAGCTGTCGCAAAACATCCTGTGGACCTTCCACGCGGCTCACCACGGTGATCTGAACCCCACCAGGGGACTGGTCCATCTGGAAGTTGTGGAGAGTAGCCGGCGGCACCCCCTCCAGCACAGGCCACGCTCCCAACCGCTGCAGTCGAAGGAGGTGCTGTTCGCTTCATCTTCATCTGGTAGGTACACACCGAAGAGAAGAGAAGAGAGGGAAAGGGGGCGACTGGAAGGCAGATGGCGGATGAAAGAGAGTAGAAATGGAGTGCATCCAGAACACCGTTCCTTGCGCCTGCACTCCACCATTCTGATTGATCCAGACGTGAGTGTGAACCACGTGTACGTTGGCGACAGAGGCGGCGATGAAGCGGAAGCGTTGGCAGGATTGGTTGGTTGGTTGGTTAGTCAGCAGGTTGTGTTAGGGATATGGTGGAAGTTCGGCAGCAAAGCAAGAAAAACAAAAAAAAAAGAAAAAGGTCAGGTTTGAAAAAGAAACTGATATTGGCTTGTAAGAAGCCAGTACAAATTTCATGACCCACCTCTCTGTCTGTTTGTCTATCACGCACGCTGAGTAAAAAAACACACACAATGCACGCCGAGTAAAAGGCCAAAAAAAAGCGATTCGTGTAAACAACCATTACCACTACCCTGCCACTGCTGACACTACTCTTAGTAGTATACAGCATGCAAAAGGGAAGGGTGTGTGTGTGTGTGTGGAAAGGGGGTTTACGTTCGAAGATAGAAGTTGTGTGTGTGTGTGTGTGTGTGTGTGTGCCTGCGTGTGATGTTGCTGCTGTTGTTGTCTGCGAATTAAAGAAGTGCATTAAAACAAGAACTGAAAGAGACATGTGCAAAGTTAACGTTTAGCTTTTGTAGCTTTGGCAACTAACCAGTGTGTGTTGTCATAAATACGTTTGGCCTTGCGCGTATATAACAAAATGTCCGTTTATATGTTACCCACTGAAAAATTTAATTAAGTTATATATGTTACCCACACAAAAATCACAATTAAGTTACATGCACACACACGCACGCGCGCGCGCGCGTGTGTGCATATGCGCGTACACGCGCGTGTGTGTGTGTGTGTGTGTGTGTGTGTGTGTACATTGGTCATATTTTGGCTTTGTGTCAGAGAAAGCTGTCAATAAAATCTTTGGATGGAAACAACGAAAACGTACCTCAGATTTCTTAACAGCTGCCGGAGAAACCATCAAACTGAGCGCACGTGGACAAAAAATGAATGAAGAAATAAATAGTAAATGATAGATAAATAAATGAATTAATAAGTAGCTGAATGAATAAATAAATAAATAAAACTCTCTCCTTCAGTTGAAGAAGTTGGCCTAGCTTTTGGTCAAATGTAGTGTATTTTTTGCATGTATGTGTGTGTGTGCGCGCGCGCGCGCACGCGCATGCGCGCGTGAGTTAGTTGGCCGATATTACAAACGATTCGGCGACAGAAGCGTTCGCTGACCACGTAAAGCCCAAACAAAGCAATCAGACCATATTCACTTAAAACAAGGTGTGACGTATCTTACCTGAAGTCAGAGCCACTGACGTTCATGACGTTCTCGTATTCGTGGGGACACTCCACCTGCACACATCTGTAGTTGCCAGGTATGTTTGAGCACTCGCCGCCCCCTTCGGAATCGTCACAGACAGAGCGTTGCTGACATTCATCTATGTCTGCAGACAGAGCCAGTGACATTCTGTGAACGGGCTGTTTCAACCAGCCCCAACCAAGCAGCCAACCAGTACACCTACCCACCCTTCCACTAAGACTTAGGTGTCCAAGACAACCAAGGAAACAACAATCCCATGTGCTTCGAACGGCATTTGTATGGTCTACAATCAGTCGGTGCCAGTCAGCACTTAAAGCCAACTTAAGTATTCGCACGCGCGCGCGCAAGTGTACTCTCTCTCTCTCTCTCTCTCTCTCTCTCTCTCTCACACACACACACACACACACACACACACACACACACACACACACACGTGAACAAATGTGTAGTGTGTGTAGGGGGAGGAACAGATGCAGGCTAGGGATTCTTCCGTCATCAAAGCGATGACTAGGTAAAATTTCTTACAATATAATATACAGATGCGTGCGTTGTGCCCTGTCACACTGTCTCAGACTAGCACGGAATTCCATGGCATCATCTCCGTCATCTTCATCCTCATCGATCAGCGTTTGAAAAAATTAAAGTCTCGAACTATGTGACTCTTCATGCCGTGGTCTCTTGGTGAGCGACCTGTTCTGTTTTCCTTTCACGTCTATGCTCCAGGAAAAATATATCTGAAATAGATGTTAGCGAACCGCCAAAAGAAACGTGGACAAACGAGTCACACGACAAAACTCGACGCGTTTCGACCTCTTAGGTCTTCTTCAGGCAAGACACACAAACAAATGAAAATGAACGTATTTTTCACTTAGCTTAGATCTCTTCAGCGCAAGGTAGGTAAGCGTTACTCATTTTCATTGTCCTATTTGCTTGTGTCTTGCCTGAAGAAGACCTAAGAGGTCGAAATGCGTCGTGTTTTGTCTTGTGACTCGTTTGTGCACGTTTCTCTTGGCGGTTGGCTAACATCTATTTCAGATTTGTATAGATTTCTGCCTGCAGTCGTCTCAATTACTGGCCATGTCATGCGCTGAGAGTAATGATGAAGTCATCGCCAAAAGGCAGGAGTCACTATAAAGATCTGTAGGCGACGGAGAAGAACAGAAATATAAACTAGTATTGATAAGCTGAAGAATCATGCAGATTTCCAAGATGAGAACAGTGCAGGGAGGAAGAGAAGGTACATATATAGAGAGAGAAAAAGGTGGATAAACGACATGGTCGAGACGACGAGAAACGCAACCCATTGCAAGGGAGACAACTGCTGCACCGTTTCTCATTGCGTGGTGGTCTCCCGTTCCATTGAAGACAAGCGAGAAAAGGCGAGCATTGTTTACGAAATAATAGATACGTTCAACCGAAATTAGGTAGCAAATGCCATCTCTTCTTGTCCGTTGCTAGCTGTTCTCCTCCATTGGTAAGCTGACTGGTCACAACAACAGGCGAAGCTCTGTCATGCCATCCACATGGCTCCTAAAATGACATGGAACATTGGCAGCGTCATCCACCTTAAACTGTATTGATCAAGTCTCCTATCCCGAATGACAAAAACGTCATTGCCAAAGTTATGAACCAATCTATTTTTTTAACCTAGACATCAATTTTCACTATCTCCAGGCGAAACCCATTCTATGTCCGTTCGAACTTCTAAATAACAACAACAACAACAATAATAACAACAACAAACAACAAACTATTTGCCTTCTGCTAGAAAGGATGGAAGAAATAAGATTGATAGACAGACCATACACAAAAAGTTTTTTTGTTTGTTTGTTTAAGAAGACTGTGATTAATTGTGTCAAATGCTTCAACAAAATCCACAAACACTACTACACCCGTGAATGGATCATTATATTTGAACGCCACTGTTCTGTGAGAGTAGTCAGCGCAGTATGACAAGATTTATCCTTCCCGAAACCGCTTGGATTAGAATGGAATTATTCGTATTTACCCAAATAGGTAGGGTCATTTGTTTTTTAAATGCTTTTCTAAAGGTTTAGATAAAGTCGATAAAATCGATATGTGTCTGTACTTTGAAGGGTCGTTTGGAGAGAGAGAGAGAGAGAGAATGACTTATTGCTCAGGCATTTGGTCCATTGCAAAGGGGAATCGAGGATCGGGCTGTTTCCATGAAGTTTATAGGAACTGACATCAGGCAGACAACTGGACATACAGTGACAGGGTAGCCACGTCACGTAGTGCACACAATGTCCAGTTTATCCCGTGCAACTGTACACGGTGAACAGGAGGCCTACAGCAACACAACGTGTACGTCTAACCTCCAGACCCAACGCAAGCGCTCAGAAAAATGGTGACGGTAGGGGTAACGGTGCGGGTAACGGTGGGGGGGGGGGGGGGGGGGGGGGGGGGGGGGGGGGTGGGGGGGGGGGGGGGGGGGGGGGGATCAAAATCTAACCACGTCCAGCATCAGTTCGACCCTTCATTCTCTCCCGATCGGCAGGGGTCCATAGCAGCCGCTTGAAGTGGATCGTGTGTTCTTCGCTGCTCATCTGCTTGGGGTCTCTCTTGAAGAACCAGTCAAAACCAGATGGTTTGTTGTTCGCGTCGGGGGCCGGAATAGCTCAGTTGGTAGAGCGCCGAATTCGTAATCCAAGAGTTGCAGGGTTTGAATCTCTGCCGGGCCGTTTCGGTACAGGGGGGATTTTTCCATCGGAGATTACATTAGTTCTGACTCCATTTCCCATACAGTCCTTCGAATGAGACTAAAAAACCGAGGTTCCGTGTGTGAACGCATGCATAACATCTTGCACACACGTAAAATCCCATCACCAACTTTCGGAAGAGAAGACCAGTTTGGCCGTTTGGTATGGATGACACGTTACACCTATCATGCAGC
>JADBJO010000485.1:232500-240000 GCA_016801955.1 Conus betulinus
AGAAATGTGGGGGGGGGGGGGGGGGGTGTGGGGGGGGTGGGGGGGGGGGGGGGTGGGGGGGGGGGGGGGGGGGGGGGTGGGGGGGTTGTGGGGGGTTGGGCGTGGGGGGGGGAGAGGAGGAGGGGGGGTGGAGAGAGAGAGTCTGGGGGGGGAGGGTGGGTGGGGGTGGGGGGGGTGGGGGGGGGGGGGGGGGGGGGAGTAGTGGGGGGGGGGGGGAGGAGGGGGGTGGGTGGGGGGGGGGGGGGGGTGGGGGTGGGGGGGGGGGGGGGGGGAGAGAGGGAGTGGAGAGAGGTGAGAGTGAGAGAGACGAGAAAGAGAAGTGGGACGGGGGTGGTGAGTGGGAGGGGGGGAGGAAGAGGGGAGGGTGGGGGAAGTGGAGGACAGACAGACAGAAAAAGAGAGCGAGATGGGTGGGGGAGAGAGAGAGCGAGAGAGAGATACGAAGAGATGGAGACCGACATACATAAAGGCAGCGAGATTACACACCCACACACACACACACACACACACACACAACACTATGTGTTCCCCGTTGAAAATTCTACCCCTCAGGGAAATATAAAAGAAAGCTCTCTCTCTCTCTCTCTCTCTCTCTCTGAAACTGAAACTGAAACTGACAAGGAAAGGACGAAAAAAAATCAATACATGATTTGTTAATAATGATTACTTGAGAGAAACGGCAAACACTCCTTATTTTCCTCGGATTATCCTACAGGTATACGTCAAGGATACGGTCTAGTCCCTAATTTGTTTTCTCTTTCATTTCATTGAAAAAGAAAAGTAAATCAGCTAACTAATTGTTGTATTGATGTTGATGGCAGGCATGGGACCAGATAGCTGCTGTACGTATTTGAGCTTTTTGATGTTGTTCTGTTACCTATAGCAACCCTGGGCTTCAAATATCACACGATGTGATCAACTAAATCTAGAAGTAAACGTAGAGAAAACGATGCGAGAAGATTTACGAAAAATGGTTATCTGTTCTATGATGGAAAAGATGCTTCTGTTGATAATCACACATTATCGCGCCTGTGTGTGTGTGTGTGTGTGTGTGTGTGTGTGTGTGTGTGTGTGTGTGTGTGTGTGTGTGTGTGTGTGTGCGTGCGTGCGTGCGTGCGTGTGTGTGTGTGTGTGTGTGTGTGTGTGTGTGTGTGTGGTGTGAGAGAGAGAGAGAGAGAGAGAGAGAGAGAGAGAGAGAGAGATGTATATCTTTTTTCCATTCCCCCCCCCATTTCTCTTTCTTTAATTTTACATCCGCTCATGAGATTGCGTTGTTGGTGTTTTTTAATTGCATCCTGTGGTTTGTTTGTTTGTTTGTCACGAAGATTGCGCGCGAAATTTATTCAACCGATTTTCACAAAGCTTTCTGGGAGGATCAAATGTGTACCAAGAACGATTTTGTGTCTTTCTGGCGCGAATCGGTGGTGCAGATCTGAAATCAAATGGCGGATTTAGGATATGCTTAACGAGATAACACCCAATTGTCCACTGATCATGAACAAGTGAAAATTATTTTCGAATTGACATCTGTGAAGTCATCCATTTTCATAAAACATCCAAACTTTAGAATAATGCGAAAAATTAGCGTTAAGAATTTTTATATGCGTTGAAAAAAAAAAAAGAACTACATGAAAAAAGTAAATTCGTTCAGTGTGTGCTTATTATTAATTCCCCTCGTGGGGAGGGGGGGGGGGGGGGGGGGGGGGGGGGGGGGGGGGGGGTCTGTTTTCTCTCACATGAACTTAGTTTGCTCACGAAGATTTTTTTTTTCTTAGTTTTTGTCTTTTTTCCTTTCCACTTTTTTTTTTTTTTTTTTTTGGGGGGGGGGGGGGGGGGGGGGGGGGGGGGGGGGGGGGGGGGGGGGGGGGGGGGGGTTGAATAAACACCTGGACCTACCTACTAAGCCAGCTTATTCTCCCGAGTGACAGTAAAGGCTCCTTGTTTGGCTTCGTATGTTAGTGTGAATCCGGAGTAAAGAATGGATCCAAGATTCGTTCCACCTTGACGGAGTCTGAAAGAAAGGTTCGTTGTCCGCGGAAAATGTGTTGTGATCATGCTAAACTGATTCTTGACTGGATTAAAAAAAAAAAAAAAAAAAAAAAAAAAAAAAAAAAAAAAAAAAAAAAACACGATTTACTACTTTTGTGAGTAATCTTACCAACAAACAAACAAATAATTAAACATACCAATGGTTGCGCATGAAAAGCTGACCGTCTTGGAAGAAGAAACTACCACACACAAAACGGGTGTCATTTTCCGTAATGACTCCATGCCTGAAATCAGTCCCCCGGCTGATGAGGAGAAGGTGGTGTGTCCAATGTCACCCTCCTGAGGAAGAAATGTGCACCAGCCTCCTGCTTTGTTCCCAAACCACACCCCCTCCCCTCCTTTAAATTTTTCAAATTGTCCGAAACGATAAAATGCCAACGATATGTCAACCAAAGCATTGGGGTGTGGGGGGGGGGGGGGGTGGAAGTGTGTGTGTGTGTGTGTGTGTGTGTATGTGTGTGTGTGTGTGGGGGGGGGGGGGGGGGGGGGGGGTAGTATCTGAACCTGAGCCAGAACTATCCCCTATCATCTACCATCTATCACCTATCCTGGAGTCTGGAAGACCGTTGTGGCGCCACAGAAGACTTCGCAACCAGCTTCCTCCACTCCCCCCGATTCTCAGACGCTCTTAGGCACCCGGTTTTGACACCGATTGGTGTTGCTCGGTACTGGCTGCTAAGTTTTTCGCTTCCGCTGTTTTGATGATACTGCTTCTGATGCTGTTTCTGCTTGAAAGGTTACTGTTGCTGCTGTTCCCACGTCTATTGCTTCTTCTGCTGTCATTGCTATTGTTGTTGTTGTTGCTGTTTGTTGTTTGTTGTTGTTGTTTGTTGTTAGTATTACCACAACTGCTGTGACTGCCGCTTCACAGTCTAATATCTTTGATCAGTGCAGTTACTGCTAAGACTGTTACTGCTAAAACGACGACGACGATGACGACGACGACGACGACGACAACAACAACAACAATAACGACAACGACAACGACAACAACGACAACAACAACACACAACAAACAACAAACACTACCACTACTACCACCACCACCACCACCACCACTACTACTACTACTACTACTACTACTACTACTACTACTACTACTACTGCTGCTGCTGCTGCTGCTGCTGCTGCTGCTGCAATTGTAGCTGCTAGTGCTACTGCTGTTGCTAACAATGATACCATAGTCATCGCAACGCTGCAGCCGGTAATGGTACTACAGCTAAACTACTACTACAACTACTACTACTACTGCTACTTCCGCGACTACTACTACCACCCTCTACTACTACTACTACTACATCTACGCCTACTATTACCTCTACTACCACTACCGCTACTACTACTACTACTACCGCTACTGCTACTACCGCTACTATACTGCCACTACTTCTACTACTACAACTACGACTATTACCCCTACTACTACTGCTGTGCTACTACTCATGCTGCTACCGCGCGATTACTACTGGTGCAACCACTACTTCTACCGCAAACTACTTCAACCACTTCCACTACTACTATCCCTATCGCTACTTCTTACCGCCACACAACAAACAACGACACAACAACTACTACTTCTACTACTACTACTGCTACTACTACAACTACTACTACTGTTGCTGCTGCTGATGTTACTGATAAATAGAAGGATTATGAGGAACAGGAAGATGATGAGAAAGCTGGTACTGGTGTCGAGATTAAGGTGGATGTTAGGCAATTGCTGTTGCCGCTGCTGCTGCTGCTGCTGCTGCTGCTGCTGCGATGCTTCCGTTGCAGTTTAGTACCAAGCTTTTGCAGTTTTGCTTTCCTCCTCCTCCTCCTCCTCCTCCTCCTCCTCCTCCTCCTCCTCCTCCTCCTCCTCTTCATCCCTTTTCTCCTCTTCTTGCTCCTCCTCCCCCTCCTCCTACTCTTCCTACTGCTATTACTGCTTCTTCTTCTTCTGCTGCTGCTACTGCCATTGCTACTACTGCTGCTGTCGCTACTATTACTATTGCTAGCACTTAAACTGCTACTGCTGCTGCTGCTACCACTGCTACTGCGACTGCTGCTGCTGCTGCTGCTACTACTATTACTACTACTACTACTGCTGCTGCTGCTGCTGCTGCTTTTGCTACAACTACTTCTATAACAACTGCTGTTGCGGCTGCTGCTGCTTTTGCAATAATTTACTATGTTTTTAATTTAAAGAAATACATTACTACTGCTCCTGCTCCTACTCCTACTCCTAATACTACTGCTACTACTGCTGCTGTCACTACTGCTACTACTACTACCATCACTACAACTACTACACTACTACTACTACTGCTACTACTACTACTGCTACTGCTGCTGCTGCTGCTGCTCCTGCTGCTGCTTCTGCTGCTGCTGCTGCTGCTGCTGCTGCTGCTGCTGCTGCTGCTGCTGCTGCTGCTGCTGCTAATATTGATACTACTCCTATTCCTCCTTGTTCTTTTTTCTCCTCCCTCTATCCCTTCTCCTCTTCCATCCCCTCCTCCTCTTCCATCTCCTCCTCCTCTTCCTCCATCTCCTCCTCCTTCTGCAGTAATAAGAATAACAAGCCTCACGGCCACGGAGTGCAGCAACATGGACGTCTGCAGCATCACCCACGCCCGCCAGAACAATAAACACAAAGCCCTTCGTTTTGTTGCCTTTGTCCCTTGTTTCTATTGTTATAGTACATTCATACAGGCTCCATGTGTTTGTATGTATGTGTGTGTGTGTGCGTGTGTGCGTGCGTGCGTGCGTGCGTGCGTGCGCGCGCGCGCGTGTGTGTAGGGGGAAAAGATTTGTGCGGTAAGGGGAAGTGGTGAGCGTGTGCCAGCCTGATTACGTGAGTGCATGCGCGTACGTTTTTTGTGTATGCGTAGGTACATGCGTTGGAGAGTGCAAGAGCTCTTATGCATTTGCATGTTCTTGCTCTCTCTCTCTCTCTCTCTCTCTCTCTCTCTCTCTCTCTCTCTCTCTCTCTCTCTCTCCTCCTCTCTCTCTCTCTCTCTCTCTCTCTCTCTCTCTCTCTCTCTCTCTTGCTCTCTTCTCTCTCCTCTCTCTCGTCTCTCTCTCCTCTCTCTCTCTCTCTCTCTCTCTCTCTCTCTCTCTCTCCCTCTCTCTCTCTCTCTCTCTCTCTCTCACTCTCATGAACAAAAAGCACTGACATGAATGCCTGGTCGTGCCAGCTCACTTGAGCATTTAAGGCCTCTTCACCCATTTTCTATTTTGCCGGAAAATGACAATTAGGAGACGCTTGGACACACTAAAGCCGCAGGCAATAAACACATGGAGGTAAATATATACAAAAATAGATGAAAACGATTAACAATACTTAACCGACATTGATGAGCAAATAAGTAAGTAACAGATCAAAATAGACAGGCAGAAAAAGGAAAAAGAAACTAAATGAACGAATAGATAAATAAATAAGTGTGACATGATGGATACGTCTAGACACTGAAAATCAGTGATCGATATGAATTTTTTTTTAACAAGACGATAAATAAGTTCAAATAAAGTGAAAGACAGAAACTGTGATGATGATGCTGTGATGTAGATAACAACTGCATCAAATCAATCAGTGAAACTACACAGACGAGTGACTAAATAACAACTAGCTTACTTATGACTACACAGCTTCTTAAATAGCTAGCCAGCTATCGTTAAGCATCTAACCAGGTAGGAAGGCTGACTGTAGTAACTGATTGACTATCGACAACGTAATTTTACTTACTCACTAACTTTTTTCAGCTAAACACAAAAGGTAAGTAAGTATATAAAAAGACACTCTTTTCTACACTGGAACAATAGGATTGTAGATCAAATTTAGGACGAAATTAGAATCGCTATGTATTCAAATCGATTTCCCTTTTTGCAGTTACCATTTTCAGTCGTCAAGCGCGTTCGATGAATGCAAAATGCAAATTGTGCATGCATTACTATCATTTTTCATTTCAAAATCTCAAAACAGTATCTTCAATTTGTATCAGAAAAACCTATGTGCACACACACACACACACACACACACACACACACACACACACACACACACACACACACACACACACACACACACACACACACACACACACACAAATAGAGAGAGATGCATTGTCCCCTGTTCTTACAGAATTTTGATTTTTGTTATCTTTTCACTGGAAATAAGTTAAATAAATGAATTTTATAGATGAATAAATACATGTAATAAACAAATAAACAAACAAGTAAATGGTATACAGATAAATACACTAGCTTGTTACTCGGGAGAGCACAACTTTTGCCTAAGTCAAACGGATCCCGGATCTGCCATTAATTTCTGCCAAAGGATTTCACAGTATGTACAGATGCAAAGACTGAATTTCTTCCCGTGTGTATTTTTAGATACGATACGGAAAAGTCGGAAAAAATCAACATTTACGTCACTGAAAGTTTGAACAGTCCGTGAAAATATATTTCATAGAGGGTAATTTTAGTGTTCATGTGTAGTAAAAAATTTGTGATAATCTCACAGAACGGATCTTGGATGTACCCTTTCATCCAGACCAGAAGCACCAATCCGCACCTAAAGTGAATGGATTAGTTTTCAAATTGCTCTTCCATTTTCCACTCAGATTCCTTAAAATCTCTCTTTTTGTGCAAATTTGCTAACAGAAAAAAATCCAACTGCCAGACGAAGGTATTAATACATAAATAAATGAATAGAAAATGAACCGATGATTAGTGAGCAAGTTAGTAAATCCGAAAAAAAAAAAAAAGAAAGATACTAGAAAATTAGCATCGTTAATTTCTTGCAAGCGAGCGTGTTTGTTTTTTTTCCCTGCGTGGGTTTGGGGGCAATTCTGCACCTACAGATCTCTCTGTGTATTCACCATCCGGAAGCTGACCTTACCAATCAACCAGTAAAAGTGGATAATGACTATCAGCCCAACTGTTTTTGATATCCTTTGTCCACAGACAGACAGAGACAGTCAAAAAGACCGAGCTACTACCGTGTCCCACAGTAATACGTCTGCGCGCAGGATTACTAAATGGAAGTAAACCATAAAAGAAATGAACAAGTTACAAAGATTCTGCAGTAGGATGAAACACCCTATCACCAGCACATACCTGCAGGTTCGCTCCTATCAACAAAGACATGACTCCGACGAGCCACTTGTGGTTTTTTTTTTTTTTTTTTTTTTTTTTTTTTTTTTACTGCAAAACTCAACTTTAAAAAAATCGCCATGGTGGCGAGGTTTGTGGGAGGAGGAAACTTTTCTGACGAGCCACCTGTCCTCCTCACAGAAGCAGCACCGAACTCGCGTATCAACATCCACTTCTTTTTTTCCGCTCTCGACAAGACCGGCAGTCAGACATCCGTCTGTCTATCAGTCAGTCAGTCAGTCAGTCAGTCCGTTTCACCACACTCCTCAGTTGTGCTTGTGGCTGGTTGTGTGTGGACTCTGTGTGAGGCAGTGGAGA
>JADBJO010000485.1:245000-257500 GCA_016801955.1 Conus betulinus
TGTCTGACTATGACTTTGTGTCTGTCTGTGACTTTGTGTCTGTCTGTGAATTTGTGTCTGACAATGACTTTGTATCTGTCTGTGACTTTGTTGTGTCTGTCTATGACTTTGTGTCCGTCTGTGACTTTGTGTCTGTCTATGTACTTTGTGTCTGTTTGTGACTTTGTGTCTGACTATGACTTTTTGGTCTGTCTGTGACTGTGTCTGTCTGTGACATTCAATCTATTCGTCCATCTGTGACTTTATGTCCGTGGTGACTTTGTGTTTTTGTAGTTGTTTCCCCATCTTCCAGCATCACTGTCCTTCTCTCTCTCTACCCTGTCGTGTGTGTGTGTGTGTGTGTGTGTGTGTGTGTGTGTGTGTGTGTGTGTTGTGTGTGTGTGTGTGTTGGTCTGTGTGTGTGTGTGTGTGTGTGTGTGGTGTGTGTGTGTGTGTGTGTGTGGTGTGTGTGTGTGTGTGTGTGTGTGTGTGTGTGTGTTGTGTGTGTGTGTGCGCGCGCGCGCCTGTGTGTCTGTGTCCTTGTTGTTTGGTCCGCTTCCTCCCACGCACTCCATGTTTTTCCTGTTTGTCCCCACTTCTCCTCTTCCTCCCACACCTACTCCATAAACCACCAACCCCCACTTCCTGTGTCCTCCGCGCGCGCCTCTCTCTCTCTCATCTCCCTCTCGCTCCTCTCTCTCTCTCTCTCTCTCTCTCTCTCTCTCTCTCTCTATCGCTCTCTCTCTCTTCCTCTCTCCTCTCTCTCTCAGTCTGTTTTCTGTTGGTTTCAGAGGTACAACAAGCCAGCGGTGTATGTCTGTCTACCTCGCCCTGTCAGCAAAGAAAGAAGGAAGAAAAACGCGGGTGTTGGAGGGGGGCAGCCTTGAGAAAAGCGAATGACTCACTGTGGAGTAACTCATTAGAAGGGCAGAGCAACAGTTTAAGGGATTCTTCTTTTCCTCTTTTTGTTTTTTGTTTTTGAACTCTTTACAGTCGGTGCCAGGATGGCAGGTGATGCTCTGCGCGTGGGCTTCACCGCTGTGGCTGCTGTCGTTGCTTGGCTCCTGATGGAGTTGGCCGTCCTTCCCACTTCAGGTAAGCGAGTGCGTTTTCGGTCTGTGTGCGTTGCCGTGTGCCTGTGTGTAGCCCCCCTCCCTCCCTACCCCCCCTACCCCCCTTACCCCCCCCCCCCCCCCTCCTCCCCCTCTCCTTACCCCGTCCCACCTCTACCCGCTTTTGCTTCTCTCTTCATCCCACCTATTCCCCTCCCCCCCTCCTTCTTTCTTGATTCTCACCCAGCTGCATCCGCGCCACCTCCCCTTCCCTTCTGCCTCTTTCTCGTCGTCCCTCTTTCCTTCCTCAATAATCACCTCTCACCCCCCGCCTCCCCCCATTACCTCTGTTGTCTTTCTTCGTGCTTGAAGACTGTCTTTCTCCTGTCTTTCTGTTTCACTCTCTCTGTCTGTCTGTCTGTCTCCTCATCCCTGTCCTCCCTTTTCTTCTTCTTCTTTCTTCTCTGCTTCTCTCTCTCTCTCTCTCTCATCTCCTCTCTCCTCTCCTTCTTTCTTTTCCGTATAGAGTTTGTTTTTGTTTGGCTTGAGCTGGATGGAAGAGAAAGCAGTTGATTTTCCTGTTCTAACGTACACCTCTCAAGTCTCTCCTCTCACTCTCTTTCCGTTAGAGTTTGTCTCTCGCTCATCTGGAGGGAAGAGAAAAGCAGTCCATCCTCCCCCTCCTCTACTCCTCTCTCTCTCTCCAATCTCCTCTCTCCTCTCTCTCCTCTCTCTCTCTCTCTCCCTGCTCATCTCTCTCTCTATCTCTCTCTCTCTCTCTCTCTCTGCCTTTTTTTCTTCTTCTTCTTGCTCTTCCCAGATTCTTCTTCTTGCTTGCACACGATGAGTGTGGGGCTCTTTTCCTGCTCAAGGACATTGTTGCTGTCTTCCCCCCCTCCCCCCCTCCCCCCCCCCCTTTCTTTAGAACACGCCTACGTGTATCCCGGACTTTCTGTTTGTTGCTCAGGCATGTATTGCATTTGGCCTGGGTCTGTCGCTGTAATCCTCCGTGCCTGTCCCTATCCGCCATCCATCTTTTCCCTCCCGTCCCTATTCTACGCACACCTTCAAACCTCCACCCCTCCCCCACAATCGCTCTCTCCTCTATTCCGGATCTTCCTACCTCCTCCCCCCCCCCCCCTCCTCACCCGACCAAAGTTCCAGAACTTCCAGACCAGACTGAGGTATTGGTAGATGAGATGGAGACGGTCACTGTGTGAATGGTGCGTGCTGTGGAGCGATCAATCTTTTGGTGATCGTATGAGTCAAGTTTGAAAGTGGAGTTGTCAGTAATAACTTTGTAGAAGATGGACTGTCATCGATTCACACATGCGCGAACACACATGACACACATACGCACGCACACATGCATCCAGGCACGCACGCACGCATGCTCACGCACAGAGACACACACACACACACACACACACACACACACACACACACACACACACACACACACACACACACACACAACACACACACACACACACACACACACACACACACACACACACCACACACACACACACACACACACACACACACACACGCACGCGCGCGCGCGCGCGCGCGCACCACACACACGCACGCATGCATGCACGCACACTTACACACGCATGCACAAAAACACACAGATATATACATACACACATACACGCGCGCGCGCGCACACACAGAACACACACACACACACACACAACACACACACACACACACACACACACACACACACACACACACACAAGTGCGCGCGCACGGGCATGGATGTTGAAAGAGAGAGAGGGGTGGAGGGAGGAAAGGAGAGTGGAAGGGAAAGAGAGAGAGAGAGGGGGGTAGGGGTGGGGGGGCAGACGGACAGACAGATGGAGACAGGCTTGCATACAGAGAGAGAGAGAGAGAGGAGAGAGAGAGAGAGAGAGAGAGAGAGAGGCATGCAGAGAGAATGAGAGAGAGAGAGAGAGGCATGCATACAAGAGACAGACACACACAGACAGACAGAGACAGACAGGCAGACAGACAGACAGACAGACAGAGAATAGAATTAATGATGTTTAACCGTGGCTCTGCCAAGCGAAAGAGGCCGCTATGTGGAAATGCTTGCGGGTCGGATCAGACGACTGGGAGTCAGGGCAACAACCTGTTCCAGTCATAAGGCTTGGAGTGCGTCCAGCTGAGGACGTTGGGGGAGGATGATCAGGATGGCGCCAGAGCCGTGCATCTGCAGAATCGATCAACAAACAATTCTTAATCTAAAGTCGTCTCAGTGGCATCCTACCAATGGAACTGTTCAGAAACTCGATGTCTGGAAAACTGGAAGAGAAAGGGACAACCCTCATAGAGCCTCCTCATGCGGTGGGCTGTGCTATGATAAAAAAGAACATGAATATTGAAAAGAGAAAGAGGAGAGAGAGAGAGAGAGAGAGAGAGAGAGAGAGAGAGAGAGAGAGAGCAGGGGTATATAGAGACACGGAGAGGAAGAGAGGAAGGTGGAGGAAGAGAGAGAGAGAGGAGAGAGAGAGAGAGAGAGAGAGAGAGAGAGAGAGAGAGAGAGAGGAGAGAGAGAGAGAGAGTTTGCTCGGGTCGTTTGCGTCATACTCCATCCAAAATCCTCCACCCACGTCTCTCTCTCTCTCTCTCTCTCTCTCTCTCTCTCTCTCTCTCTCTCTCTCTCTCTCTCTCTCTCTCTCTCTTATAGAACACTGACATACGAATATCACTGAAAATAAATATTGTGGAGCATTGTTTGTTGATTTTGCACAGGCTTTTGATGTCACAGGCCACAAGCTGTTATCCAAAAAAAATTATGATCATATGGCTTAACAGGAAACATGCTCCAGCTGATTTTATCTTTCCTTGACGATCGTCAACAATTTGTCTGTCTGAATTCTTCAACATCTGATATATTACCTGTCAGATCTGGAGTACCACAGGGCTCAGTTCCAGGTCCTCTCCTATTTTCCAACTATGTAAGCGATCTCCCTCTTCATATGGAAGCATCTTGTGAACTCTTTTGTGATGATACGATGATCCATGCAAAACAACTCTAGCCTTAATCCAGCGTATGCGTCATTACAGAAATCTGTAGACTTCTTAGGTGAATGATGCTGTGTGAATCATATGTCAATAAACCCCAGCAAGACTAAAGTTATGCTTATAACAACCCGACAAAGACGGCAAAACATATAAAACAGTTCACTTCGGTTTATATCAACAATGTAAGAATTGAAGAGGTAGGCAATCATCGTGTACGAGGCACAATAACTGAAACAACCTTTCATGGACTGCTCACATCAAAACATGATGTAAAACAGTATCCAGACAAATATATAAAATTATGCAGCATTAAGCAGTTTTTACACTTACATGCCTGAAAATTATTCCTGAATGCTTTCATACTTTCTTCAGTCCATTACTGTTCGACTCTATTTGACACAGCCAGCGCAGATTCAGTGAAACCTTTAATCATCATCTACAAACACGCCATTAAAGCAGTTCTCCTGAATCATCGAGCCTCACAGAACTGGACTATGTTCAAGATGGAGTTCTTCCACCAAAGGATATGTTTACTTTCAATAAAGGAATGTTTCATACCAAAAAGTCGTATCTGGATCAGCTCCGCAAGCTATCCAATCATTTCTTTCTTTCTGCGTACGCTGGCTGATACTCCTGTGGACACTGCCTGTGCAGACAGGGAAGTTTTGTGTGTATGACTATTTTTGTATCCTGCCATAAAGGCAGCCATACTCCATCTTCGGGGAAGGTGCATGCTATGTGTAACGTGCCATCCATACCAACGGCCAAACTGGCCTCTTCCAAAAGTTGGTGATGGGATTTCACATGTGTGCAAGATATGCGTGCGTTCACACACGGAACCTCGGTTTTTAGTCTCGTTCGAAGGACAGTATGGGGAATGGAGTCAGAACTAATGTTAACTCCGAGGGAAAAAATCACCCTGTACCGAAATTCGAGCCTGTAACCCCAGGATCACGAGTCACCCGGCACTCTACCAACTGAACTACTCCGGCTCCCCATAATTCAATCATAATTTAGCACAAACTCTAGACATTTAACAAAACTCCAGGTTCCTTTACCAAGAATTGGCCTATTCAAAACAAGTCTTTATTGTTATGGTCCTCCTCTCTGGAACTCACTTCCACAAGAGCTGAAATGCTATCGAAGCTCAGACTCTTTCAGACGAATATTGTTTACGTACCTTGCACACTCCCACGGATTATGAAAATATGAGTTATATTAATTTTGATATTTTCAGTGCCCACCCAAATTTACTAGATCATCAACAACATATATATTTCACTTACTTTTCCCAAAGTGATTGTTGCTGTCTATAAGTGTTACAGTTTCAAAATACACTACTATTATTGTTGATACGCTCTGTCACTGCATGCAAATGCCAATATGTAAAAGTTCTACACTCTCTCAAAGCATTGTAAAACTACATAAGGATATATATATATATATATATATATATATCTATATATATATATATATATATATATATATGTTTACTGTTGGTTATTGATTGCATTGTTGCTGTCTAATCAAAAATCCGATGCTGTATCTAGCATACAGTGTTGTAAAAACCTCTTCTCACCTCCATATTACTATACTTCTCTTATCTACTTCTGCTTTGATTTTCACACCCATTGAGTCCTAGTCTTCTGCAAGGAGATCAATTGTATGGAACAAAGAAGAGGGGAAGGGGTATGAGAGCATCCATCTATCCTAAGCTCTCTTCTCCTGCTCCTCTTTCCCTTCCGTCTCTCTTCCCTCTCACCTCTGGTCTGTCCTCTGCTGCATGAATGTCTTCTTTGTAACTGTTGAACACCATGTCAGTTCAGTTTTTCGGGTTAAGAGGGGCTTGTACCGATTTCATGTGACCTTATTCACATCACTGTGTTGATATGGGCCTGTGGCCCTGTCACATAAATATTCTGAGGTTCTGATTTCTCTCTCTATCATCTCCGGTCTCTCTCTCCTCCCGTCCTCTCTCCCCGATCCCTCTCTCTCTCTTGCACTCTCACAATTCAACACACAACCACACACCCACCACCAACACACACAACACAACCACATAAACACACACACACGCACGGAACACAGCCCGCCGAACCACGCACACGACTCACATCGTACACCCAACCACTCACACTCACACTAACGACACTACACACTCCGCACTTGCCCAACTACAACGCAAACCACACACCACGCCGCCATAACATACACACACACATGCCATGCGCGCAAACACAGCGATCACACCAGCCCACACACACCACAGACACACACACAACACACACACAACACAACAACCAAACACAGCACCACCACACACCACACACACACACCACACACAACACACAATTTTACTTTGATGAGAACGAAGTGTTATATACTGTTAATTTTTTCTAATACATTGTCGCTATTCGAGACGGTTTCCAGAATTTTTATTCTATTTATGCACTGTTCTCACATCATGAAAAAGGTGTTCACAAACATCGAGTTTGATCATTATTGCTGCATTGTTGTTTGATACTATCCTCTATGCCCATTACCGTACAAGCATGTAAATCTGATAAGAAGTATGGAATCCCTCTCTCTCTCTCTTCCTCTCTCCCTCTCCTCTCTCTCCCCTCTGGTCGTCCTCCCATCTCTCACTCCCTGTCTCTCCTCCTCCTCCTCTCTCTTTTCCTCCTCATCATCTCTTCCTCTCTCATCTTCAACCCCTCCTTTCCTCCTTCCTCTCTCTTTCCTTTCTTTCTCTTTCTTTCTCTTCCCTCGCTTTTTTCTCACCTTCTCATTCCCATCTGCTTTCTTCTTTTCTTTCTCTATTTCTCTCCTCTCTCCCTCTCTCATTCCGCGCCTCGGGTCTCTCGTTCTCTCTCTCTCTCTCGCTTCTCCTCTCCTCAGCCAACCCCTCCCCCCCCCCCACCCCTCCTCCTCTCCCTCTCTCCCTCTCCCTCTCCCCCTTCTCATCTCACTCTCCTCGGTCCTCTCGGTCTCTCTCTCCTCTCGCTGTCGTGCGTCACTGCCTGTTACTGATCATTGTTGCTAGGTATATTGAAATCCATAGTCTGTAATATACCAATAAAATGAAAAAAAAATTATAAAGCATCTGTCGTCTGGTCTGTCCTGTCTGTCGTCTCCTGTCTGTCGCCTGCCTCTGTCCTCTCTTTCCCGTCTCTCCTCCTGCCCTCACTCCTTCTCCTCTCAATCTCCTCTTCTTATCAATCTCTCTCTCTCTCTCTCTCCTCTCTATCCTCTCTCTCTCCTCTCTCATCTCCTCTCTCTCTCTCTCCTCTCTACTCTCTCCTCTCCTCTGGTGTCCTTTGCTAACTAATAGAATCAAGCTTCTAGGTGTGTGTGTGTGTGTTTGTGTGTGTGTGGTGTGTGGGTGTGGTGTGGTGTGGTGTGTGGGTGTGTGGTGTGTTTGTGTGTGTGTGTGTGTTGTGTGCGTGTGTGTGTGTCCTCCGGCTCGCGCGCGCGTGCGTGCGTGTGTGTGTGTTCTTTTTTTAATTTTAACTTTCCATTTTGCGTAATCAATTTATTTATTATCGTTCTTGTTTCACAAATGTCTTTCGTTTTTCTTTAAGATTTCATGTATACTCAATGTTTGAAAGCAAAACAGCTGATCGGTTTTTTTTCATGTATTTTTTTTCAAGATAATATTGTTTTTGTGGTTTGAGGGTTTCCGTCATACTGAGTTTCTAAGTTCTCTCGTGTTCCCTCATCTGGGCAAGGCCGGATGTAACGGGCTGGGAGAAAAAAAAAAAAATATTATATAATATATACTTGCGAATCTGTTACCTTGGTAATAAAGATTATATCATCATCATCGGTCAGCTCTTGTCTCTCTATCTCGTCATTCCTCTTCCTCCCTCCCCTCTCCTCACTCTCTTCCTCTCTCTCAGCCCTTCCTCTCCTCATCCTCTCTCTCTGTACAACAAACACAACCACCACCCACCAAACCACTACACAACACAAACACACACACACCACCCCACCAACCCCATTATATATCTGATATATATATATAATACACACACACACCACACACACACACACAACACACACATATATATATTTATAGATATGCACACATATCATACATAATATGTCGCATATATATGTATGTATGTGTGTGTGTGTGCGTGTGCGTGTGCGCGCCCCCGCGCGTGTTGCGTGTGGCTCGCGCGTGTGCGTGTGCCGTGTTCTGCTTGCCTGGCCTGTCTGTCTGTCTGTCTGCTTCTGTCTGTCCCTCTCTCGTCTCTCTCTCTCTCTCTTTCTCCCTCTCCCCACGCTCCGTCTCTCTCCTCTCGATGTCTCCTTCCTCTCTCTCTCATACCGCTCCGTTGCGGTCAGGTCACGAGCTTATTCAGGGCAAGATTCCAACAAAGTCGTAAATATTTTCTCCGCATGATTGATCCAGCGATTGGAAAGAATATGCGGAAGAAACATCTTACATGAGAAATTATTCGTTCTGCCATCCTGTCCAAGGTATCTATCCAGATTATTCATAATTACGGTTAAATACATGGAATCAAAATATTCACGGGGCATAGCGTGTATATCGTCAGGAGAATATCCAATTCGTCATCTTTTTATTTGAATTTCCCTATACTCATAACCCCAGCTTATAAGGATAAGAATATTTTAATAAATACAATTCTGACAATGTTGATAGTGTGGTAAATAACCCTTGCTTGTTTTGATATTGCTTTGGTTAATTGCTCGGTGGAGTCCCCAGTTTTGCAAAACTATGTGAAAAAGACATCTTGAGAGATATGTGTGATTAATATGTGGGTGATTTTTGTTGTTCGTGTGTTTGTTTTTTGTTTTGGTTTTTGTTTGTTTGTGGGTGGGTGGGTGGGGGTGGGGGGTGTGAGGTGGGAGGGGAAGGCTGCATAGTACCATGAATGTAGATTGCAGTTTTAAAGGTCTAAGAGCATCCTTGTGATGAAAAACTTAAAATAAAACTACTTGAACTGAACTGAACTGAAACTTCAAGGGCAAGGCAGAGAAGTAAGCTTTGGATCAACGGAGGGAGTACCCGCGTGATCCGTGCCTTTACCCCGGTTCGACTTTCAAACTGACTCCATCACAAGCCGTTGCCTCGCGCAGACCATTGCAGAGTGACAGCAGAGCACGTTTCGGCCATCTGCCCATCTCCTGAAGCGAACTAAGCTAATGAATCCAGTCCAGAACGTGGGTTTTTTTTCTCCTCCGGAGGGGTCGGTTCAGAAGCAGTGATATGAAATCTGGAAATCAGAGCAGGCCAACACCCAGCACCGCGAATAGTTATCACGAGACAAAAGATTACTCCTTGCGAGCCCTTTTGGACGAAGGTTGGCCCGCCCTAATCTACAGACCTAAAATGGTAAAAAGGCAAGAAGGTCAAATATAGCGATAGCGAATACAGACAGAAAGAGTGAACTCTTCTCCCCATCGTTAGAGAACGGGTTGTTCCAGCCGGCCCTATACCACACATCGGGCTAAAATGATGCATGAAAGGTTGCAAATAATTGCTATACAGGAAACAGACACAAAAGATAATTCTAGCTCCTCATGGGAGATGGCTATACGGTTCCCGTAACTACTCCAAACGGGCCAACGCTGCCCGCGGCCCAAATCCGTCCACACGAGAAAACACAAACCAAGGATGTTTTCCGGTGTTTTTAATGTGGCCGCGGTCCTTGTGTTGCGCTTTGTGCCAGAAAGCGAATTGTTGTTCTAACAAGTTGGACTTTTGTTTGACCCTGGTTGAGTGATGCTGTATGACTCGAAAGACGCATCTGGACTGCAACAGTGACTTTGATCTTCGCGACAGGCTATCCGTGCCAATGACTCGTAAATACTTAGAACTCTCTCTGCTCTCCATCTCCTCCTCGTCCTCTCTCCTCAGGGGTCTCGCCGTCTCTCCCCCTCTCCTCTCTCTCTCGGGGGGGTGGGGGGCGGGGGGGGGCAATCCGGGGGGGGCTCGCTCCTCCCCTCCGGGAGGGGGGGGGCGGGCCGACCTCTGGCGGGGCATCCACTCGGGGGGGGGTCGGGATCTCTCAAGGGTCGGTGGGGATCTGGCATCCGCGTCGTCGGGAGGGGCGGGGGGGGGGGGCACCGGGGGGTCTCCCTCTTCGGCTGTGTCCTGTCTGTCTGCTGTCTCCTGTCTCTCCCTCTCGTCGTCATCTCTCGCCTCTCTCCCTCTGCCTCTCTCTCTCGTCTCTTCGGTCTCTGCCAGAAATATCCTCTCATCGCCTCCACCACTCCTCCATCTCCACTCCCTCCCTTCTCCTCTCCCTCTCGCTCCCACTCAATCTCTCTCCGCGTCCCATCTCCCTCCTCCTCTCTCCCGCACATCTCTCACCAATCCTTCCCCTCTCTCTCTTCTCACTCTCCTCCATATTTACCTCTCATATTTACCCCGTTCTTGTCCTAACCTGTTTGCATGTCCTCTTCACTATCAGGATTGATGACTTAGTCCCGCAGTGACAAGTCTATATTGTTCCTCTTCTGTTTCTTCGTTCATTGTGTTGAAAGCCGGTCACCAGTTTTGTGTATAATGTGCATCTATCATATCTCCATTGGTAGAGGCCATGTCAATTCTTTGCACTTTTCCTTGGAACAGGAGTGAAATTGACCAATTTTGCGAGGGAATTTAAAGAGTTACCCTTTCCTCCCCCCTTTCTGTTATCCATTTGGATCTGCCTGTATGGACGAACCGTTTATTTCTTCCTCATGATACTTTTCAGAATTCTGCGTAAACGTTATGTCTTGCGCTTCTGTCATTTTATTACATGTTACTTTTCCCGATGGCCTTGGGGGAAACATTAAATAGAAAGGTATTGAAAACTGATATTTTCAAATAATTCCATCGCCAAAATCATATTTGTTTGGTCTCAGTAGACTCCACTGGTTTGGGACAATAGATAGGCTTGCTGGAAAATGCTAAAAAAATTTGAAACTATATTGTGCATTGAAAATCATCGTTCTAAATTTTGGGCAAAAAGGCACAGCTTTTGAACAGTCAGTTTAATAAAGATGATTTTGTAAAGATTCAGATTGAATTAACAAAATTCAAGTCAAGTCAAGTCAAGTCAAGTAAACTTTATTATCTCAATTTGAGAAATTAATTTGTGGTCACACGCATTCACAGCAAATAAACAATAATTTAGTCACATTACCCATTTTTTCTCACATATGACATACATTCATATAAAGGAATTTGGATTTCAATTAAACATCTCCTCGGTTCATAAAATCAATGGACCAGGGGAATAAAACTTTGTTTAGTAAAACTAATAACTAGATGGGAAAAAATACTGCAGTCAAACACACACACACAAACAACACACACACACACACACACACACACACACACACACACACACACACACACACACACACACACACATGTATATATATATATATATATATATATATATATATATATAGAGAGGAGAGAGAGAGAGAGAGAGCGAGAGAGAGAGAGAGAGAGAGCGAGAGAGAGAGAGAGAGGAGGGGGGGGAAAGAGATTTCCTGTTCCTTTTGCTGGATGCAGTGAGTTAGCGAATCCGAACTTACTTAGCTAATTAGTTTTCAAATGTGACCAAAAAAAAAACAAAAACAAAAACAAAAAAACCCCCCCCCCCCCCCCCCCCCCCCCTGTCCCCCCCCCCCCCCCCCCCCCCGCAGAGTTCCTGATTATTACGTGAATCTTGAGTACTATCTCACATCTCTGAAAGCATTTGATGTAGCTGGGTGTCTTATAAACGCGCCTGTGACAAATAATGATTCGGACTAACAAACATTAGTTGCGATACTATGCAGCGTTTTTGAAGGTCTTTACCGTCAGTCACAAACTATTTCTTGATTCAACTGTTTCTTGATTCAACTGTTCACCAGTTCAAGTTACGTTGAACACAGTGAATCTCTAAAAACAGTTCTTGTTTTTTTCTTCGTTTTCTTTTTTTTCAAACCACCAACACTGAGATACGAGGTGCTGGAATTACAGCGACGCTGTAGTCTTTCTGGTTGTGGTACCGAATGTTTCAGGAGAACAATGGCCATATTTTGAATGCTTTATGGATAAACAAATCAAAAAGAAAAAGAAAACAATACATCCGAAAGTGCGGATGGGGCAAAATCTAGCAAGCGTCTTCCTCTGTCATTGGTGTTGTAAGGTTGATCATATAATGTTCTTTAAAAAATGCATGTGAAAAGTCCATAAACCCAGTGTGGGGGGTTTGTGCTTACGTATGTGTGTATGTACGTTGCGTGCGTGCGTGCGTGCGTGCGTGCGGCGTGCGTGCGTGCGTGCGTGTGTGTGTGTGTGTGTGTGTATGTGTGTGTGTGTGTGTGAGTGAGTGTGTGTGTGTGTGTGTGTGTGTGTGTGTGTGTGTGTGTGTGTGTGTGTGTGTGTGTGTGTGTGTGTGTGTGTGTGTGTGTGTGTGT
>JADBJO010000485.1:277500-280000 GCA_016801955.1 Conus betulinus
GTGTGTGTGTGTGTGTGTGTAGTGCGTGCGTGTGTGTGTGTGTATGTGTGTGTGTGTGTGTGTGTGTGTGTGTGTGTGTGTGTGTGTGTGTGTGTGTGTGTGTGTGTACTGACTGCAAATGACGTGTCTGTGTCAATATGGCAGCAAAGTTACTGTACCCGTGTATTCTTTACAATTCAGTAATCATGACCTTTTTTTGTCTTCAACAGAAGAGATGGACTGCAGGGGAAATCACCCGTGTGAACAACGCTGCGTCAACAGAAACTCCGGGCCTGAGTGCCAGTGCTATGAAGGATACAGGATCAACAACGACAGGCGTACCTGCACAGGTGAGGAATCATCAATTTCATCGTCGTCTCGTCGTCCTCATTGTCGTCGTCATCATCATCATCGTTACCGTATTTGTCCTCCTCCTCAAAATCATCGTCGTCATCACCGTTATCGTCATTATTCTCACCACCAAAATCATCGCCATCATCCTCATCAACACAAGTTGTCTTCATCGTGGTCGCTGTCATCATCGTCATTATTATCGTCACAGCTACCATAATTAATACGTTGATACCTGTGAAGGAGTTGAACATTCTGGATATATATATTTCCGAAAAAAAGCATTGACATATAAAAACGTCGGTAAGGTGCTATCTTCTACAATGATCTCGTGGGTTAAATAGTGACATTAACGGTAACGATGCTTGTCGTCGATGTCAGCCCAATTCAACCATAATCTAATTCAGTTCAGATGAGTCCACTCCAGATCAGTCCGGTCCAGGCCAGCGTGGTCCCGTCTGATCCCTGTCAGACCAGTCTACTCCTGTCATATCCATTGTAGCATTTCATAAACCCCTGTCGAAAACTGCAGTATTAAGACTGACAGGCACAGGTATGAACTGAGGGCAGGGGTGGGGGTGATGCATGTGTGTGTGTGTGGGGATTGGGGGAGGGGGCTATTAGTGCCCATCTGTCCAGGTCTTATCACTAACCAACCATCAAAAGCCTGATCCGGCTTTCACGATATGCTGAACTGCAACACCATGCTGAACTGCAACACCATGCTGAACTACAACACCATGCTGAACTACAACCACATGCTGAACTACAACACCATGCTGAACTGCAACCACATGCTGAACTGCGACCCTCGTGCTAAACTGCAACAACATGCTGAACTACAACACCATGCTGAACTGCAACACCATGCTGAACTACAACCACATGCTGAACTACAACACCATGCTGAACTACAACACCATGCTGAACTACAACACCATGCTGAACTGAAACACCATGCTGAACTACAACCACATGCTGAACTACAACACCATGCTGAACTGCAACACCATGCTGAACTACAACACCATGCTGAACTGCAACACCATGCTGAACTGCAACACCATGCTGAACTGCAACACCATGCTGAACTGCAACACCATGCTGAACTACAACACCATGCTGATCTGCAACACCATGCTGATCTACAAACCATGCTGAACTACAACACCATGCTGAACTGCAACCACATGCTAAACTGCAACAACATGCTAGACTGCAACAACATCTTAGACTGCAACAACATGCTAAACTGCAACAACATGCTAGACTGCAGCAACATGCTAAACTGCAGCAACATGCTAAACTGAAATAATACAACCAATGTTTGTTGTATGCAGTTGCTCAGAACCTAGAAGTCACACTTTCTGGTCAAAATGCAAATAAACACACAGAACACAGTACACAGCAACGCTTATTTCATCAACGACACTAAGTAGACGAGTTTGTTTTTTTTTTTAAACCCACTTAACTGTTTCGCATTGTATATGAACTAAGCGTTATTTTACTTCTAAGATTTATGGTAAACACAGATAACAGATCCCGAGTTATTAACTTTTTTTTTAGACAGACACATATAGTGCAATATTTTGTATTGCTTTTGCGTCGTTCATCCCCTCATCGTAACCCTTTCACGTCAGATACATGTGACCAACACTCTGTATTGCTAGTATATCATTCAGCTCCTTAGTGTTAATCTTTTCACGACTGACATAAATAACCAATATTCTCTATTGCTTGTCACTCGTTCAACCCCTCACCATTAACCCCTTTCGACCGAAGATACAACCAATATTCTGGAGTGTTTCTTTGTCGTCGTTTAACCCCTCGTGGTGAAGTCTTTTTAGACAGATTCATATTAACAGTCTTTTTTGCATTGTGACTTCGCCGCTCAGCATCTAGCCGTTTAACTCTTTCACGACTTCGCCGCTCAGCATCTAGCCGTTAACTCTTTCACGACAGACATCGACGAGTGCGCTGAAGGCAGCTACCGGTGCTCGCCGGGCCAACGCTGCGTCAACACGATGGGGAGGCTACTCCTGCCTGCAGGGCTGATTGTCCTCCGGGTAGCCAACGTAACCCGAGAACAGGGCAGTGTGAGGTGGAGAACGCCTGCCCGAATGGCTTTGCCTTCAACAGTCTGACTCGCCGCTGTGAAGGTGAGCGGAGG
>JADBJO010000485.1:302500-307500 GCA_016801955.1 Conus betulinus
ATGGCCAGCAGCTAGAACTTACGCTCTCTTTGACGATAACCTCCTAGTAGTTAACACTTCTTTTTCGTTGGTTGCATGTGGGGTTTGCTGCTTTAACTCTTTCCCTTCTGAGCCCTGTTGTTGTTTTTTTCTCTGTCCTCTGCCTGCTCACACACACCTGGCTGACTGCTAACCAACCAACACCCCTGTCAACACCTAACTACCACCTCCAATCTTCCCCCCTTCCACCTCTCCCTCCACCTCCTCCCCTCCCACCATTCAGCATCCGTTGCAAGCCGCGTGGAGACGGACTGCCCGGAGTGCCGCCGAGGCTTGCTGTCCAGGTCCTACAACTTCCTCACCTTCCCCTCCAACGTCCTGGTCCCCGCGCCGCTCTTCTCCATGACTGGGGCCCGGGACCAGGACAAGACCTACACCTGGCAGCTCTTCCTCATGTCCGCGCGGCCTCTTCGGGCGGGGATCCTGCCGGCGGACCTGCGCTTCTTCCAGCTGACCAAGTCGCTGGACCAGGCGGTGGTCAGTCTGGTGACCCGCGCGGAAGGTCCGCAGGACATCGAGCTGAGGCTGGACATGAACATCACCAGCCGGGAGTCCGGCTTTGAGGGCGTGGCCGAGTCCCGGATCTATCTGTACATCACGGATGACGGCAGTGGTGGACAGTAGGCTTTCCATGCGCTCAGGAGAAGACATGAACGACCGGCCTGAAGCACACAGCTTTAACACACTTCATTTAGCAATAAACGTATAAATTTTTTTTAACTGAGCTTGTCTGTCGTTTAGCAAAAAGTCGAGTCTTCCATTAACAATGAAAAAAAATCTGACTTTTTTTTTGTCATTGACTTAAACAGTTTGTGCGTCCTTTTCTTTCCTTTAACGTTCTTCACACCATTCGTAGAGACTTCGACATGCATCCAAAGCGAACGAGAAAGGTGCAGTCTTGTGTAGGGTGAAAGAGAGAAGAGTTGCCGGTAGGTATTTGTGTTGTCAGAGTATGAGGCTATTCCTGTTCTTAGTCAATACCAGTGTGTAACAGAACCTGTGTTTCAATATCTGAGATTGCTACACTGGTGAATGTACTGAGCAAGTTAGTCTACATGGTCCGTGCGTAGATTCCAGAGCGATTACACACACATTCTATTTAAGCTTCGAAATATCATGGAATGTCAAATACAAACCGATAAGCTTTATCTTTATCCTACCAGTTCCAACATTGGTAGTGGCTACTACCTTTCAAAAGTCACATCCCGGTATGCTGCCAAAAAGGAATTTTGTTTAGGCGCAAAGGTATTGATGTAAAGGCAGTGTGACACACAGACTGTTGTGCAGATTGTATATGGAAGGAGATGCAGCGAATGTCCACTTTACTTATGAGGAGGTGACCACGCATCCAAAATATTCAACAAAGCAAGGACAGGAGAGTGTTTAGATAGTGTAACAAATTGAAGCTACTTTGACTGATATAGGTTTTAGGAGCTCATTGTAGTGCAGTTTAGAGATACCATTTTCCGTATCTATTCACAATTTCTTTGCTTTTCCTGGCCCTTTTTTAAATGAACTGTTTGTCGTGTATTTATTAGCTGTTTTTCTCATGTACATGCTTTACTTTTGAATAATATATTAATGAATTGTTTGTAGCGTACTCCTAACTGTTTGTTGTATACAAATATAATTTCTTGACTTTTTAATCCATGTTTACCACTCGTGTGTTAACTGTAGGCTTCATAAAGACACATTTGACCAAAATGTGGCCTTTGCTGTATTTTTGTTCACTAAACTGCGAATTTTTCTGTCTGTTTGTTTCTATTATCCTACAATTTGTAACCAGTCGGTATTTGGTTTGTTTGCTTTCTGTCTGTTTCTTTCTTTCTTGTTTGTTTGTTAACAGAGCAATAACAATATGAATCAAAACAGGAGGAATTTTGGGTAACACGTTAGGAGAGTGGGCAAATACCTTCTACCGGCCGTTAGACTGATTTTCACTTCACTTGTTTTGTGACAGATTGTGCCCATCTAAAGAAAATATTTTATATGTCACTGGGTTGCCAACTTTGCTGCAGATAAATTATGTACTTGCTCAATGTCAGTCGATGTACTTGTCCACAGTTTATATAATATATGTTGTTCTGTACTGTCTTTCCGTCTGTTCAAAATAAATACCAGAACCATTGGCATCTGTTCACGATTACTTTAAGCGTTGAAATTTGTCTCTGTCCCCGGTCACCTCTCTTTTGTTTGTCTTTTTCGTCCCCCCCCCCCCCCCCCCCCCCCCCTGGGCCTCATCCTCACTTCCCCCCCTCCCCCCCCCCCCCCCCCCCCTCCTCTTTTTCTCTCTCCCTCGGTTTCTTCCCCCCTTTTTTTTTCCTTGAACGATCGAAACAAACGAATTACAGGAGTAAAATGTAGGACGGATGCTTTTCATTTTAGTTGTAAAGGAATGTTTTGATTCTTCGCATTGATTACTGGACAGGTCTTGTGAAAATATTCCATTATATATGTTTTGACCCCTCGTTTTGTTATTTATGAAGGGATTGGAAGGGGGAAGGGGGTCAGGAAAGTTCGAGATTGGGATGGAAAGAAATGGATTGAATTAGAAATTGGTGATTCTGCCTTCTTATGTAAAAAAAAAAAAAAAAAAAAAAAAAAAAAAAAAAAAAATATCAGTCACCCCCTTATTTTCCATCGACACTAACACACAACTAACATCATGACTTCGTGAAGAGGAAAGGGTTCTCAGTTTCCGCGGGTCAGCTAAAACATTTAAAGAATTGTCAGCCGGTTAATTTCTGGTAAGAGAATTCAGAGACTGTTGAATCTCACTTTTCTTTCTTTACCCCCACTGCTAATAATGTCAAGCTTGTGAACGAATATTAACGTATAGTAACAGATTATCATTCAGGTTATGCTTTTGTTTGTTCGTTCGTTTGTTCGTTTTTTTTTGTTTGTTTGTTTGTTTTTTTAACTTCAGTTCTGTATTTTGGCTTTTCTTGCTTCCATGTTACAACTCCATGAACCAGAAACTGTAAACACCACACAGATTCCAGACCAGACAGCAAAACAAGCGATGAAGGTGTTAGTCGCAACAAATCCTGGATTCCACGGTTAGGGTAGATGTGACTGTCCCAACTCCTTTGTTGTTGTTTTAAAAATCATGTCAACATGGCAGCTTAAACTCGTGTGTTCGGTGTCTCCAACAATCGCTGTATATTTTGTGTAGAATCAGAACTGACACAGACTTGCCTGTTGTTGGTGCAGCCTTCAAACTAACAAAGCTATGACTTGCATTTTAGAATCAAAGGTGGTGAAGACGTGCAGCATACTTTCGTGTAGATTCGAAACTAATCTGTATTGTGATGGAAGAAATTAAACTAATGAAGTTTTGCAGAGTATTTTGGTGTCGAACCAAAAAAAAAAAAAAAAAAAAAATTGAAGACCTGCTGTACATTTCAGAGTATCCAATGAACAGCTGCTGTGGATTTTTATTTCAGAAAACACAAACTAATCCAGGTGTGCTGTGCATATTTGTTTAGAGTGAAGATTACTAACGACTTGCTGTGCATTTTGCTGTAGAATCAAAACTAGCGAAGACTTTTGCCTCCTACGGTGGTGTCAAAACTAATAAAGAAAGGTACGTAAAAAAAATGATGTGAGTTTGAACTCCTTCGTGTTTGCGGTGTGCGTGCATGCGAGCATGCGTGTGTGTGTGTGCGTGTGCGTGCGTGCGTGCGTGTATGTGTGTGTGTGTGTGTGTGTGTGATATCAAACTTACGGAAAACATACGTGTGATACATTGCGGACTCAGTGATTCTGATTTGGTGCTTTTGCTCTTATTTCATCATAGTCTGCCTTTCACGCTTTTCATCATCGCCCTTTTCTTTGACCGGAAAGAAACAGTGTCATGGGGTACGTATGGAGGTGGGTGTGATGACGGAGTAAAGGTAAAGGGTGAAGGAATAAGGGAGAAGGGGGAAAATGGTGGATCCCACACAGACCAGGAACATACAGACAGAGCCTAGTCAGTCACATGCCATTTCTTTAACGTACATGAAAGAAGAGATCTTACGGAGAAACAGTACCTGAGACGACACAAAATCAAATATTATAGATCACACGGTGATCGGTAATACAACAGCTGAATACTCACAGTGGTAGATATGAAACGAGAATATTTTTTTTTCCTGCTAAAAGACCTACTTGCTCTTCAGGAAGAATCTTTTCGGCTTGTGGTTAAATATGATCTTCAGCATGACTTCTTTGGAGTGGCTGACGAGGCGGATCGTGTGATAATTCTCACATAGCCGAAGGTTGCCATTCTCTTGGAGTATAAACTGGTTTTTACTGAGAAAGTCCGCTATGTTTGAGCACTGCTCACCCCTCCATTCTTCCATGGCTTTCTTCGTGCGTTTTGTTTTTTTAAACAGCAGCCGCCTTATTGGATTGTCACTTCTTCCTCTGTCTCTCACTGTTGGTTACACTCTGCTTCTCTATGTTTTTTGCTCGGTTCTTTTTGCTCTTCTGTTCTCTTCTTTGGCCACGTTGGTCAAGGATCTCTGCATTGACCAGGGATTATTCATTCAACGACGCCTGCCAAGAACCTCATTTGTAGTTTCTATCATCGATGAATGTTGTATCGATCATCTGCATCGTTGTCACCAAGGGCAGTCAGTAGTGTGAACTGTTCCTGTGACATTGCCCGGAATGGTCAGCCAACCCAGGGTTTTTTCAGGAATTTAGGTCAAACCCGAGTCTTGTGTTCTTCACTGTGTTGATCTTTTCCCCTTAGCAGATCGCTTCCATCGTCTGCTCCTGGACTGCTTCTGATCCTTGAGATGTTCCACTGGAATGGAAGTGTTTCTTCGTCAAGATATAGTCGGGCTGGTTGTGATGTTCATCGTGTGGGCTGTGCCAGTCTTCTGGACGCTTTGTGGGCACCATACGTGTTTGCCAATATGATAGCTGTGTGTTGCAGAAGAGTCCACAAATGTGTCTGGTCAGCTGTTTGT
>JADBJO010000485.1:310000-370000 GCA_016801955.1 Conus betulinus
GTGTGTGTGTGTGTGTGCATGCGCGTGTGCATGTGTGTTACAAAGTGCTTTACAATATAATAAATCATGCGTGTGTTTCAGCTGCTCTGCGTCTTCTGAAGCCTGTGAGGGGGCCGGCAGAGATGGATCTGACACTGATTCTGGAGAACAGGGACTTTTCCGATCAACTGGTCATCTCACGACACGTCACGTACGTCAAGATCTACGTGTCGGAGTACCACATGTAGCGCTCAGCACAAAGACATACCATGTACTCCTAAGCCAGTGCGTCACGCGTAGTGCAGCCCAAAGAGATATGGTTGAGAATGGGGCAGCTTAATGTTATGTCCTTATGGAACGATCCTGATACATTTTCAGGCTCTCACTATGATAGACCCATTTAAACTGGCACAAGTCCCCAGTTAATGCTATCATTCTGTGTGCCAGAGCTTTACATGGTATGGCGTTATGCCGTGGCCAGCTGGACATTGGACAGCTATGATTGACTCTAGCTCAGACCCACGCAAGAGACTGATGTTGCTGTGTGAATATCAAGTGGCGCTACAAAGATGTATCTGTCTTCAATCCAGTGGCAGGATTCTCTTGTCAACTAACGTTGTCTCCGTAAGCATGCCTTTTTACTGTAAAGTTTTAGCGGCAAGTGTTGAAAGTATCACTCCAGTAAAGCGATCATGATCATATTGTGCAGTCTGAATGTTAAAACAGCAGTTACCATACACTACACTGCATTTTTAGTGGAGAACTGTCAGGCTTTTCTGTGCACAATCATGGTATGGCAAACCACCTGTGGCAATAGGCTTTTTGTGTGTCAACATCATCATCAATGCCACTGTCATCACATATACCCAGATAACCAATGAAGGCATGACATTGAGGTTTTGATCATAGTGTATGTTTCATCGCATATAGGTTGAAAAAGACTTTTTTTCAAGCTGTTTTTAAAGAATGGGGCACAATTTACTAGGCGTGCCTGAATCATCTGCTGTCCAAATGAAATTGGTCTCACCTGGACTTTTTTTCTTTTTTTTTTTTTTTTTTTTTGGGGGGGGGGGGAGGTGCTTAGGGGGTGTGAAGGGGGAGATGGGGTGGGTGAAGGAGTGAGAGGGGAGGGGATCGAGTGTGAAGTATGTATGTTTTTTTTTTTTTTTTGTTTTTTTTTTTCATGACTATGTCACCTAAAACTCAAGTTCAGGTGCCGACCACACACAAGCAGACTTGTTTGCCTGGATGAATATCTACTAAAACTTTTTTTTTTTTTTCCCCTCCAAAATCATCTCAATGACAGAGTGGCAAAAAGGGAAAAAACAAAGTAAAATAAAATTGAAATAAAAAAAAACAGTGCATCTTGGTCCACAATCTTCTGCCTTCATGCAGAACATAATAACAAGTCATCCAATTTGTCAGTATGAGTACCACGACTTCAAGTAAATTAATCTACACAATTTGAAGTATTGTTAGTGCAACAGACACTCATAGACAAAGGCGAGGGAATGGGTGATAAAGGCAGAAGACGACAGTCAAGAAAAACAAAGAAAAAAAAGAGAGAGAGAGAGAGGACACGCCTAGCACACAACTTCCACAAGCAGGTGATACAATTTGGATGGAGAGTGTTCCTAGCATCCCCATATGGCATAAATCAGAGGTAGACCGATGACAGACGCACCAGTTTACAGACGCTTTATGAAATGTAAAGTTCAGTTTTTGCTGCTGAAGCAATGTCCTTACTGAAATTTAAAATATTTTCATTGTAGGATTCAATGACAAAGTACGTGAAGTTATGCTAATGAGTTACTTTGATCAATTTACTCTGGTTTACACAGACTTTCTCACAAGCAGAAAAAAAAATCTGCATAAATTATACAGACTTGATAACTGTAGAGATTGCCGTTGATGAATGCCAGTTGTTCCAGACCTGAATGGTTGTGATTCTTTCTCCACTGTTATTTTACAGTTCCCTTCATCTTTTTTACGTGCTTAAGTTTTAAGACATTGAAAGAGATTGTACATTTCTTGTTATTTACAAGAAGCACACTATGCATGTGTTGTTGGGGGTTGGATTATTTTGTGTGTGTATGAAATAAAAGCTTCACAACTGTGTAAGGGCATGTACAACAAATGTTTGTCTTGGGATGGTAAAACGTTGAAGAGAGAAAAGTGTGTGTGTGTATATGTATTTCCCTACAGCTCGACATAAGCAGATGTTAGAAATCATAACTCAAATTAATTTTAGAATATTCAACAGTCATGTGGACTCTAAACATGTCTTTTGTGAGAAAGTGTGTATGTGTTATGGAATTGCTAGCTTGCTCTCGTCTCCTCCACTACTAGTTAGTTCAACATATTCTTCTTTGGTCATTTAGGGAAATCATATCTCTTACAAGATCCAAGTAAAGGCTGTTCTGCACATTTCTTTGCCACTGTCAGCGCTTATGTGACTGACAATGCTTAGCAGAGCTGACCACTGTGACTGTTGACAACTTTTGATCTCCCTTGTATCCTTAGATAGATCCTAAAACATAGCTTCAAAGATTTTCCCCTATATTTAATATTCTTTACAAAGCAATTTTTTTTTCAAAAATGTATTCACTTACAAAGCTTTCTTCTCAATTTTCTTTTCTACCCTTTACTGCTACTTTGGGGTGCCATTGGATTCTGAATTTGAACCCTTGGTGGTGAGAATGCCGATGAATTTTATAGACAGTGCTATATCTTCATTTGATTATACACAGAGGGAGGGCCAACATGATCAGCTGTGTCTCACTGATGGCTCCAAATCAGTAGATGAAAAGATTCTGAGCATGTCTGATAGAAAAATGGACCGTGATGGTCCACTTACACTGCAATTGAAGGATTTTACATTTATAATCTAATCCCCTTATTCTTTTATTCCTGTTTTCTTACTTACTTTCACCGCCCCCCCCCCCCCCCCCCCCACCCCCTCTTCCTTTTTCTTTAATGCCAAGTCATTGTTGTGATGATGCAGGAATTGTAAGCCTGCAGTTGTTTTCCCCAATGACTATCACAGTGAAGGGGGCATGATAAGACATCTTCCTGTTTGAGTACTCTCGCTAGCTTTATTGCTGCTCCAAAGGAGGAGGGCAGGGGGTCAGTGGATCAGCAGGACCAGCACGTGACAGATGTTTCCCTCTGTGAAGAGCTCATCAGGCCTGTTTCTGGATCCTGGTTCATGCTGGGTTAGAAACACTGTCGTATAAACAAAAGCAAACTCTTGAAAATTGCGTAGATCCTCATGCATGCATGACCAGTGTTTCCCAAACAGACAGACAAAGAAACAAGAGTGCTCAGTGAGTAAAGCATATGCAAAGGCATTTGTTCATGTCTCGTAGCAGCATGGGGAAAAGAATTTGCATCTGCTGTTTTACTGTAACCAAGGCAATATTGTTGATTTAAATGTTTCTATTTTTCTTGGAAAAAAAAAAAAGAAAAAATGTGTGTGTGTGTGCGTGAGAGAGAGAGAGAGAGAGAGAGAGAGAGAGAGAGAGAGAGAGACAGAGTGCGAGTGTAATTAATCATTTTCAACAATGATGACAAACCTATTTGTCCCAATTTTGGTTTATCTAATTTTCTTCTTCTCCTTTATGATTTGTGTCTACCATTTTATATATATGTTGGAAATTTAGACCTTCAAGCATAGGCGGGACCAAACTTGCACGCATGTATACATCTCTTCTCTCTCTCTCTCTTTTTATCCCGCCATTAAGGCAGCTATATGCCAATTTCGGGGAAGGTGCATGCTATGTGTAACATGTCATCCATACCAACGGCCAAACTGGCCTTCTCTTCCGAAAGTTCGTGATGAGATTTTACATGTGTGCAAGATGTTGCACGTGTGTTCACACATGGAACCTCAGTTTATAGTCTCCTTTGAAGGACTGTGTGGGAAATGGAGTCAGAACCAGAGTTAACTCTAGGGAAAAAGTCCCCTGATCCAAAACAGCGCGTCCGAGATTCGAACCTGCAACCCCAGAATCACCAAGTTTACAAGTTTGGCGCTCTATCACTGAGCTGTTTCTGCCCCCCTCTTTAACCTTCAATAAATGATAATTGGACTCGACATGCATACAAGCATGCGAGCAAAAGCAAGCACACACACACACACAGATGCACACATGCACTCACACAGACACCCATAACTGAAACATGAATTTTATGGCATTTTATGTTCACAACTTTACACACTCTTTCTGTGTCACATGCAATTCACTGAAACAGCTCTGGGGAAAAAAACCGAACACACAAGCACAACAATTTAACTTCATTCTTTTCTGTCTTGGTTGCTATGTTTGTGCTTGAGATGAAAATGTGTTCTTGATCTGAGACAGAAAAGCCAAATGCCTGAGAGAAAAACATGTATCATTTGCTTTCTAACAAACCTGAAAAAATTTCAATCGACAAACGTCACATGATTGGTCATTGTAAAAGTTGCACCCACCCAGAAAAAAAAAACAACAAAAAAAACAACCAACAAACAAAAAACAAAAACAATGACAACAATACCAGCGACAACTGCAAACAACTACTGATAACTATAACACTAAAGAAGAACAAAAGATTATCATTCTGACAAGTTTCATCAAAACAATGATAATGTTGTGTTTGAAAATATTTGGTAACATAAACAGTAAATCGGTATCACATTCAAATTTGATCCTTAAAAACCTACATGAAATCTGAGTGCGGTCCTTTCTGAAACCGGCAAATATGTAAACACCCCGATGGAACCATGCAACTTGTGTCAATGTCCATGACTGTGTCTTTATGCCTGAGTAAAGGAAATACTTCATGAGCATCAACGAAAGTATACATAACTATGTACATATTTTCACATAGCTTGTGACAACTGGAATAATCACAAATCATATTTTGGCAGTTTTTCCTGTCCATCTGTTGAAGACTATTTCATTTACAAAATGTTTACAAATGCATTAGATTCATCACTGAAGGCAAAACAGCAGTTTCTGAAAAACATACGACTCCTTAACTCTGCGACATCTTAGGACAGGAAAAACATGAAGGTCCAGGCTCATGCCAGCATGAAACAGGCCACCACATGAACCTAACTGCTCTACCATGGGGAAGAAAACCGTGAATTCTCTCATTCAAATATCCTTCAAAATGATGGCACTGTTTGGAACTCTCCAAGATACGAAACGATTTGGACATGTATATATATATATATATCTGCCTACCTATCAATAAGAATGCACACTGCATGCAGTATCACTAAATCTCCACACAGCAACACAGTGTCATCATGAAAGTATACATTAACTCAAAAACCAGGAAAAGAGTATTCATTTCAGAATAAGTTTTAAGTATCGCAGAAAAAATGCAGCAGAATCTGTAAAAAAAAAAAAAAAAAAAAAAATAGCAAAATTTAAAAAATCAGAAAGAAATGAGACAAGAAAAGACAAACTGCCGCAAAAAAAAAAAAAAAATCAAGCAAACATTTTCCCTTTTAAGGCAGCCAACAAGTCTCTTTTGAAAGATCTATCGAACAAAAAGAATTTTGACATCCCCTCATGATGCTTTTCACACCATTAAAGATTACGCTTATCACACACAACTGAAAGCGCCTCAAAAAACATTTTCTTTTCGCGTTCCTTAAATTAGCAGTTTTTTAATTGATGAATCACTGAGTGGTCGATCTGACCCCAAACACGTTCCAAGAGCTGCTGCTTTCCTTTCACTTTCACATACTCACTGTTCCTGAATAACTGCTGATGTATATGACTCAAATTCAAATGTGTGCTTGCTGTTGCAAAAAACGGTGAAGTCATATGTTGATCCATACTCATGCTTGATGAGTTAATACATACATCAAGCCATTCGTATCAAAGATGGTGGTAACAAATGCCTCTTGCCTTACCTCAACCAATCTTTTTTCACTCCCTTCAAAATGTTTCTCTGTGCCACCAGCTCCACTTACAGCAAAAGCTTGTCATAGCAATCTATTGCTCAAATGACTAGCTCAACTGGCCCCGGTTGCAACAAAAGCATACAATATCAAACCATTCTTTGAGCGATTAGCTCCATTCACAATGAAAGCCTCTGTCATTCTATTCTTGGCATTATTTACTCCAGCTGTGATAAATTCCTGTCATGTTAAGGAGTTCTTTACGTCACTAGTTCTGGCTGAAACTGTCCTCTTTATCACTAATTCTTGTCCATGATGGAAGTGAACTGTGTGATGGAATTGCGTTGTTCCCTTGTTGGAAAAGTTCAGTGTGCATTATACACCAAGCTGCTGCACTTCAGTCCGCACTTGTGTGGCTCTAACATTCTTTTGTGCAAATAACAAAAGCCTGTTAAACGAGTCATTCGCTTCATCAGAATGAAAGCCTGCTTACTGAAAGTGTTTTTAAATAGTTAGCTCCATTTCAAATTGATCTTTTGTGTCTCTTGCTCCAATTATAACAAAATCCCAGTGAAATCTAACTGTTGTTTGCTCACTAGCTCCAGTTGCAACAAAAGTTTGGCATATGAAACTGTACTCTGATACCAAACTATTCTTAGTGTCAAATCTCTGGTTGTAATGAAAGCCTGTTTCATCAAACTAACTGAAGTAAAACAAAAAATATGCTACATGTCAAACTGTGCTTTGTGTGATTAGTTCCAGTCATGAGAAAAGCCTCTTATATCAAATTATCACTCATATCATTAGCTCTGACTTTATTAAAACTGAAAGCCTCTTTTATCAAATTCTAAATAATGTAACTAGCTCTGACTGTATAAACTGAAAGCCTGTAACATCAAATTGTTCTCAGCATCACTAGTTCACATCCCCCCCACCAAACCATTCGCTCCATTTAAAACAACAGCCTGTTGATGACTGACTTCATCATACCTTCGATACAAATGGCTTGGACAATAATATGACCACAGCATTTTCCCAGCACTCACTCTAAGGCATCATTCGAAGAGCACCATCTAATCGTATCACTTCCCCATTGAGCAGGGGGTTCTCCACAATAGTTTGCACAAGGTGAGCATACTCGTCCGGGTTTCCCAGGCGACTAGATTGGGGATGGTACTGGCCAGGAATGTGCGCACTTTCTCCGGAAGAGCAGCTAACAGAGGCGTGTCAAAGAGACCTGTAGGGATACATGAAGTGAAGATAACACAGAGGTCCAAAATGCCGCTAGCTAGATAGATTCAATGTTCACTTATAACAAAACTTGCTCAGAAGACAAAGGCTACACAGAGCTTGCAGCATAATGATGCTTAACATACCTAGCAATCAGCGAGCAGATCTGAGTCCGCCATCGTTCACTTTATCATATTTTCATGCAAACTGTTTTGATCAGATACACATAGAAAATGCTGTAATTCAAGTTAAACTAACAGGAGGGGAAAAAGCTGACAGATTTCTTTTCCTGCAGATACTTGTTTCAACTAAGAATGTCTCTTTTCTCACATGAACGCCAGCTAGCTACTAATGGTTTGGTCTTGTGGTATTGAATGCATGTGCTTGACAACACTGTCCAGATCATAACACAGATCAACAATGAATCTCTCTTTCTGTAAACCTCTTAAGCTTTTCCCTCGTTTCCTTCTGATTTCAGAAATTGAAAATTGTGTAACGTCCTCAGAGACAGTGTGCCCAGAATCTCAAATTTTGCCCATTGCAACTATGTATCCTCTCTGTGACGTTGTCATGGTCTTCCACTCTAATGGGGCTCATCCACATCTTAGTTTCAAGCATCTTCTTCTAAGCTGTTGTCACCATGCAGTCACACAACTGCCATTTTACAAAACTCAGATCTGGGGCATGGAGAGCACAGTTACCCTAATGTATTCCATGAAACACTGTTGATTTTCCATAAAAAAAAACAAACAAAGAAACAAATACACAAACAAAAACAAGAAACAAACTAAAGAAACAAACACACACAAATAATCCCTGTTAGCTAAGCATATTCCCACTTCTATCATCCGTCCATGTGGACACACCACCTGCTGAGAACATGGAAAGTAACCTTTTCATGTAGACCTGGAGACGCATATTACACCATTCACTTTCAAAACAGTTCAGCCTGAATGAATCTACTTTGGTGTGTACCTACATACACCAACAGTGGTTTGTCTCAACCACTGCCTGCCATCTGTACACTGAACACACACAGAGCTGACATACCTGGCGCTATGGTGCACACCCGTATTCCCTGACTGGCCAGGTCCCTGGCGATGGGGAGGGTCATACCCACAATGGCTCCTTTGCTGGCAGAGTAGGCGCCTGTCCCATCTGACCATCGAAGGCTGCCACACTGGCTGTGTTGACAATCACGCCTCGCTGATTATCTGCACTGGGCTCGTTTTTACCCATCAGACCTGCTGCCAGGCGGATGACGTTGAAGGTGCCAACTGCGTTTACCTGCACGACAAATTTTTTTTTTTTTTTTTTTTAACAGAATACAGAATATTTCCTATGAAAAAAAAAAAAAAAAAAAAAAAAAAAACACTTTTCAAATGACAAAATAAGCAGGGCACCCTTGTACTACAAAGTTCTGTACTATCTGAGAGAACTCAACACCTTGAAAATGAAACTTATAACCAACACCTAGAAGGTACCCAGGACATAAAGGTTTTTGAAAAATGAAAAAGCTCTATTTCAACTCGGTCAGAATAAGAAACATCTAACTCAAAATTAGAATGTTCTCATGCACATTCACATACACATACACATGCATGCATGCACACATACACACACACAAATGCACACACACACAAATACACATACATGCACACACACACACACACACACACACACATGCACACACTAGCACACTAACACACACGCATGCCTGTAGTGAATACTATCATCTGGATGAATAATTAGTTACCTTTTATTTTCAATATCTTTCTTCATTTCTTGTCTTACAAACCATGTGAAAGTTTTAATGACTGTTAAAAGTTAATACTGATTCTGATTCTCTCTCTCATGCACAATCGCACACACACACACACACATGCATGCATGCACACACACACACACACACACACACACACACACACACACACACACACACACACACACCACTTTCTCTCTCCATGTTTCAAACTATCAATAGTTTCTACCAATACTTACAAATGAAAAAAGATATTGAAAATAAAAGGTAACAAATTATTCATCCAGATGATAGTATTCACTACAGGCATGTGTGTGTGTTGGTGTGCTATGTGTGCGTGTGTGTGGTGTGCATGTATGTGTATTTGCGTGTGTGTGTGTGTGTGTGTGTGTGTGTGTGTGTGTGTGTGTGTGTGTGTGTGTGTGTGTGTGTGTGTGTGCGTTTGTGTATGTGTATGTGTGCACACCACTTTCTCTCTCCATGTTTCAAACTATCAATAGTTTTTCTACCAATACTTCACAGTGACTTCATATTGATTCCCTCTGTCTCTTTTTCTCTCTCACCAAATACACACACACACTCTTACACACACACACACACACACACACACACACCACTTTCTCTCTCCATGTTTCAAACTGTCAATAATAGTTCTTTCCTACCAATACTTCACAGTGACCAATTTCACTCATGCCATTACAACAACAGTAAGTTATGACAACCGGAGATAAATAGAACTTACTCTTCATACAAACTCAGCTGCAGAAAATAAAATCATCTGATCCACAAATGACTCTGTGCACAAAAGATTCAGGCCAATGACACACTGGACTTTTGAAACAGAAATCAGCTTGTAAAGTTACACTTTCTTTGACTGAAACAGGTTTATGGTGAAAAGAAAAATATGCTTATTTCTGCAAAAACATGTTTATGAAAGTGGCACGTCGAACAAATCAATAGTGCCACCATTCAAAAAGTCAAACTGTTGCAAATAAAAATCAAATAGTTGGCAAGACAAGCTCGCAAAAAAAAAAAAAAAAAAAAAAAAAAAAAACAAAACAAAAAAAACAATCTAACTGTGTAAAAAACTGTTCAAAGGGCACAACTCTTCTGCAGGTTAGTTTTACAATCTGAGCCCAGCTGTCCACACGAAGCCTTTCTAAGCTTCACTACCAGGTTAAAACCAAGGGCCTCAAAACAAAAATGACACACACACACACACACACACACACACACACACACACACACACACACACACACACACGTAACACACACACACACACACACATGTATAAATTTGAGTGTGTGTTGAACAATTTAGCAGTGGGGGAAAACAAGTGCAAGCTAATAATTCCTCCATCGTTACAGTAATGACCTGGCAAAGATTTGAAAGGGGAAAAAAAGCTGGGAAGGGGGATCGAGGGGGTGGGGGTGGGGGTGGGGTGGGAGAATAGGGAGGAGAAAAATCAGGGAAATAAATCATAAATATAAAACCCTTCACTAGCTGTCTATGAGGACCATTGTAACCCATCCTGAAGGCAGAACTATTCATATTGCCTGCTCCAAGGTCTAACATCTGGCTGCATTTGGACTTCTCGGACTTGTCAGGGAGGTACATCTATAATCATATATATTATATATTAATTATTCATATGATTCATAGATTATTGAGATCATAAAGGTATGATGTCATAAAGACTGATAAATCAAAGCCATGCATAGGGCTCCAGCTATTCTGATGATTTTTCATCCCGGTCACAAAAAAAAAAAGAAGAGAGTTTAAAAAAGTGAAAAATCAATGAAAACCATTAAAAACCCAAACCCCAAACAAACCACAACAGAGCAATCAATAAGGGCAAACAGACACTAAAGAACTGCACCGCCGCTATCCACTCAACTGTACACATGTACAGTCTCATCATCTAGTGACCAGATGACCAAAGAAAAAAAAATAAAAAACAGAAAGACCTTTTATAAACAGTGACCAGACAAGAAAAAAAAACAAAAAAAAAACAGAACAAAAATAAAGAATGGGCTGCAGAAATGGATACATAGCAGACAAACATCAAAAGCAGACTACTTCCTCCATCCCCCGCCCTCGACCCCTCATCCCTCAAAAAAAAAAAAAAAAAAAAAAAAAAAAAAAAGAAAAAGAAAGCCAGAGTGCAAGAATGTCAGGAGAGAGGAAATGACTAGCACAGGAATTCTGGGAGGTTCAGGATACAGTTTTGTACCCAATGAGCCTCCAGCATCTCAAGAAAGACAAAATGCCTCACACTTTGGCAGCAACAGATGAAGGGACACACAGAATGGAGCAGAAAGCAACTTCTTCTATCCATGATTCAACCATAGACATGTCTCACGTTGATGACACGGGCAAAGTCTTCCAGCAAGTGAGGCTTGTCCTTGTTGAAGTTGTAGGTCTTGTAAGCTACCCCGATACCCGCACAGTTGACGGCCACGTCCAGACGCCCAAACTTCTCCTGGGCCACCGCTAGGGCTTGTTTCACATCAGCTTCTGATGTTACCTGTTATCACCATAGCGACAGTGATAGGTGTCAACACACTCTGAAGTCGTGTACAGTAACACTCTAAACGCATTATGAAATCATTCTGTAAATGTGTACATTCACGGCAAGCATATTCTGAATTATCATTGCATACTGTGATTTCATTATGACAGATCTGGAACTCACTAAGAATACATGGAGGTTCTCGATCTCAATTTGGATGCTCTGGGAAAAAAAAGTTATTCTGATTGCATATCGAATGATAAGTGTGTGTGTGTGTGTGTGTGTGTGCGTGCGTGTGTGTGTGTGTGTGTGTGAGTGTGAGAGAGACAAAAGAGAGAGAGAGAGAGAGAGAGAGAGACAGAGACAGACACAGAGAGAGACTGAGAGAGAGAGAGAGAGAGAGAGAGAGAGAGAGAGAGAGAGAATGGAATTAGAGTGACAAAGGCAGGCACATCTATTTGCTAAACACGTATGAACGCTGGCAAAGTTACTTGCTGTTAGAGTGGTGAATAGCAAGCAAGCCATAATCGAAAAACAAACGAAAAACACGCTCGCTGCACTGGAATCACAGCTGTTCCTCTCAATTCATCTTTTCTTTGATCTGTCTCTAAACAACAGACTCACATCAGTGGGAGCAAATACGCAGCTGTCTCCCAAAGACTTTGCCACGTCCTGGCCACTGGAGTTGGGAAGGTCGCATAGAACCACTCTCGCTCCCTGCGCGAACAAACGTTCTGCTGTGGCCCGGCCTAGCCCGGAAGCAGCCCCCGTCACAAGACCAACTAAACCCTAGAACAACACACACACAAATAATAATAATAATAAAAAAAATAATTTTAAAAAATTAAAAAATTTAAAAGAAAAAAAATGAGGCAATACAAAAAGATGAACTAATAAACCAATAAGATATCTCCCACAATCTAGGTTTACAAAATGAGGCAATACGAAAAGATAAAATGATAAACCAATATGATATCTCCCATAATCTAGGTTTACTTATCACCATTAAGCATTAGCAAGCACAGGGAAAAAAATACAGGTGTGCAAAAGATGGAGCATCAAAAGACTCTTGATAATGGCATTTTACAGGACACGAACCCTGTCTATGTGTGCACGTAAGCATACAAGTGTGTGTGTGTGCGTGTATATATATATTTATTATATATGTGTGTGTGTGTGTGTGTGTGTGTGTGTGTGTGTGTGTGTGTGTGTGTGTGTGTGTGTGTGTGTGTGTGTGTGTGTGTGTAGTATGTGTGTGTGTATGTACGTGTGTGTGTGTGTGTGTGTGTGTGTGTGTGTGTGTGTGTGTGTGTGTGCGCGCGCACATGTGTGTGTGTGTGTTATCTATGAGTATGAAAGCTTGCGCACATGCATGTATTCTGTCAGATATGGTTTTTTTTTTTTTTCACATCAAGGTTATAGATACTAAAAGCAGATTGTTCATTTTGGGAAGTCAAGGGTATTTGGCTGGTTGGGATAACTTACCACCTCAGCTAAATTATTGCTAATATTACTATTATTATCATAAAGAGCATATATATACCTAATCAATTGATTGCCCTTGGCATTTTACAGTAAACAAGAACACACATCAAATTATAAGCCAAATAAATTTGAACAGGCGATTCACAAAGCGTACCACACAGGAACAAGCTTGCTCCATATTCACGCTTACTAAATAACTCCAAACCAGCCTCATCCTCTCAAACTCTCTCTAAACCCATCATCAAACTCTCAAACAAACAACCACTGTCAGATGAATAAACACAGGCATCCCAAACAAATTATAATACACCTGAAACACAGCATGAACACATATTTGTATATATCAGTCAGATGGGGAAAAAAAAAGAAAAGTTTTCAAGTTTGATTTGAAAGAGGGCAGACAGGCAGAAGATATGAGTTGATGTGTGAGATTGTTTCACAGAAAAAAATGGCCCTGACTGGTTAAAAAAAAAAGATATGAAACCAAAGAATACATACTGCTGGAAAAGTTTTTGTAAATAAAGATTTCATTTCTAAATGTCTCCCATATGTGCCGTTGTTTGCATACCCAGACTGAACTATGAATGCATGCTTACTTTGTGCATCATTTCATTTTCCATTTGAGTATAGCGCTCTGGAACTGTTTTATTGTTCAGTGCAACACCAACAGAAATTGTACTGAACCTTTGAAAACCAAAGTATGCAATTTTCATACTGTACTTCAGCTTGCCTCTCTCTCTCTCTCTCTTTGTCAGTCAGGTACTTGTCTACAGAATGTAAATTTGCTATAACTATGACTGATGTGTTATTATTTCCTTTTTCTCTGTATCTGTACTAATTCATGTTGGATTATGTGACTTATCCTGAAAAAAAAAAAATGCTTTCTTGGGACAAAAAAAAAAAAGTGGATAAGGGTGGGAATACAAGAGCGGATAATCAGGAAAAAAAATCACTTAAATTCTTTAATCAAAACAACACACACACACACACACACATGCACACACACACACACACACACACACACACACACACACAAACATGCACACACACAAACATACAAATACACTGACACACACAAATAACACATGCACACACATAAACACACGCACACAGAGATACAAACACATTGACACACACATGTATTCAAACTACACAGTGACACACACACACACACACACACACACACACACACACACACACATATACACACACACGTAGTGGAAGGGGAATTCAAATTTTCCACCACCAAGGGAAATGCAGTGGTCTCCATCAATCCCTGGGATCGTTACTTGATCAACCTAAATTTAAGCAACAATCTGCATAGTGACATCCATGCCATGGTGTCGCTGGCAACAACACCTCCCATTACCAACAACACACCAGTAAGCAGCTGCATGATCCAACTCATTCCAGCTGACCTTTAGTTACAGTACAAAGTCTTCATGATATACAGAAGCCAAATCAGAGGAAATCAAGTAAGAAAAGTGACAGCGAAAAGGAACTTTCTCAATCTGTCATGAGGACCAATGATTCCAGAGCTAGGTCAGATCATGTCCAGTACATTTCCCTGATCATTAGTTACACTGACTGTGCTGTTTATATTATATTCTTCTGAAATTGCAGTGCAGTCTGCTCATGGCATTTTATAAAGGCAATATTTCATTTTCAAGGAATGCTTAGTGCCACAAACTGACAGAACTGTTTTTCACAACAGTCCTGTTAATGTATGTAGTGTCTGTCCTATCTGGCCAGAGGAGACAATGACAGAGAGAGAGAGAGAGAGAGAGAGAGAGAGAGAGAGAGAGAGAGAGAGAGAGAGAGAGAGAGAGAGGGGGGGGGGGGGGGCAGAGAGACAGAGAGAGGAGAGAGAGAGAGAGAGAGAGACTCAGAGAGACTCTGACAGAGAGACTCAGAGAGTCAGAGACTGAGAGAGAGAGAGAGAGAGTTTGCGAGAGAGACAGACATATAGAGAGAGACAGAGACACAGAGAAACAGACAGACATTTCAGACAGATGCAGACAGAGAGAGACAATATAGCAGCAGCATCAGCAGTAGCAGCAGTAGTAGTAGTAGTAGTAATATAGTAGTAGTAGTATTAGTAGTAAGTAGTCATAATCAAGAAAGAGAAAAAAAGAGAGGGAGAGACTTAAAGAGAGAGAGAGAGAGAGAGAGAGAGAGAGAGCAGGAGAGAGAGAGGGGGGGGGGGGGGGGGGGGGGAGAAAGGGAGATAGAGAAAAAGGGCAGGGGGAAGACAGAAGGATGGAGAATGGGAGAGAAAACTACTGAGAAAGAAAATAAACAAGGAGAGAGAGAGAGAGAGAGAGAGAGAGAGGGGGGGAGAGAGAGAGAGAGATGGGGCAGAGAGAGAGAGAGAGAGAGAGAGAGGAGAGATGAGGAGAGAGAGAGAGAGAGAGAAAGAGAGAGTGGGAACATGTCAGAAACAGTGGCACAATGACCACTGACAGAATGAGAAGAAACACAGAGATTGAGGCAGACAGACAGAAAGGCAGACAGACATACACAGAGAGGAGGCGGCGTTGTAGTAGCAGTTGTAATACTAGTACTATTACTGGTACAGATTGATTGAAGTGAAGTGAACACACACACACACACACACACACACACACACTTAAACACACACACACTTAACAAAAAACATACATGTTCAAACACTCTCACACACACAACACTGTCAAGTTCTCCTCACAGTATCCTTGAGAAGTCTAGTTTGTTGTTTGATTTTGCGAACTGTTTACTACACAGACGCGTAGGACATTTGTTATAGTTTGTGTTATGATTCAAAATGGTTATTTAAAGTTGGTTTTTCCAATACCTTTCTTTATCTTATCATTATTGTATTGTGAAGATTGTACAGATGCTTTTTTTTTTTTTATATGATTGCAAGCTGGTAACCCATCCACCCACCTCATGCTCCTCCTCTCCACTCCCTTTCCCTTCATCTAATATCACTTAACGTGGAAAGACGTTAAATTGAAGACACACACTCACGCTTGCATACAAATCTAGGAACAAACACAAACTGAAACTTGCTTGAACACACACACACACACACACACACACACACACACAGTAAAAGACACACACACACACACACACACACACACACACGCGCGCGCGCGCGCGCGCGCGCGCGCACACACACACACACACAAATACGCAAACATGGCAATTATCTTTTTTTTTTCCCCCCCCCCCCTTTTTTTTTTTTTGTTTGCCATATGAGCCGCTCGTGATGGCTAAAGTTTAGGTCAACATAGTAGAATTGAATCCGAAGTCTTTGCCAAGGTCGCAGGTGAACTCGATTTTGAACCTGTTCCAACAACCTAAACTCCTGTGTGAGCCAAGCTCATCAATACGCTTTTTCTTTACACAGAGTGCTTTAGAGCACTAAAATTGATGCTCACAGGCACTCACCTTGATCGCAACAATGGACGCCATATTTGAAGGTCAAAGGTTGCAAGGCGTTTTTTGGCGAATCAAAAGTATGATTTCACATTACCTCGTGGCTTACAACAAGCGGAAGTTGACCGAGCGGAAAAGGCAGCAGACGACTCACGTTTTTCAGCACAAAGAGTCCGTTCGCGTATGAGCACAGAGTAAATTTTACGAAGGCCTTTTTACAAGACGTTCTAAATCATGGAGCCTATGTTTGAACAAAACTTTCCAAATTGTTTGGAAAATCTAAAATTACAAAACTACCGTGCTGCGACATCAGATCTCTATCCGATTTCGAAGAAGAGACGGCAATGTTGGGAAATGCCAGGTGAGCTCTTCTGAATCATGAGTTAATTGTGCTAAGAACACATGGTTAACCACCCCCTGAAAATATCAATGGGTCTACTGTACTCCTTTTAACTGTTGAATCTATATATCAGTTTAAGGACCATTAGGTCACACTTCATGACCATGTGGCAATCATTTATTGTGAGAAACGGGCATGCAGTGGTTGTTTACTACAATACTAGTCAACAACTTGAATGCCCATTTTGAATTTAGATTTCAGAGGTTCTTAAATTTAAGACGTATTTATATTATAACCAGTACATGAAAGTCACAATGTACGATAAATGGTTTTGTAGGTACACATTTTATTACTTACTAGTTTATGAAGCTTCAAAACATTTTATATTACACTCAGTATTTGCATGATAAATGATTTCCTGTTAGAACTAGGGCAAATACAATCAGCCCAAGGCCAATGACTTCCACCGGCTATCACCCCCCCCCCCCCCCCCCCCCCCCCCCCCCTGCCTTTATTTGAATAACAAAGAGCTTTTTTCTTTTTTTTTTTTTTTCCCCTACTAAACCATTACAATCTTCTTCTTCCTTGATAGCGACCACAATCAACTAGATGAGTATTCTGTGGCATTATCATTGTTACATCATCTCATGTTTTGTTTATGAATGCAGTTGAGTTACACTTACACCTTTTGTTAGATTTTCAGTGTTTAGTTTATCATGTAATTATTATTCTTTCACACCAAAAGTTCTAAAACAATTCAGTTGGAATGACTACGAAAATTTGCAAAGACGTTTCTTTTGTTTGATCTGTTTGATTGAAAAAAGAAAAAGAAACAACACTGACTATAACTATATAAAATCAAACTTTATTGTGTTGCTTCAACATCATCAGTGGTTGATAATCTGCTGCTTGGGGGGTTTGCATTGCTGACAGTGAGGGTGATTCCCCTTCTAGTTCTACTGACATACTTGACTTTAAAACCGCTTTAGTTCAATTTCTTGAGAAACATTGGGCTGTAGCAACACTTTTCCAGTGGATTCAGTTCTGGGCCCACCACTTTAGCTGAACCTATGTCAATTGTCATTCCGTCTGCCGTCTCTGTTGAGGTCATCCCGTTTTCTTTTTTGTGGGCTCTTATAGCTCAGTGCCTGTCTTGCGATGTTTACAGGCTTTGGGAGAGTGCAGCAAATTCGGCCTCATTTTCTTTACTTTATGTTGTTAGATTCTTTCCCACAGGATTCTATTACAGCATGTGAAATGACTTCTGGCCATCTAATATTAATAAGGATTATCTCCTGTTGATGAATGTTTGAAGATTGTGGGTTTTGGACATTGTCCATCTTGCCACACCCCACCCTTCCTTTCCCCTCAGAAAGGGGCTTGTGCTGTTTATGGTCAGGGTGACCCCCCCCCCCCCATCCCCCATCCTCCACCCCAACTGACTCCCTCCTCAGAAAAAGGGAGGAGGAGAAGGGGGGAGGATTCTAAATTCTAATGATTCTGGAGGTAGGATACATACGCCCAACCACCTCCAATACTGACTGTCTTGTGAAGTAATCTCAAGCAAGGTAAGGGTGTTCATTTGAAGAGAGAAGAGCAACTATTCAAATGTCGAGGGTACAATGCTCAAGTAAGTAGCTTTGCTGGGAATGTGACAATTCCACAGATTATGTGTAGGAAGGAATTCATGTGTCTATGTCTCTTATGAGACAGAGGGGCTGTCCATTAGTAAATAATACTTCGATGCATGGTGTTTTATTCTATAGAATATGTCAGAAATAGCATGGCAATGCTGGATTCTGTCTATCATATGCATGGCATTAGAAAACTATGTGGCTGCATACTATGCAAGCAGTTGTGTTTGTTTGTCTTCTAACTTATGATAACATTGTGACTTATGAGTGGAATGTTCCTTTAGAATTTTCAGAAAAGATACTTAATGCTTGCTAGATATATGGTATTAAATAATTATGAATATGATAACTGGTATTTAATCATTATGATGACTGAAGCCAAAGAAGGGCCAGTTCAAGTCTTCTTGGCAACTGGGGTTAAACTTATACAGGAATGGGAGAGAAACTAAGTGCTCAGGTGTCAAGCCTGTGTATGAAAGCGCTGGCAGAAGAGGCACTGATCACATTATCTGGCAGATTATTCCATGGAGGCCACTCGTAGGGAGAAAAAGTTAATTCTCACTTTGGATTTCACTTGACAAGTCTCTGTCAGGAGGGAAATTTCATTCCTCATAATTGGTTAGATGTTTTCTGTGTTGCTAAAAGTTTGTCATTAGATGGAAGTTTCAAGATAATGCTTTTGTAACTTAAGAACTATGCCTTGCAATAGTTGTGTTAACAATAACATTCATGTATTGTATTATTGTTTGCATTGCTGCCAATGTTGCACTGCAAAAAAATGTCAGCTGATCCAAGCACCCTTTTGGACAGCCCCTCTGTCCCATAAGAGACATGGACATCGTCGTATTATTCCATGTCTGCATTATGTCCGAAATGTGACATACTATAGCTTTTTTGCAAGCAATGCTTGTTTCTCTGAATACTTCTCTTTCGTTGAAATTGTATCCCCCAGTGTTTAACTGCATTGTCTTTATTGCTTTCGCTGTTGACTAAATATGACAGTTCACTGCACAGGCAAACTTCCTCTCCTGCTGTATTTCTGTACAACCTGTTTTACATTCTGCAGCATTTCTGTTTGACATTTTATTGTGTTTTGTTACATAAAAGAAAAACACCCAACAACTTAAGAGTATTTATTATACTAATAGAAATCAATTAGGAACCCCGATGATCACTGTTCACAAACTGGGAAAAGTGTGAAAAGGTCCCCAAAAGTAGTGATGACTAAGTACATCTCATTCTCACTCCGCATCAGTAATTGAGTAAAAGAGTGGATTTTTTGTGAAACAGTCATCACATCACACTTCACAATTCATACTTATTGCGTATGGACTGACAACTTAGTTACTGCATCTCAGTTTGTTTGATGAGATCTCAGATCATCTCTCAAGTTATATATAATTTACATACGTTATGAATTATATGTGATGAAGGGAAATCAAGATGACTGCTGAAGTACTTAAGAATTTTATGTAAAGTTATACTGTATGACTGATGAAAAAAAGCATCTTATAATAGTTATAATAGTGTGTGTGTGTGTGTGTGTGTGTGTGTGTGTGTGTGTGTGTGTGTGTGTGTGTTGTTTTTGTAGTGACAGAGTTGTGGAAAGATTTGCCCAGTTGATGTGTGAGGTCATCACATTGCTGGCTGATAAGGTTCAAAATGACCCAGATGGAAAGGAGAATTATCGCCACTTGCTCACTGATGCCTATCGGATATTGCGAAACAGCTGTACTGCCAGCACAAAGGTATGTTTACAGCTAGACTAAGTAGAAAGATGATTTTGAAGGTTTATGTTATAATACATGAAAGTGGAAGTTTCTTTAATTTTTTGCAGGTTTGTTTTATATTGATGTCGTTGTGTGAAAGAACTTAAAAGTGGGTCGGAGACTGTAACTGTAAGCACTCTCATTCTGTTTTTTTTTTTTTTGTTTGTACTTATTTATTTTCTGTGTGCAGTAAAAGTGCTACTGTCTCAGTGTCCAGTTTCCATTATCCATCATAGAACAGACAATGTTCGGAAATATTTGTGACAGGGGGACAAAGTGCTTGTAAGTTGTCAGAAGCAGAGACCCATGCACTAGCTTTGATTTATTGATGCCATTCTCACTTTTTCTCAGTCACTAGTAAAAACAGGTTCTCTTTGTTAAGGCAATGTGTCTGTTAAGCCCCTTGAATAGTAGTGAGCCGCCACGCAGCAGGAAAGACATACTGTTTTTAGGGACAATAGCAGAATACTTGGCAGTTGCCATCTCCTTTCTCAAGTATCCTACGCTTGAACACTGAGTGTTTCATATTTTCATAAACGGGCGGCCTGGTTGGTCAAGTCGGTCAGGTGTCACTCTTTTTGTTCTCTGAAGTCTGGGTTTAATTCCCCCTTCAGAAAGTCAGGCTTGAAGAGAGAATTTTTGTCAACAGTGATTGAGTGAATGTGTGCAGAATCCAGTCCCTACCTAGAGACTTTAAAGTGAGCTTCTGTGCTTGAACAGATGAAAATCTTGCACATATATAAATCCCATTCCACCTTTTGGAAAAGGGAAGGCCATTGTGTGCTGGTGGAATGGATTAAATGTAACAAAACAGATGATACATACTGGTGTCGTTTTGAAGCAAATCCCTGAAGCTAAAATTTGGCTACCCTAACCCTCTTGCATCACATTCATAAGGACACTGTTGACAGTATGCACCGTTTTACATACTTTTACTCAAGTAAAATACTAATCGAGTTGTATAGCATCTGAGTTTGCATCAGCATTTTATTGGCTATGACAGACATTCAGGAGAAATTCTCTTTTAAAGAATATGTGTGGCAAGGCTATGTGGTATATGATGGAAAGTCACACAATATATGTGAAAAGGTAGTGGTCGGTTTTAAAATGTAACCCATTTGAAAACATTGAGTTAACATTCTCAAACAACTGGCGATGGACGGAGGGAATATGGAAGATTTCATGGTGGGGTTAAAAACAATAACATATATGCAAAAATCTCCCCAGTTATGAACTTTGGAGATCTAGATGTGGAATGACAAAAGAAAAAAAAAATTTGATAATCCTTCCGTAGCAGATGATGGCATTGTTTGCTGACTTTAAATGAATGTGCACATTTCCTAGAGCACATTACGGATCTATACTTTTAAATAGAAAAAGAAAGGGAAATGCATACAAATGGGACCCTTTATGGAGGAGCCTTGGCTTGTGTAACAACATGCTGCTTGTATAGAAATGCACTCTAAAGTGTGAAGGAAAAGTGAGGGACCATTTACTAGACAAGGGAAACAACTCTGCAGCAGATGATTCTAATCATTTTAGATATATCTGAAAACTCTTTGATGTGCATTCACCTTGAAAACTCAGGGCATATCAGGTAGTCACTAGACAAACTGTGGTGCATTTTTTTTTTTACAGTGTTAGTGGCACATAATATGTAATTAAAAAAAAATCATGTGTTATAAAAAAAAAAGCCCTGTTATATGTTTTCATCCACAGAATCTAAAGCACATTGAAATATGTACTTGAATATGATGTGAACATGTGTGAGCGTGCACAAGTGCGTGCGTGTACGCGCGCACACACACACACACACACACACACACACACACACACACACACACACACACACACACACACACACACGCGCACACACACAGTCATCCCATACTGGCTGACATATATATGATGCATAAATGATGTGCTTATGTAGACCATATCCACATTTCCCATGTACGAGTATCTTCGGATAATTCAGAAAGTCTTTGTCTGTCCATAAGTTATATTCTTTTACAGGTGCATTTACTGATTTAGCCCATCTGTTATGTGCATGTACATAGCTCTTACTTAGTGATGTGTATATATACTCAGTCAGATGTGCTTGGCACAAAAATTGCTGGGCACAAAACCAGTGTGGGTATGTTATCTACCAGTGTTCTTCTCTCTCTCTCTCTCTCTCTCTCTCTCTCTCTCTCTCTCTTTTCCTCATTTCCATTCATTCCTGGCCTCCCAAACCCTTCTCCTTTTCCTCTTTGCTTTCCTCTGTCAGCCACCAACCCCTCTGTCCTCACCAACCGTGAAATGCAATTCTGATCAAACTTTTTTTTACTCCAACTTAGGTGCAGGAGCAGTTGGGCGGGGACAGAGGGAAGCAAATAATGCAGTCCACCAGCGTGATTGCGGATGCTGTCTTGACGCTTTTCTCTGGGGAGAATATGGTCCAGGTGCTGGCTGTGACCATTCAGTTCTTGTTCAACCTGGGCGTTGGCATAGAAAAAAACCAGGACTTGGTGTGGGACTACTTCAAGCCAAAGTTGAGGTGAGTGTGTGTCTCTTGTAACAATTAGAACACAGTCTAACTGGGCAGATGTAGTGTAGCATATGTGTGTGTGTGTTTCTGTGTGTGTGTGTGTGTGTGTGTGTGTGTGTGTGTGTGTGTGTGTGTGTGCATCTTTGTAAATGTGAGCGTGTGCTTGTGTGTGTGTGTGTGTGTGTGTGTGTGTGTGTGTGTGTGCATTTGTGTTTGTGCAAAACAAATGTTCAGAAGATGACGTATATATATATCGGTAACACACACATGCACACACAAACACATGCACTCCAATGCATGCATACCCACGTGTGTGATTACCTTTTTTACTCGCATCATTTGATGCAAAACAAATGTTCAGAAGTTTTTGTGTATATATTGGTCGGTTTCTAGTGCATGTGTTTTTTTTTGTGTGAAATGCAATGCATGCACAAATTTCTCATGATGAGATAATTCATACTCGCATCTCTTCATCTTATCTGACACTTACCAGTGCATATGAAACATAGAGTTCTGAGAGATTAAAAGTCTTATCTCAGTTGACGTGTGTTGGTCATTTGTGTCTGCCATTGGAAAGGCCCAGTGTGCCCTATTCTCTAGGAGTCTTGCAGTGTTGGTCTTGAGATTACTCCATTATTTGTTTGGTTGGTGATGTTCCTTTAAGTCTGGATGTCCAGCCACTTCCTGTCTTGATCGTCTGACCTGCATTGAAGGAAGGCTAAGCAGGCATCACCTCGTTTCAGTTGGTGTGTTCTTTTTAGTTCCCAAGATGATTTACATCAGAGGAGGAGCCAGCACTTGGCGCTGATAATTTAGCCCATTCACTCTCAGACAGCACATGAGTATTTAAGTTCAGTATTGATTAGTTTCAAAGTGAGGTGACTGCAAGCAGAAATTTTAACAAACTTAAAAGAAAAGATACCATTCCGCCAGATGAAAGGGACAAACAATTTACAAGATAAAATATGACGGTTTCGACCTCTTCGGTCTTCTATAGGCAAGATAAACAACTTTCAGGACATTTGAAATGAAGAACAAGCAGTCACTCATCTCCTCAAATTGGGCGCAAAATGGGATGTGGAATGAAGTCATTTTGTGCCAATTTGAGATCAGCAATTGCTCATTTTTCGTTTTCTTTGTTAAATGTTATCTTGGCTGAAGAAGACCGAAGAGGTCGAAACAAGTCATATTTTGTCTTGTAATTTGTTTGTCCTTTTCATCGGGGTGGAGTAGTATTTTTCCTTTTAAGTTTGTTTCAATATTGATATTTCTCTGATCTGCCAAGAAATCATGATGGCTACATTTAATAGTGTGTGCTTTGGGCTGAAAACTGGTACAATCACATGTGTGATTGTTCATTTGTGACATTTACTTTGGTGACATGTTTGATGTGACATTATCAGCCCAGTGCATTTTCAGGGTAGCTGGACAAGCTCACTGTTTTAAGTAGGAAGATAGGATCACAAAAGCATTTGCTTTTGTGTGGCACAGCAAACCAGTGAAACTGCCATGATTTGGAAAAAAAAAAGAAAAAAAGAGTGGACAGTTGCTTGCCTTGTAGCACATAAAGGGAATAGAAAAATACATGTTGGGTTTTGAACTCAGATTGTGGCTTGTAAAATACTTGTAAGGCAAAAAACAAGTTCCAACAGACTCAACACAAGAACTAAGCACATCAGACAGAGATCAAAGATAGAAAGACACACATGATTGAAACACATTTTATTTTAATAAACTTCTCTAAAAAAACGCACAGTTCTGTTTTCTTGAAGAGAAGATGGCATGTAAGAAAAATCAATAGCATAAATCTTTCCACCATTATTATTGCAAGCATATATTGTAATGTTTAAAAAAAAAAACCAACGGAGCAGAGATCTCTGCCATGCAGACTCAGATCAACTGAATGATACCATGAGAACAGATGTGGCTCAGAGCTGGTAAGTGCTGTGCTTTTGGCAAAGCATTAAATGATATTTTTGACAATGTTACCACTACATTTTGTGATGAATGCTACATCCCAAAACAAAAATTTGAAGAAAAAAATCCCAGAACCTTTGTGGATATAACAGCAGCTTAAATGGAACTGTGACAACATAGGTTGTAAGACTGCAGACTTATTTAGTTTGAAAGAAAGAAAAAAGTGTTCAGGTGTGGTAAAGACGAAGGAAAAGGAAGAAAAATAATTGCAAAAGACGATCACAATTTTGCCACCCAGTTTTGATGTTGACTATTTTCATATTTTAAAACTCAAGTTGAAACCATGCAATAAGTAGCATGATTTTCTGTCGTCTTAGGTCACCATCATGTCGTGTGTAAAGTGAAGCATGCCTGAAAGTACTGTCGAGTCTGACTTACACAGTGACAGTGATAGGCCATAGCACCTCTCTAGCACCTCTGCTGACACTCAGATTTCCTGGGACTGCATTCCTGCCACCACCTAGTGGATACATGTGGAAGGCTCTTTTCACATCTTTCAGGTCAGCGTTTGTTCAGACCTGCATCTGAGTCTCATGTTTGGTGTGCCATCAGAGAAACGTGTGCAACCATTAGAAAGTACTTCTCATGGTTTGAAACCATTATACCCAGTGTGTATACTGCTTTTGAAGATGAAATACTGTTACCTAAACGGAGAAGTGGAGGTAGGGGGGTGATGATGGCTGCAAGTGTAGTGAAAAATCCCATTGTAAGAGTGTACGAATGAATTTCCATCCACCAATTATTTTACCTTAGAGAAGAAACTCTTTAGCAAAGATACAAGTACACATACTCACATAAATGCAGTTGTGCACATGTGCATACATGGATGCATGCATGTACTCACATACATGCACACACACACACACACTCACACAGACACACACGCACGCATGCACGCATGCATGCATGCACGTGCCCTCTCTCTCTCTCTCTCTGCGTCTCTCTCAGTGTTTGTGTCTCTCTGTCTCTGTTTCTCTCTCTCTCCTCTCTCTCTGTCTGCCTCTGCGATACACTCAGTGTTGAAAGGTGTTGTTTCTGTCTCCAGGACTTGGTTTGAAATGCCCAAAGGAAAAGAAGACCAGGAGGAAGAGCGGGCAATTAAGATTGTCAACATTGCCTGCTCTGTGGTGGATGCCTGTCTCCCTCGACAGTGGCAGAGGAACAGTCACTTTCTGGAGGACTATGTGTCCCGGGATATCATGAAGGCTGCTATTGAGTCTGCCGATTATTACCGTGTGGATTTTGGGTGAGAGAACATACATCTGCTTTCACATTTAAACTGTCATTTTTTCTGTGTGTGTGACTGCCACTGAACTTTTTTTTCTAGAGAAGAGAACATGGGAAAACTATAGAACTGGGGAACAATTTATTACAAAAAAAAAAAGGGAAATGAAAAGTTAAAGGTCATGTTCACATCGCATGAAAGTGTGCAAAAACATAACTTCCTGGGCATGTGGAAGGAAGGTGTGCTTTGTTGATAAATGACCATCAGTGTGTCACTGAAAAAATTTCCCTGCTCAAGGAAAATCAGTTAGACATTTCGAAAACCTATACGATAAAGTTTCAAGACACACAGTGAAAAGAAATGCTGCCCAAGTACTTTTGATTTAAAAAAGATAAGGGGACTGTTTAAAAAAAAAATAAGCAGATTGTTGCTTGCAAGTTGTGGAGAACTGAAAGGAATCAAAATATTTATTATGAAGTGATATCTTATACCCTGGGATTTATCTTCATTCTGAAGTCTATGTAGGCTCCTTTGACAAAACTTACAAGGTAAGAATGACTTTTGTGTACCATAGCATATGGAAGCTTAAAGGTAAGAGGTGAGAGTTAGATTTGAAACTTAAAAAGAATCTCATTTGACTGCATTGCTAGACTTCACAGACTTCACATTTATGGCTGCTGTGCAGAGGCGTTAATATTCTCTTTGCCCCGGCATGTCATCATTCCTCAGTCTTTGTTTACTTGACTTCCACCAGTGCAGTTAAAAAGTTCAGGTTTTTTTTCCTTCAGCTGTATGGTTTGGAGTAGACTGTCACAGTTACTTCCTTGAGTGGAAAGTGTGTTTAAAACAGTGCCAAATTAAAATTGTATATAAAGGATAACTTGTAATTTGCTGGCTTGAAATAATTTCAGTGGTGTTTATCAAGTCCAAACAGACAGTTGGACACATCTTGATCACAGTGACTTGACCAAAAAGTGTAAGGATGAAATGATGATTCAATAAAAATGTTTTGGTCATTTTCAAGAAGAGCAGTCAGTCCGTTGACCCTGAAGTGAATCCCTGTACCATTATGGTCACTCACATTGAGCTGTAAATCTGGAATTGATCCGTAGACGATGCAGACATCCCCCTTCAGCACTGTTACCAGTGTTTAAAGTGAGTGCAATGTACTGTACAGTCTGTTCTGCTTTCTGCGTTGTAGTTACGCATCGGTGATGCCTGGGCCTCAAAAAATCATCCACAGTAGTATTTCAGTGAAATCTGTCACACTTCTTGATGAACAATATGAGCTGAAGCATTATAGTTTAACAGTTTCAGGTCCTCAGTCTGAAAACTTTGTCGATGTCAGTCACTTTTGCTTTAGCATTAATCGAGTTCCTCAAATGCTGTTTCTCAGTGTCAAAGAATTCCTAAATTTTCCATGTGTGAATGATATGTAAGGTCACCCTTGATGGGCAGACACCGATGAATCTATATCAAACTGATTTTGGCAGATAGGCAGATAAGGGTATCAGTCATTAAAAAGTTAGGTCCTGCCATAGCCTGGTGTAGGTTGCTTTCTCTGCTTTTGGCAGGCTTTCGCTCAGGGACATTGTCCTGATGATAGGTGGCTTTCTTTCACAATGTACATGATGGCATTTAAGTCTTGATTCAATAGACTTACTTTAAAACATCTTTTATTGCTTTTTGTTTTGTTTCGTTTCGTTCTTTTTGGTTGGTGATGGTGAATGTGTGTGTGAGTCTGTGTGTGTATGCATGTGTGTATGCACATGTGTGTGTGTGTGTGCACATGTGTGTGTGTGTGTGTGTGTGCATGTGTGTGTGTGTGTGTGTGTGTGTGTATGTGTGTTTGTGATTGATATTCATAGACATGTGTTAATTTCTCAAACATGTGTGCGTGTGATTGATGTTCATAGAGTGATTGTATGTGTTAATTTCTCAAACATGGATGTGTTTCAAAAAATTTAAAGCTTTGTTTTTTAAAGCCCAAAGTAAGTATTGATATGTATGTTCTATAGACATAAATTCTGATTCATCTGTTTGTCGAAGCATTAATCACCATGGACATTGAAACTACTGAGAAAGGTTATGGTTCTTTCAGGTCCTATCCCAAGAAATATAATCATAAGCGGCTACTGCCAAGTCTGCAACTGTGTGTCTTTTTGAAAAATATTTTTCATGAGAATGATAGTGACTGCCTTGGGACTTGAGGCAGCATCATAGAATAGACAACTGGAAGATAAAGGTTTGGAGCCCATCAGCATAGCCTCACTCCTTCCGATATTTTTCTTGAGTTTTGAGAAATTTCCGTATTTCTAGAGTAGAAATTATTTCCCAAATCCAGAAATTGAAAAAAAAAAAAAAAACATGAATTTTATCAGACATGGTGGCTTGGGGACTCTTTGAAAAGGATTTTGAAAATAAGGAGAAAATTATGGTTTGCTTCATCTGGAAACTATAGGAAGATGTATTTCCTATACAAACTCTTTGTTTGAACAACGCAAGCAATTGACTGGAAAAAAAAAAGAAAAAAGAAAGTTTTTAGGTAAAGGCCAAATTTTTCTCTTCATCCTCTTGCCTTCTGAATTCGATTTCAGAAGGTTGGGAAATAGGTGTCAGAACTGGTATCATTGCAGATTTTTTTCAGCCCAGCCATTCAGCTCAGGCAGTTGAACGTGTCTGAATTAAAAGAAAAAAGGCCTGAATCACTTGCTTAAATCTCAGACCATTCATGGATGCATCTGTGAGAGCTGTACACAGGTTTTCAGATGAAAAACTACATGTGTCACTGTCTCTAAGGTCAAGTATGGAATGGTCATCAATAATCAAACAGAACCTAATTTGGGATGGAGGAGGGAGGGGGGTTGATAGTACATTGAATTCTCTTCCTTGCATCCTATTCAGGGATGAATGAGTATGTGTATGAGGGGTGAGTATGCGTGTGAGTGTGTGTATGTGTTCATGCATGCATGCATGTGTGTGTGTGTGTGTGTGCAGTTCAGTTTAATTTCCATCCAAATTCAACAGACACTAAAGAGAGAGAGAATGTGTGTGTGTGTGTGTGTGTGTGTGTGTGTGTGTGTGTGTGTGTGTGGAGCACATGAGTGCATTGTGCGAGAGATAAAGATGGAGTATATTTCAACACAACAAAAAAAAGACAACCAGCAACTATATCCCCCAAAATGTACTAAGTACTGTGTGTGTACTCCACCTGCTCTTTTAACTGGACAATCAGGGATCATCGTACTTTATTTGTGTTTCTGTGTGTGCAGTAAAAAGGCAATGGTGAAGGTGGTGCAGGTTCCTGACTTGGCGAAGGTTCTGTTTAGCTCACTGTTTTTTCACGCAAGGTATGGTGAAACCTTTTTGCCCCCATAGCAAAATTTCATCTCTCTGTCATCATTCATTGCAAGAACAATGAGTGATAATAACACCATAAAGTAAACAGTTGCAGACAAGCAACATGTATTAACAACAAGCATTGGGGAGAAAATCCAGAGTGACAGAAGTAGCGATAGTTATGTGTTTCATCCCAGTACACCATTAATATAAGTTCAACATGAATAGGTGGATTAATGCACAAAATATAACAGGGTATTCATGTACGTTCAACAAATGAGCTGGGTACTGTGTGTGTGTGTGTGTGTGTGTGTGTGTGAGAGAGAGAGAGAGAGAGTGTGACAGAGAGAGAGTGTGTGTGTGTGTGTTAATGAGTAGAATGAAAATATTATGTAGTAAGATTCAGTTTCGTTTTATATTGGGATAACTGGTTTAATTCTGTATCGTATTGCTCTGGTATAAATCAAACTATAAGTCGCATCTTGAAAACAAAGTAGTTCTACATGTCTGTTTGAATTTGTAGTAAACACAAGCACAAAATGCTTACATACGAAACAAAAACAAAAAGCACAAAAAGCTCTGTGTATTACTTTGACCTGATGTGTTTTGTTTGAATGTTCGCAGTTTGAATGAATCAAGATAAAAATACAGATGTAAGAACAATTTCAGACAGGAGAACTGCAGGAAGATTGCATGTTAGTTCAGTGAAAAGTGCTTTTCATGCAACGCACAGCACTTTTGTTCAGGGCAGTGGAACCTGAATGCCTTACTCACTGACTGGAATTGATCTTTTGATAGAATTGTTTAATTGCTGGGAATGAGGGCCCAGGAAGAACTGAAGCTCTGTGGTTCAGAGTGAATGCCAGTTCATTGTGATGCATCTTGATAGGGATAGTGTTTTGCTGCTTAGTCATTAAGATGAGCTGAATATGTTTGCGACTGTGTTTGTCTTCCATCTACCTGAACAGTATTGTCTCTCAGTGGACACATTTTCTTTTGTGGTCAGAGAGATGGCATTACAGACATCGACCAGGTGTGCATGCACCATCTGATGCATGCACCAAGGCAGGTGACCATGAAGTACCCCTGAAGACCTCTGTAATGACTCGGGATCAGCGCATTGCTTACCTGTTGGTTGCCGTGTGTGAAACCTTACATTAATGTCATACTGTGGATCCCAGATGTTGGGACTGTGACAGTTCTCGCAATGATAATGACAATAACCAGTGAAAGATTGATTCCAGTGTGTTTTTGTTTGGCAGGTATATTATGTGTTAATGATGATGAAGGAGGTGATCAACGACTGGAGAAACAAGGACGAAAAAGGTTCGGAAGCCCCCACACTACACAGTAACCTGCAGTTCTTGGCTGAGACTTTGATACTGTCACGACCTGTGTTAAGAGCTGAAATGATGGCCTGCCGAAGATTAGATGTTCCACAGGTTAGTAGCTGAAGGGTAAATTATGAAGCGCTGCTGCTGTTCTGCTACAGTGTAGCGACCAGTGGACTCTGTATATAATCCAACTGAAACTGACAAGACGAGCTTTAGCTGTTGCTTGCTAGGCCAGTGGTTGAAATCAGTACAGTGTGCTTGCAGAGGTTACACATATATGTGTGATTTTCAAACAACATATGTTGACTGTAGTGATCTGTTGTCATTCAGTGTTACTGGAACAGAACTCATTAATATTGACCTAGACCTGACTCGTAACAAAGGCATTGATTTTACACAGCATCACCAAAACAAATCCTAACCTACAGCCTGCCTACAATTAACAGGCATTACTGGTGGATGGATCATCACTTTCAGTAGTGATTTGAGACCAAAATATGTGCAGCTGGTTGACCTAAAACTGGCAGACATGACATGTACTTTGCGCTTTTTCTCCACATCAGTGGGACAAGATCCAGCTATCATAATTACCCACAACTTGCAGAGGACACGTATGATGCACGTTGTCATCCTTAGGGTACACAAACCAATAATCTCAATTACTGTGATATAGCTTTTGGATTACTCAGCAATGTGGAAATTTAGATACGACGCTGCACTTGAAAGAAAAGAAAGTGATGGAGCTTGCAAGAATTTTTCACTGGCTACTGGCATCTTCAGATCAAAACCAGCAGTGCCAATGGCTGATCTTTTTCTTTTGGCCAAACAAGTTCCTCGGAAGATTAAATTTTCTACAAGGAAATGCTGCTTTCTTTAAAATCCAGTGGAATTTTAAATGTTCAACAACTTACTGTGACTGGGTGGACTGGATGGACTTTGTAATGTATTTTTCTTAGTTCCAAAAGATATGTAATCAGAAACCGCCCCCCCCCCCCCCCCCCCCCCCCCCTCTTTTTTATGTTTGCTGCATACTTTCATGTGTACTATTTTACTTCATTATTTGGATATACTCAGAGGGAAAACTGGATGTTAAAAAAAGGAACAACAACAAAAAAACAAAAACCAGTGCTCATCTATCATTGTAAAACGAAAGTTTTGTGTGTGTGTGTGTGTGTGTGTGTGTGTGTGTGTGTGTGTGTGCATGCATGCGCGCGCATGTGTGTGTGTGTGTGTGTGTGTGTGTGTGTGTGTGTGTGTGTGTGTGTGTGTGTGTAATCTGATGATGTGAACATGCCTGTGATCTGATGATGTGAACAAGCGAAAAATCATTGCTCTTAGAATTGGTTTCCCATCACCTCATAGAGACTGGACCTACCAATCTACAAGATTTTCACATGAAAGAAAGTGACACTGTTTAGGGCATCTCATATTTATGACACCTTTATGAATTTGTAAGACATGGTTAACACACTTTTTAAGTGTGTATGTGATTGGGAGGGTGAGAGTGGTGGGAAGAGGGAATGGGGGGATGGAGGGGGAGAACTGCCCTCCTTTGGTCATGTGCTTGAAGTACATCTACTTTACATGTATGAATTTTGTATGTGTGTGTGCACGCACACACACTCACTTTATTTTTGTGGTTACAAGTATTTAGTTGATAGATAGTTGATTACATTGAGTGGTCTTGAAAATTGGCGTGGATCTGAAAAAGGTCTGGAAAAAATTCTAGGATTTTTTGTACAGCCAAACTTGTTGGGACCATGAGAAGTGCTGTTTGCATGCCTGAGAGTGCAACAAACTATTGCTGTTTACCAAACATGCTGCTTCAGTTCTTACAGAAGCATGGTGCAGATCAACTCTCAGAAACTTTAAAATTGGATGCTGCAGGCAATTATACACTTAAAAAAAGAGAAAAATAGGGGGTTAAAAAAAAAGAAGAAAAGAAAGGCAGATAGCAAAAAAGATTGAAAAGGAAATTCCTGTGTAGAATATTGGCGGGTGTGTATGCTGGTCATTTTGTCGGTGTTTGTATTGGAGTATTCCTTGTGACGCTTGACATGGAAAGCGGTTGTTGCAGGACCTGGATGGCCATGTGAAGATGCTGGAGGTGCTCGCAGTGGCATCATGCTGCAAAGCATATGCACCAACCCTGAGAAGTGTGACGGTATCCCGAATGGACGAGCCCAGAACATTGATAGACTATGCCCTTGGTATGCTGCATTGTATGATTTTTTTTTTTTTTTTTATCAGAAAGAGGAAGGTATTAAAGAAATTCAGAGCAGCTAGGGTGCTTTCAGAATATGCTTTGTGTAGTTACATAGTAAGGCCTTGCTTTTGGAGGTAATTCACTTTTGTCTCAAGAGATTTTCCCCCAGTTGTAGTGGTCTTCAGGTTGTTGCTTTGTCATGGCTTTCTTTGTACTTACTGTCCAAACAAATGCCTTACCTCCACTAAGCATGAAACGACACCATACACAGAATGGAAAATGGAGAGCGGGGAGCCAACTCTTCCCTTGAAACATCAGGCCAACAGGAATAGTCTCCTTTACTGAGTTCATACTCAGTTCACCCTTGACAGCTTGAATTCAGTTTTCTCCGTTTCCTCGGCGAGGAAACATACTATCAACTGGACTTCTCAAGTTCGCTTTCCCTCATGGATTCTGAAGCTGTCATTTAAGTCAGCCTTCCTCTCACAGGAGAAAAACATTTCGTCTTGGCCAGTGGAGTGGAGAAGATATCAGCAAATTTAGGCTTGCCATCACAGTTACAGTCATCGTTCTCATGGAGCACCCTGGCGCCTACCAAGTCATTCGACGTTTCTTCTCCTCTTTGTACTTCCAGAGCCTGCTCGTCAGGTTGGAAAGCTGTCTCTGACCTCGACCCTCATGAAACCTGCTCCCAGCTTTCTCTGTTCCTTCCATGCAACTCATATGAGAGTGGGACAGGTTCAACAAAGTGCACCATTTTTGGTTCTCGTCTTAAACGTCTCGATGGTCTGCGGGTGGTGCGGAAGGTGAGGTTTCACAAGTAAGAAGTACTGGTTTGTCGAGCAAAGCGAGCATGGTTTTTTATGCTGCTGCTGCTGACGATGATGCTTAGAATTTTCTCTCTGGGTGGAGAGCAACTCCATTTTTGTTGATGAATGCAGTCAAACGCTTCATATTCAGAGTTGTGGCTCCTGAGTATGCAAGCCTTCATATCTGTTGCTGGAAAGAAGTAATCAGGATTTTGATTCAGTGGCTACTGCCAAGTACAAACTTTCTGGATGCAGTAGTCTGACACAGATTTCGTTGACGAGACCAATTAATTCCCTTTGGTCAGCGTTCCCAATGAAGAGATCAACAACAAGGGTGATAATAGTATGGGCACTGCCATGTTGTTTATCAGTCTTGTTTTCAATTTTGTTGAAGAGATTGATGGACAAAAATAGCAGCAGTGCATACACACTAGCGCAGCTGATTCTTCACAGTTTTGATGTAGGCTGCCATAAACTTTAACTTAGCATGCCAGTGATGGTGAGCATTGCAGTGAAAAAGAAGGAATTCCAAGGGTGATGTAAGGCCAGTGTAAGAGTGGTATACATGGTAGTGAAGAATTGGCGAAGTCCTAGATTAGCAGCAAAATTTGAGAGAAAGTAATGTTTTTAGAGTCCCCCTTCATCCCTTTTCCTTACTTTTTTTTTTGTTTTTTAACTTTCCATGGACCAGAATTTCCATTCACCAAATCGAAAATGTTCTTCACAGAAGAAAGAAATGTGCAGTGGAGTGGGGCTCTAAACTAGGATTTACCTTTTTCATTGGCTTCTGTTGTTGCATTTGGTTTGAAAGGAACTCCTATCAGTGAATGTTTATTTTGCACCTGTCTGTGCATTCTGTGTTTCATGGCGTTGTGTTGCAGAATGGAAAAGTGTATTGTTGTAGCGTCATTGTATAATTAAGAATTTCTTCAAATTTTGATGTTAATGGTAGGGTCGCTCGGATTCCACCACAGTGTCCTCAGGTGTTTCAACAAAGGGCTCAAAGGGCTCCTCAGTTTCCAGTGCTACAAGATACACTGGAACAGTGACTGTGATGATTGGTACTGGGCTGTTGGCAGGATTTCTGAAGGACATTCATGAGAGGGCAAGAAGAGCTACAACATGCTGACCATGGTGAGATCCGGAGAGGACGTGGACCCGAGTCACCCTGCCTACCAGCTTCGCTGTGACCTCATTCGCGCCTCATTGGCAACCTCGCCTACCTCAGCAAGCCTGTGCAGGACCAGGTGGGTTTGCGCTGGAAGAACTCGGTTACAACACCTCCCCTGAAAATGCTGAATTTCAGGCGTTACATGGGAGGGAGATACGACTTGGTGAGGGCGTCTTAAAGTTTCATTTTTGGTACCCCACTGACACTACAGTGACAGACTTTAAGGTGGCAAGTCATATAACATGAGCAGGATGCAAGAAAAAAAGAAATAATAATAATGCATACACGTGTTTCAGTCATAGGGAAACTGTACCTTATCTTGAGTTCTCTCTTATATGCGGTTCTTTCATATAAACCAAAAGCAGTATAGTTTCCTCTCTGGTCAGTTTGTTTTGAGACGGGCCAATGGGTGCTCTTTTCACAGATAAGACAGCAGAATTTAGGCATTTTTTCATTCAGAGATGATTTAACTTGTGAGAGGTGAAGGATCTGATGCTGAATGTGTTTGTATGATGGAGGAAACGTAAAATTTTGATGGAAAAAAAAAAAAATTCTTGAATTCTTCCTAGTGCACTTCCTGATGGACAGTAGTACAACATTCTAATGCCAACACACACCTTTCAAACTCTTTCTCTTTCCTCTTTTTTGAATTTTAAAAAAAGAATTTAACGGTATAATTTACAAAATTGCAGACATTTACAATTAGTTTCAATGAGAAATCTGGTTGGACTGTTTAAAGGTAAACACAAGCACCTAAAAAATCATGTTTAGATTGTATGTTATCATCATAGAATATTGTGTCATGGGATGAGAACCCTGTTGTTAGTAGGTTAATTTATGCTTTCCATGACTCAGATGCCAAGAGGTAACTATGAGCATGAATGCTATGGGCACTGATGAGTGACTTGTACTGATAATTCCACAGTCGCCTATCGGCACACTCTGTGTCAAGGTAACAAACTTATTTATGCATAGCATCCCTCTCAAACTGGTCAGAGCTGACCTGTGTATCACAGCCCAGGCATTTGCTTGGCTTGCTATGTATGCACTTTTTGTTATTGCGGTACAATCCTACTGATGTTTAACGTGCTTGAATGCACACAGGCACTGTCAAAACCCTGACCATTTCAGATTCTGAGGCCAGGTTCTAAAAGCTAGTCAGAACTGAGCCTCAGTGGTTGCCATTTTGCTTTTTTGAGTTAGCAAGCTCTGCAAGGGACTAGCAAGCATATAAAGCGGCTTTGGACAAGTGTCTTGTGCCACAGAGCAAGAGATCAAGCTGCAGAGAGCAGTTTGCCCTTTGGTGCACGTCCCTGATGTCAAAGAGCAGTTGATTTATAATGTTTGTCTGATAATGTTACCAGGTGGAGTTTGTTTTTGCTTTTGGTCGATTGTGACTATGATCTCTCTCTTTCTCTCTCACTCTCTCTCTCTCTCTGTCTCTGTCTCTCTCTCTCTCTCTCTCTCTCTCTCTGTCTGTCTGTCTTACTCTAATTATACATGTGTGTCCAGTGTTTATATTTGGGCTGTTGGCAGGGTTTCTGTAGAACAAGTGAGGGAGAGAGAGAATATGCTTGTGCGCATGTATCATGTGTACGCTTGTATCTACACGCATTATAAGAAGTAAACATATTTAGCATGATCTGCATTCGTTTTCCTTTAATAGGAGCTATGAGTGACAATAAAAAAAGTTTGAGTGAAAGGGAAGTTATAGCAAATCAAAGCTTGTGATGTAGGTGTCAACTTCTGCTCAGCTGGTTACAGCTGCAGTGCTCAGCGGTACTGCTCACTCGTGCTGCATGCTGCTCAGCGCATCTCATAGTTAAAGGGGTGATTTGGGGGATAAGTTGAGTGTGACTTGATTTGGGAAGTGAGTTGATTCATAATGTTAGTAGATCATCATGTGTTCTCAGGTGAAGTTTGTTTTTGTTTTTGGTCAGTTGTTTGTGACTATGTAAGCCAAGTTCAAAACCGTTACTCTGCACGTCAGACTGCCTGACTATTGCATAAAGGTTGGAAATCTCTCTCTTGGAAACAAGAAGTTTGAAGAGTTTTGGAAATCACCACCAGCAGATGTTTAATTGTTTTTATGATCGCAGTGCTGAAAAGCAGTACTGTGCTTGGAAGTGCAACATGATACAACAGATTCTGGAAAAGTTCTGGCAGCACGGATACAGATCATTTGAGAGGCTGAAGAGACAGTGCTTAGAAGTTAAGAATTGTAGTGGCCAGTGTTACCTTTTCCATGCATTGGTAAGGTATATGTCTCAAAAAAGATGGTTTCTGTGTATACCAAGTTTTTTTTTTCTAGAATAGTGTGCTCTTTAGCTCAATAATGTTTCCAGTCGAAATATCTGTTAGAGACAGCTGTAGAGTTTTTGAGAGCAGTGAGTATTTCAGAGCCATTTTGTTTGTTTGGTTCTTTTTAGGCATACAACAGGACAAAGTGCCAGCACTTAAATGCCAAGTTTAAGCCGTTACACTACACGTCAGTCTGCCTGACTATTGCTTAAGGGTTGGAAATGTGATTGGAAACAAGAAGTTTAAAAGTTTGGAAAATTACCCCAGCAGAAGAATAAAGCCCTGCCAGGGGGAGGAGTGAGGGAGTGTGTGTGTGTTCAACCAGAGGGAGCATCCGGGTGAAAAAACAAAGGAGCACTTGTTTTAGATGACAAGTTTGCCCACGGAAACCAGCAGGCATTGTTCCATGTGTTTTCCTCCACCTGCCCATATTTATGTGATGTGAACTGGCGTGACAGATTGAGCAAAACAGGTGCATTAAGTCCATCTCTGAAGGCTCAGACTGTTTTGACTTTTGTTTGTGAAGCTTTGGAAGATTTTTCTTTTCACAGCAGTCTTCAATGTTATCTGTTTGGAATTGCAGAGACCATTTTGATGACAGCGATGTGTCAACTAACTGAAAGAGGAGTAGATCTCCGCCACCACTGTAAAGGAGCATGTTGGTTATTATTGCATTTCAAAGATCATTTAATCAATGAGAGAGAAAAATCGGGTCTGCTAACTAGGGCTTTGCTGACCTTTATTGTGCCAGCTGGATTGCTTATAATCACCACCATGTCAGCATTTTAGGTGTGTGTGCCTGTGTGTACATGCATACCTCAATTTGTGTTATGTGTAAACATGTAATTATACATTATATCTAGGTCATCGTCATGTAAACCAGAAAAAAAAATCTAAAAACAGTTTCCTGAAAGCCCCCGATAACTTTCAGTTTTGAACCTCCTCAAAAAAAAAAAAAATGAGGGCCTGCCCTGGGCCCCTTGTAGTTTTCAGAGTATTTTTACCTGAACCAGTTCCTATCAGAGTGTTTTTACCTCATCTGATTTCTATCCCTGAAAACTGTTGGCAGGATCCAGCTGCATGTGTTTTTTCATGCTCACTTTGACTTCTTTCTCACATTCCATATATCAAATGTCCTTGGAATAGATAGGTCAGGAGCAAAACTTTAATTAAACATGCTAACATTTTGAATTGAATAGTCATTTGCTGTTTGTTTTACAAAAGAGACAAACTTATGTGTCAACAGCAGTGCCGAGCATTGGCTCATGAAGCTATCTGTACAAAATATTGCATGTTTGCATGTGAAAAATACTGTTGATTTTCAACTTAATGTTTTTGCTCAAAACCTACGTAGTGATTTGCCGGTTCACTTTTGAACATCATTTTATATATCTGTGGAAGTATAAAACTTTTTTTCTTCTCATTTTCCTTCCTGCAACAATAACATTAATACAACTGCCAAAGGCATGGGCGTAGAGAGGAGATTACCAGTGAAGTCATTATGAGAGTGCTGCGTGAAGGACAGTAGAATTTCAAGACTTTTTCTTGTTGATCAGTGAGGATGAGGATGAGGAGGTTTCATTCTGGTCAGAGACAGCATGACACAACTATATTTTGTATTTTTGTTGTATATCCTGGTATCAGCCAGGCTTAAGAGATGCAGACACCTGCTGTGTTGATCAGGAAGTAGGAGTATCAATATGTGAAGTACCTAGATGAAAACCGACTTTGTGGTTCCAACCTTCCCAGTTAAGCCCCTAGCACAGAAGACTTCAGTTAGGAGCCGGCTGAGTCTGATGGAAAACAAATGAATGCATCTGATAGAAATCAAACCTACAATCTCCCAGCATCAAATCCATAACTGTAACCCCAGCACCATGGCAGCTTGCATGAAAATCTAACATAGCTGCATTTCTCTGAAATTTCGTGGGTAATTTCTTATTTTCAAACTGTGTTTTCAGGGTCCCATACTTTTGCGCAATCCTGCACACCCTTTCTACAATTACAAAATGTTACAGGGTTCATAAGTTCCTTGAAATGTCTTGAATCCCCTTGAAATTTGACATACGATAAATCTCTAGGTAAAATCATGAAAACTGATGCAAACTGATGAGTTATTTTACAAAAAAAATAGGTATGACAGAAAACAAAGATGAAGATTCACAATCCTTTTTTGATCTCAAATAAAATTGTTTGAGATGTCAGAACTTTGCTGAGTAAACTGTGGATAATCTTATGAGAGCCAAAGGAGATAATTTGTCATTTTCTTACCAACGGGCATGCAGAGCAGCAGTTGGATAATCTTCTGAGAGCCAAAGGAGATAATCTGTCATTTTCTTACCAAAAGGCATGCAGAGCATGGAGAGAGTACTATTTCACCCCAGAGGTCATTATACATGATCCACTGGATCACTATCGTCGTCAGCATGCAGTTCAGTCCCAAGATATGGTAGCTCTGTATCAGCAAACTCGCACCGTAAGATGTTTTAAAGAAAAAGACTCCTCCAGCCAAACCCTTGGGAATTCTAGCCATTTGGATTTGAATGGTAGCTCAGCTCAGTGTGCTGCATTCACTATTCTGAGTGTGCTTGATTTGCAGTTTGGGTGGGAACAGTTTTCATTCATTTTTCGAGTTCCTTATAGCAGGTGTAGTGATCGTATCTGTCCCGGCGCTGATGGTCTTGATTCTGTACCCCACTATTTGGGACTTTGTGTTGTTGCTTGTGAATTTGGCATTTTTCAGTTTAGACTGTTCATTGTTTGACTTTCATTTCATCTCAATACCCACATTTCTCCCATCAGTATTCTCATTTCTCTGCTCGCTGTTCTTTGACCAGATATATAAAACTGAAATTGCAAGGAAGTGTAATTGCTCACAGGCTAGGAGTGCTGATCGGAGAACCTGATCAAAATGTGTTTGCTGTGCATTACTTTTGTGTTGGTGGCTAATGTAGGATAAAGATTGAATAACAAATGTTTTGTCAGCTAGGAGAATGTTTAAGTATTTAGTATTTTAGGGAATATCTTGTACGATTGCTTGTTGTATGCATTATTTTAAGATGTGAGTGTGTTTAAATCTGCAGGTGCGTGAATTTGAGGGGAGATCGGGACTGCCGTTGCTCTTGGAGCATACAGTGATTGACCTGCGCAACCCTTGTATCCTTAAGCCTGTTATCAATCATCTGTGTCAGAAAGGGTCTTGCATTGATGTCTTTTGTCTTATCACTCTGCGAATGTGTTGTGTATGTGTTTGTGTGTGTGTATGTGTTTTGTGTGTGTGTGTGTGTGTGGCACATGCAAGCTTTCTCTTCTCTGACAGGTAGAATGGAATTAATGAGCATGCAACCATTTTTTTTTTTTCTTGCTGTCCAAACTTCTGTGCCACCTCAGTGGCAGTGCACCCACTCCACTCATTCCGATAGCCCGTCCACAGCCACAGCCCGGTTCTCGTCTAATATCACGATTAGTGGAAAGACGTTAAAGAAATGACACACACAGCCTGGTTGGTCCCACCGCAGCCCTGGCACTGACTGACAATCCATGGGGCATAGTCAGTGTCAAGTTGTCAAGAGGCAACCCACCGGAGGAGACACTGCACTGCTGCCGAGTCGCTTTGGTGGTGTTCAGCGTCGCCTGTTCTGATCCAGCATACGCAGGACACCTATAAGCCCCATAATTGCTTAGTTGCGGAGCCGGCGTGAGTGAGCTCTTACTCAGGAGGGTGCCACCACGTCCGTCCAGCAACATCCCCATGGACTCACTCATACCGGTGACCTCAATGGAACCAAACCAAGGTCACAGACGCAGAGAGGACATCAAAACTGAGGTCATCATGAGAGCAGGGCATGAAGGACCACAGTATTTGACTCTTTTTTAATGCTGATCGATGAGAATGAAGATGATAAAGATGATGCTACGGATTTCCATTTCGGTCTGGGACTACATGACAGGGCTGTACTCTATGCTTCCTTTCATAATAATCCCGGCATCAACCAGGCCCGAGAGATACAGACACTGCAGTATTGGTCAGGAAATTCGAGCAACACTCTCAGAAACGCATCCATTTAGTGGATGAAGCTGAACTGTGTGGTCCCAGTCTCCCCAACTGAGCCCGTAGCAAACTCAGCTCTGGGTAGGAACCGGTCGGGGGGCAGAAAAATCCCACATGACTCTGATGGGAATCAAATCCGTGACCTCCCAGCCTGGAATCTGCGACGCTAACCACTTCGCCACGGCGGCTGGTGCATGCAGGCATGTTTATGTTCTTCATTTTTTTTCTTTTCTTAATGCGTGTATTCAAGAGCATGACCACTTTAAGACCTCATCTAACAACAAGGTGAGGTTAATGTCTGCACACATGGGAAGTCCAAATCTCCCAACCTGGCTGGCTGCAGTGGAGTTGAACCCTAGACCTTAGAACAGTCTGAATGCCTTTCTCACAAAACCAGTCAGGCCCAGTGTAGCCTGTAGAACAACAGCCTGACAGACTTGCCCACTCAACAATACCCTGACATCAAAACATGACATGGTGCCTCCTTAACTGATGACCAGTCATGGGCGAGTGGACCAAGCTGGCTCTGAGCAATCTGGTGCGCTCCAACGAGGAGAGCGCCAAGTTCATCCACAGCATCACCCAGCAGGGCCAGATCAACGGCACGGGCATCCTCCAGGGCTGCGGCCTTATCCTGGAGAAGGATGGGGACAGGATGAAGATCCGGGGCGGAGGGAACACAGCCTTCGCTGCAGCAGCTGTCGGAGAAAGAGCCATCCAGGTTCTGACCCTGACCCTGTTCTTGACTGTGACCCTGACCCTGACCTGAGGCTGCAATGTGTCATCACTTTTTTCAGTGACTTGTTCCTTACCTCGCCATTGCGCATGCTCAGAAGAATGAACGTGTTGGTTGAGGTTGTGAAGAGTGTTGAATTCAGGCCTTACTTTTTGAACATTTTTTTTTTTGTCTGAAAGTTTTATGTAATGAGAGCTTTTTTTTTTTTTTAACTTGATGGTTGTTGTATGTGTCAATCAATGTGGGCGATGGGGATGGGTGTTGATGGGGATAGGGGGGAGATAACAAATGAGTTTGGTAGATGTCTTAAAACAAACAAACAGTAGAACAACAGGAGTTTGTCTTCGTCTGTTAAGAACTGATATGATATGTATGTTTGATGTGAAAAGTCATTGGTCCCCACTGGTAATATTTCATACATTTATGTAAATATTACTCATGTGAAACTGAAATCGCGCCCCCACACACGTATGTGCAACTATTTTCTGCAGCAGTATTGTTTCATTACGGGAGATTTTGCTAGTGTAATGTGTTCGGGCCACTTGCCAATTGTATCGTGATAGCATTCCATTTGCATGAAAACAGGCAACTGAAAGTCTGCACCTTGACAGCTATGTCAAGGAGGCGGAATGTGTGGAGATTGTTTTTAGATCCCTGTACAGTGAAGGAGATGATCATCACATGTAGCAGTTTTTGGTCCCAGGTGAAAAGGATGTTTTAAGACAAATGTTGATGGCATGTTTGTCCATTTTATTTTCTTCAAGGTCTTTGAAAGAAGAGAAAAAAAAAAAGGGTGTTTGCTTTGTATTTAAGGGGCATTATGTGATAATTTTCCACAGAGAAGCAAACATTTTAAAAAAGTGCAATTGGTCACCAAGGTTGCCTGGGCCTGATAGGAGGAATTGAGTGTTCAGTGTGCCTGTTCCCCCTTTCGTTCTTCCCTCCCCCCCCCCCCCCCCCCCCCCACCCCCCCCCCCTCTCCCACCTTTTCTCTTTTCTCTTTTTTCAGGCGGATTTGCCACTTTCAGATCCTGTTTTCGCTAAGACTGCTCACTGTTCAGCAAGTCTCAAAAGTACCTGTTCACAAACACTCCACTGTACCCTGTACCAATGTGTTTGTCTTTTGTGCTTCTAGTAGATGCGATCAGCTGTAGAAATTTATTCATTTCAACTTTTTGTTACTTTGGATGCAAGTTGAGGTTTATCTGTTGTGTCCTAATTCCTGTTTTGTCTGTCAGGTTGAAAATGCAACATAGTATATATATATCAAAACAGATATTTGACAGGGGATCTTCTGTAAAAAAAAAAAAAAAAAAAAAAAAAAAAAAATTCTTTGCGGATTTTTCAAAAGACCCCTTCCAAACATAAGACTCCTCTACCACACTCTCTCTTTTTCTGTGTCTGGTTCTGTTTGTCTTTTCCCTCTATCTGCCTCTCTTTTTTTCTCGAGTTGAAATGGGATTGGTCACTGAATTTTCCTTTCCCCCCATTACACACACATGCATGCATGCACGCACGCACGCACACACACACACACGCATGCATGTGTGCATGCACACATACACATGCACGCACACACACACGTGTGCGAGCACGCACGCAGGCACATACACAATCACACAGGCGCTCGCGTGCATACTCGCACTCAGTCACACACACACACACACACACACACACATACACACACACGCACACCTTTAAGCACACCATCGTCCGTTTATGTATATGTTTTCGTATGTCATTTCCTATACATGTGTGTTTTCTTTTTATGTCACAAGTCCTGAAGAGGGTCTATGACCAAAACGTTGTTGATAGTAGTTCTATTTTTCTTTTTTAAAATCTTCTGAGAATCCTCAAAGACATCTAATATTTATGTAGTATATATGGTTCATAATTCGTGTTGCAAACCTCCAGTACAGTTGGGGCATATTGACCTGCTGACATTTCTTCTGCATTGCCTCCAGGGCCACTATGGACATGCTGGTATGAAAGTCTTTGAAGCCTTGAATTGTTGGGCATGGCACACTCAGTGCAGAAAAGAAGTTATCATTTATTCATCATTTGAATGATTCATCGTACATTCATCGGCATGTACACGTCTATGTTAAACGCACACGTTTGTACAAAACCACTCTTGGTGGGACTCGGACAAAATCTACCTTTTTTTTTTTTTTTTTTTTTAATCCAGTGTGAGGGAAGCAGGCAGCTAGACCATCATCTTCTGAAAAGTTTTTTTTTTTCACCGTTTGTTTTAATTTTAGATCAGAACAAGCACAGGTGGTGGTGTCGTAAGTTCCATAGTGGCAAGACAGTGACATTTTTAAAGTTTGGACGCGCTGGAACAAAACGAAATTGAGCGACAGAAATCAGACAAAGGCCTTGTGATTTATGTTCATATCAAAGTTTTTTTTTTTTTTTTTTTTTTTTTTCTCCTCTGTACATTTTTAGGTAGAATGGCAGGGGGGTGAGGGGTGAAAGTGAGAGGAGAGAGGATGGGAGGCACTCCTTGTCTCGCGGAGTGAAACATTGAAGTCCAAATAATTCAAAGAAAAAATAAATCTTTTAAGCAATATACCATATTTGTTTTGATTTATCTTTGCTTGAAAGTGGTTTAAAAAAAACCCTGAGGAACAACATATTCTTGCAGATATATAAACTGCAAAAGTGAAACATCTCCAAATCATATAGCATTGTGTCTGAGTAAAAAAAAAAAAAATGTTTGAATCTCTGTCACCCTTACCTCAAGGATTGCTTGTAGGCATAAAAACTTTTTTTTTTTTTTTTTTTAATTTGATGCGAGAACCTGGTAAAGTACCTCATGAGCAAGTTGGGCTTTGGGTACATGGGGAAAAAAGAAAATCAAGAAAGCTTTTTGTCATGTGCATGCCCGATCATCTACATTTTTTTAAGAAAAGTTTAGCTAATTTCCTGTTCCTTGTTTTGCCAGCAGGGTCTCCGAGTTCCTATTGTAAAGAAATTGATCAGAGGAAAGTAATCCACATTGGTTCAGGTTTTCACACATAAGCATACTCTGATTTATTGCTTTTTTTTTCTTTTCTGTTTTAAATAACTAGTTGAGAGAAATTGTTAGATGTGCAACATTCTCTTCAGCACATCAGCACAAAAAAGAATGTGCCTTAATAATGCTTATAAAGAGTGAACTGAGCTTATGTCACATTTAGTGTGTGCATTTGCATACATCTTCATATGCAAAAATAAAACCATCTGCATCAATTGTAGGTGTGCAGTAGTTGCACGTTTGGTAGATACATTTCAACAAGGCAGAATTGAAATATTGGCCTATAGGGTTTGTATTTGATTGTAGGTGTGCAGTAGTTGCACGTTTGGTAGATACATTTCAACAAGGCAGAATTGAAATATTGGCCTATAGGGTTTGTATTTGATTGACTGTGGTCTTGCTGTTTTGTTCCTGGTGTGATATTGCAGTTCCCTGTGTAAGCTTACTCAGCAACTTTGGAAACCATGTCCATAAGTCTCCCAGTGAAGAGAAATTGTTAGCGCCTGAGAAAACCAAGCGTAACAGATAATTTGCACAAACTGAGTTTTTGAATCTTTAATGTACAAGTAGCAGCGCAATGGGGGGAAAATCTGCAGAAAACTGAACTAAGATGTTTTTACTAGTGTTGATTTTACAGCCCTTAAAAGTTTGGGATGTATCATTTGCAGACAATCATGGGAGGACCACAAATAAATCGCAGAGCAGCTGCAAGCCTGAAAGGAAATGCCACCAGCATGCAAGCACCTCGCACACAGGATGAAAATTGCCTCTCTTGGGATTCACTAGATCAGTCGCTGCCATAGTATGTGTGCATCAGCCTTTTCTCTGTAAATAAGTTTTTGCATGGTCTGAGAAATTCAGGTGTGTAAAGGGAGGTGAACTGACATAAGGGCTCAAACTGACCTAGGGGCTCAAGATCAAACATAGCAAGCATTCAAATTGTTTATTAGTACTTTAGGTATGTGCAGAATAGAACATAGCATACCTAAAAATGGCTGAATTGGAAATTTGCTATTGGTAGAATGTTGGACCAAATTTTAGCTTGTTTTCTTACGCACTACCACAAATTTTTTGCACGAGTCACTGTGGTTTCCATCCTACTGAATAGCTGCGAGGGAGAGACTGCGATAGCAGATCTTCAAAGAAAAACCATACAAGGGACACAATTTTTAAGGACTGCGTTGGACTCCAGTCATAAAAGTAGACACGAGTCTTGCTTTGCAATTAGCTAGTTTAGCATGAGCATTCTATCCAGTTCTTGGTCCAGAACCTTTCTACAGGGTACAGTGGAGAGCTAGATGACCCAACAACAAAATACTGGCTGGATGGGCTAAAGGATTGGAAAGAAGAACTGCTCGTCTGCACATGGAAGTATTTGGCAGAATCAGAAGCTGATTCATGTTCGTTTGCTTTTCAAAATTGTTTTTCTATCCCACTTCTAAATCTTTTTCTGTATAACTCAGTATAACGTTGTGTTAACCTCACTGGAGGTTTTGGATGAAAGGATATTGTTGAACACTTTGAACTCATCCCTGGCAGAAATCACAAATTGTTAGGCGGCTTCCTTCCTTCCCTCGAAAAGGAAACAGGTGTATTCAGGAATGGTTTGATATCTAAACTGGATCAAACTAAAGGAAGTGGACACACATAGTTGGAAATCTGTTGTGAGCAGAAAGATGGGGAAAAGCAGAATGTACTTTTGATAGAACTTTCAGTAAGACTAACAGAAATGACCAGCAAAATGAATGAGTCTACATTGTAAGTTCAATTCCAAACACATGAAATTGCAGAGAACAAGAAACTGGCTAACATTCAAGCATTCGTTTAAAGGTGCCCCAAGACTGAATTCCTCTCTAGTTAAAAGGGTTTTCGATAAGACTGCTGGCTTCTGCTTTCAGTCTTAATCATGGGGCCAGGTATACTGGCTGACTGTTACTTTTCATGAAGACTCTGTTACTTCTTTTGGTGGTATTATTTGTGATTAGAAGTTCAATTTTACAGAAAGGAAATTTTGCTTTCAAGTAATAGATCACAAAAATGCTGCAAAAGGGGGACCATTGAGATATTTGAAAGGTTGTGGATTCTCTCCCTTCCCTCTTAAAACGGCATATCACTCGAGCTTGCAGTTCTAGCAGATGAGTGCAACAAGGGAAAATGTTTTGTTTCCACTGATGTGTGTATGCCTCTCAATGCAATGCATTCCATGACCTACCACATGCCATTAGTGTTCAGGTGTATGAATCTCAGTGCATATGTTCTTCATGTTTCTTTCTTTCTGTTTGGGAGGAGAATGCTGGGAGGAAGTGTTCAGTGGTGAATGAAATTTCAGTGTTAAGTAGGCTGTTTCTGATTCTCTGTTTCCCAGTCGTAAACCACAGAGCCGGGGGTATGCTCATAAACTGACATTGCTTGTAAGATGTACACAAATTAATTTTAGTTTCTTCACAGGCATGTTAATTTTCAACTTGGGGAAATAATATTCCTTGTAAGTGTAGGTAACAGCAGTTATACAGTTCTATTCTGAAGCATGTCACATGTTTACAGATTAAGCGTGCCATCTTTACAGGAAGGTAGAATAGATTCAAAACATGAGAATGACATGTGCATATAAACATAACTCACAACCATGATTTAGTTTTCTAACTTAAAGCTTCTGAATAGATTTTTTTTAATTCTATTTTATAAATGCTGAAAAGGAAAGTCCATAAAAAGTTTTTAAAAAAAGAAGAGAGAGAGAGAATCGAAACAATGTCGTTTTATTGCCGAGCCATTCTAATTTTAACACAGTATTCTCTATGCATGTGCATTGGACCGTTATATTGAGGAAGCTGAAGCTGCTGTTGAGCACCATCAGGAGTGAAGAGCAAGGACAACAGGAAAGTGCTGCCTTCCCCTGAATGGTCGACTCAACAGTATAACTGATCGTGCTTTCCCACAGGCTGGCAGCTAGGTGTATGTGTGTGTACAGCACATGCTTGCATGTATATCCATGTAAGGATGATTTTTGCATGTGTGCGTGCTGGAATATGAATATGTCAACTATTCAAAATGCGTATACTAATGAGAAAAGAACAGAAAAAGAAAAAAAAAGTACTTATTTGGTGTCAGTATTTCATTGGTTAGTGCAGAATTTCAGGTTGTCCGACGGTCTTGCTTGGTCTTTATCATTTGACTGGTTTTGTTTGGATCCAGTTTTTTTTTCACCCCAAGTGTTTGATGATGGTTTACTCAAAGTAGGAGAAAAAAAAAAAAACAGAACCAAAACGGTGGTCCATTTCCCTGAACCAAGGTTAAGAACAGCCCTCAGCAGCTGGATGAAGGCCTTTTGAGCTTGGATGTGCTGCCCTCTTGTGATGCCTGAAGCGGATTGTGTGAAACAATATTGTTCATGATTTATTTATTTCCAATAGTTTGGGTTGCTGATGGTGAGAAAAAACTACAGTCTATTGTTTCTGTTATTTTGGGTTGCAGTTGCTTTTGAAGATAAACAAACAAAATATTTCTCTTTAGTTACATGCTTATTCATTCATTGTTGTGATGTCTATGCCCTTTTTTTATTTTTGTTTTTTTTAACTATGGAGAAAGAAACCAACGGCTTCAGTTGTTAGTCTGTCATGGTTTAAAAAAACACATTATCATTGCAGTTTTTACAAAGACATTTGCACTATTTGCCTTGAGTACACATGGAAGTTACAAGCACAAAATACATAACAACCCCCCCTCCCACCCACCCCCCACACACATTTATCTGAATGAATTTCAACTGATAGTGATAAATGGAAAAAAAAAAGTATTAGAAAATGTTTTCACTAGAAAATTTGAATTTCAAAACACTTACGCCTAGTTGTTACCAGATTGAATTTAATCAGTTTTAAATAGTTCTGGTTTCACATCATATTGTGCTTTTATTTGAAATAATATGTAATATACATGATGTGTGAAATCATGTCGTTAAAAAAAAGCAAAATGAAACAAAGCTGTTGTAAATTACTTCATATAACCCCCAAGAAAAACATAAGGGGAAGAATTAAGAGAGAAGGGAAGTGTGAAAATAGATTGTCTTGTAAATAAAGATTTTGTGAACATCCATGAAAATGTTTGTAATCCATGTTTTGCTGGGAAACTATCTGTTAACAAAAAGATTGAAAATATTTTAGGTTAGTACTCCCAGAACTACAACAGATCATTGAAAGACACAATGCGATTGTGTATATGAGCGTGTGACTGTATACAGGCCTGCACATGTGCTTGCCTATGAACGACATGATGTAATTAAGCAACTAAGTATTTGAGTGAAAACTAGAGGTGAACTACTACCTTTACAGGCGTGTGCACTGTACACTTCTGATGGGTTTTGTAATCGTTCACACACACACACACACACACACACACACACACACATACACACAGACACGCACAGACACACACAGAAACAAAAACACAAAAAACACTCAATACTTTATCAAAGGCATGTACCAAAAGTACATGCAATACAAATGATGTAAGGTGTAATCACAGGTAATGTGAAAAATAGGTGCCTTTTCTTTTCCTTCTTCTTTTCTTCAATTTTTTTTTTTCCTTTTTTGTAATGTTTATATTTGGATTGAGACTGACTTTTAGTGTTAAAGGACTGGATCAAAAAGAGTCAAATTCACCCATCAAAATTGTCAGAACTGCCAAGTGCAAGCTGGGAATTTATTAGCCTTGTGGAGTCTGTGAAGGGAGAGAACACATTGTTTTTGTGGTGTTGGTGTGTGTGTGCGTGCATGCATGCGTGTGTGTGTGTTTTTTTCTTCCCTGATCTGCAAATGAATCATTCATTCAGTTACTCGGTCAGTAACTGCGACTTGGTCAACACAGGTGAAAGCAGGTGTGTGCCTGACGTGCATAAATACTTTGCCAGTCAATACAGTTGCATATCATATCACATGCAATCAAACATGCACATACATGAGTCACTCAAACTAAGTGAGGTGCAGAAGGAAATCTTGTTTCCTGTATTGTGTGAGAGGGATTTGTTTAAGAAAAAAAAATAACTGGTAATAAAGGCATCAACTTTCCTAGCAACATCACCACTCTTATAGTGGAGGAGCAATAATTTGCACATACTGATGCTATGTTGACTATCAGATGACATACCTGCAGTTTTTGTTTGTTTGCTTTCTTGTTTGTGGGTTTCTTTTTTTGTTTTGTTTTTTTGTTTTGTATTCATTCCTCATTTTTAAAAACTATTCATTATAACATTTCTGTTTTAGTATTTTATGAAAAAAATTAAGAAAAAAAATGTCTTTGACTCTTTGGAAGGGGGGAGAGAATTGTTTCAGAATGGAACCAAATTGATGTACCATGCATGTGAGGAACGACATATTCCAGATGAAATGTTTACTTGTGAGCCCCTGTGGTTAGTCCAAGTGGCCGGATGTAATGACACTTTTCCAATAAAAGCCGGAGTAGCCACCCCTCCTCCATCCCCTTACACCTTTTCAAAACCATGGCTCTGGTATTTTGACAGTAGAAGGCTGACAGTTATGCGATAGCGCCGTTTATAATGGAATTGGTTGGGTTTTTTGTTTGGTCGGTTGGTTGGTTGTTTCTTTTTTAGTGTAATGGCTGACACGGTCAAAGATGACTTGGCAAAGCAGGGGTCTATGCACAGAGCTACTTCATATCTGTTACTGGGTCCAGTGTGGCAAAGTGCAAAGCAATCGATCAGAGGAAAGAACTGTGGATTTCTGAGCAGTCTGTGGAAATATTTTGTACTCTAATAGTAACACCACTTTTTCCCCCCTCGTGTCTTTTATGATACAGTGCACACGTTACACAACAGACTCACCAGCACATGGTGCTCCATGGGACTGAATAGTCACTCATTTTCTGTGCAGTCTGCCCCCCCCCCCCCCCCAAAAAAAATGTTGTGTTGTGTTGCAGTCCATGCATGACCCTGCCTGCTCTTGATATTGAAGTGAAACAGCTGTCTTAGAAAAATGCTGTTTGCTAGTATTTAAGGGTCAGAGTGTGTTTAGTTAGTCCGTTTCATCGTTGGTAATGTTATTCTGATCATGAATGAGTGAATGAGTGGTGCAATGAGTATGAGGAAGGACAAGAAAACTTCTGATTTTGGAGAACACATGGTGGATGAAATTTCCGTTTCATTTTCTTTTGGGGCAACAGATTGCCACTTGTTTTAAGTGTACTGTTCTACTTATTAAACATTTATTTGTGTGTAGCATGTGTGCACTTCAGTATTAGAGAGTGGCAGGGTTCGTCTGGACTTCTGGCGTCAGAAAAGAGAGCTTGAAAATATCATTTGAAAAAAAAGCAACTGCTATTTAATTTTTTGATATATTGTGTTTCCATTCTGAACCACAAGGCCACAGCAAAGTTGCTGGTAAATCTAAAAGAAATGGTTCTTTTATCATTTACTAATATGTTCATTTTATTGATCAACATTTTGTAATTTCGGTTTACTGGTACAAAGGGTGCTTGTGTATACATGCAGATGGGAGAATGTATGGACGTCTGAACTTGGAAACAGTATGATTAGGCAGCAATTCACTTAGTCATACATGTGCTAATTAACGCACATGTTCATGACCGTACTTCCTTCTTTATACTTTGTAGAGTTTGTTCAATTGTTTGACCCTTCTGTTGAAAGACAAATGTTGCAAAATCAAACCTTGTATATTTAAAGCAATGGTACAAAGGATACATGATTGCATTTTTGGATAAAGCCCCTTTCTCAAGAGACTATGGTCTATATTAGGTGTGTGTGGTGTGCATCAGTGGCCATGTGTGCAGAATCAAAATGTCCTCCGATAGATGTGTGCCTGACATCTAGATTTGTTTTTAATCACCAACTGCACAGATTACAGCTTTTAGAAGACATAGTCAATACCAGAGGATCTATACCAAAGGTGCTATAGATTTCTTGTCTTTTCTTTTTTGTCTGTTAAGTTAGAGATGATGATACTGAACAAAAAATGACAGGCTGCCTTGCAGTTGAAAGCTTTAGATTGGACTAAACATGCCAATGCTTTACTTAAAAAAAAAAAAAAGTGTTATTCTGGTTGAATATGTGCACCTGTTGTTGGGGCTTAGCGCAACGCTGAGTTGCATGGTGCGCATGTATGTGCAAGTAAAGCATTTTCGTATTTGTACTTCTTTGAATTGAAGGCACATGATTGAAAAAAAAAAATCTGCCAATGAATGACACTGCTTTGTTTTTGTTTCCTTTATGTTGATCTCAGTAATATGTTCATGTATCCTGAAGTCCAGCAGAGCCATATTTTTTTCAGTCTTCTGTTTTGTTATCATTTTTTGTGTGTTCTGTAAGATGTCATTTTTCCTTCTATTAGAATTGTTGAAGGGTTTCAAATCTTAACTGTTTATGATGGAATTAATATTACAGTATCATTCAGATAGGGGTTTTTTATCCTTTTTTTCTTAAGAATTATGAAAACAATGTGTAAATTACAAATGACACTGAAATGAAGAAAAACATTCACACTAGCTGAATATTTCTAAAATACATTGAAAATGAAGAAAAAGCAATGCAGAACATCTGAAAGCCATTAGCTGAAGGAGTATTTTGATGACAGTACACAATGGAGATACAGCCTGTGTGACCATTAGTAAAATGTTAGAAGGTGACACTCATTCATGCATGTGCACATGTACAGTCACTTGGTGCCAGCAGTGAAACAGGCGAGAGAGTCAGCATGACAGGATGGAGAGTCAGAAAATTCAATGGGAACAAAATTCTTGAGAAAAAAAAAATGTAAGCACTTTACAGTTGCAGTACAGCCTCATATTTTTGTCTTTTTTCATTATGGAATTATTTGTTCCACTACATTTCCTAACTTCATTTCGTTGATCCATTCATCAGATTTTCTTGTTAGTTCTATTTCCCGTCACATGCCTTGGATCAAGATTCAGGTTGTGAATTTTAGTTAATGAACTAGGGACCAACGCCAGTGTCCGTTAGTTCCCTCCCCGCTGTGGATTAGCGATTAGAGTTGTTCACCAAGCAGTTTGAACCAAATGAAACAATGTGAATTGGTATTGAATTAGTTTAGCGTTCCATGCTGTCACTCTGTAAAGGTCTCATGAAACAAGTGTTAAATAGAGAGTTTTCCTTTTCCCCAGCTGCATGTAAGTATGTACAATTTTAGAGACGGAGAGCAACTTCTGAAAGATTGGTTGTTCTTCCTCTCCTCACCTATACAGCAGTTTGAAATAAAGCAAGAGCAGATATGGTTGATCAAATACATTCTGCAGCTGAATTTACTAGCCCAACTGTTTTTTTTTCTTCTCTGAGATACTTGCATTTCATTTTCAACAGGTATTGTAAGTGATGATCTGAAATCTGTTTTATTCAAATGAAATTGGATGATTGCTAGGGATTGTTTTGATAATAAACTGTATTCCCTTTTGTTGTGATTATTGGTGTGTGTATGTGTGTGCGCACGCAAGCATGTAAATTTGTGGGTGAGAATGACTGCGATATAGTATGTGTACGAACTTAATGTAAATGTGTAAGAATGATTACGGAGTATTATATACACATTTTTTTCATGGATAAGAAACATTACAAGGAAGCACAGTAATGTGTTGTGGACAGGCATGATAACAATTGTGTTACATGAGAAAGAATTTCGTTTTATCTGAAATATTTGATCTGGACAGACATGTTAATTACATCATCTCAGGACCAGAGCGCTCATGGTGAAAAGTATTACAGAAACGTCAATCAGCATGCAATGACAGCCGCATTTGAAAAAAAAAAAAATGTTTATTTTCAGTTACCCCCCACAACTGCCTCTCCCCACCCCCACCGCTTCCCTCCAGTAGCAGTCTTCCCGCGCTGCTTGCTCCATCTTTCTCCATTCCCAGCTACAACCCGGCTCAGCAACAGCAGTCCACAAAGAGCAGTTAGTACTGAATCATGATGCAGCGCACCTGTAAAAGATGCTGTTGTTAGTCACTTCGCTGGTGTTTGGAGGTGCCTGTTCTGATCCGACATACACTCCACTCCTACTGCTAATCCCTCTTCTGACGAGAATGATGATATATCTGCTGAAGCAGTGTGAGATAACTGCATTGTTACTGTAGCGCTCTGAGTGTTCTTCATGGCTTTCAGTAAGGAAGGCTTGGTGGTGCCTCTAAGCATTCAGACAGCCTTATTCCATCCTGGGCATGGGTCAATATGGGAGTATAGTGGCGTATAAAGACGGTATTTGTTTTCTCTTGGAGGAGAAAACTGTTATCCATGAGAAAAACAGTGAAAATAAGAAGAAAAAGTTGGCATTGTTGTCATCCCTGTGGATAATTGTTTTCTTTACAATCTGAATGATTTTCTTGGTCGTAGAAGTTGTTTTTCTCTTAGAATTACAATTGTTTTCTACTTTACATTTAGAATAATGACTGTTATCCCTGTTTTCCACAAGTAAACAAACATGAACTCGAGGAAGACGGTAAATACTGGGAAATCGGTTTGAATCAGTATTTTCCCAGATAAGCTTATGTGCGCTGGTATCATTGGTATTACGATGCGAACTGCTGACCTGAACAGACAAAATAGTCGTGATCCTGTCTGGTTCATAAGTGTTTTTTTCTTTTTCTCAGTTTAACGTCAGGATAATTTTGGTTTTTTTCCCGCAGAAGTAAGGAAAACGGTTGTGATCCTTGTCCTTGTGGATAAGGACAACAATATCTGTTTCTTCAGCAAAACACGGAAAACAGCCGTGATTCTTTGGGAAAACTAATCATCTAAAGGAAAACAGTCATGATTCTTTGGGAAAACTGTAATTATCTAAAGGAAAACAGCCGTGATTCTGTGGGAAAAGTGTAATTATCTAAAGGAAAACAGTTGTGATTCTTTGGGAAAACAGTAATCATCTACAGGAAAATGGTCGTGATTTCTTTGGGAAAACTGTAATTATCTAAAGGAAAACGGTCGTGATTCTTTGGGAAAACTGTAATTATCTAAAGGAAAACGGTCGTGATTCTTTGGGAAAATTGTAATTATCTAAAGGAAAACGGTTGTGGTTCTTTGGGGAAACTGTAATTATCTAAAGGAAAACGGTCGTGATCCTTGGGGAAAACTGTAATTATCTAAAGGAAAACGGTCATGATCGTTTGGGAAAACTAATTCTATAAAAGAAAACGGTCATGATCCTTTGGAAAAACTATAATTACTTAAAGGAAAACAGCTGTGGTCCTCAGGGATGATGTCAAAACGGTGTTTTTTCTGAAGGATAGTAACTGAGAAATAGTGAAAACAGCTCTGTTCGGCTAATGAAGCTAGTATGCTCCAAAGAATTGACATACATGGCGACCTATGTTTGCATAGTCACATGCAAATGCTCAGCCCTCAGGGAGGTTTGCGCTGCTGTGTGTTGAACTGATCGATCGGGAAATTTGCGTATCACAATTCACACACTAGGCTCTGGCAGGAAGTGGCTTGAATCTTATTAGAGGTTAAGCCCCATAGCTTCTGTCTTCCATTTGAGGACAGACGAGTATGATAATTGCTTTCCCTCAAGTCATCCGCCTCTAGAACTCCACCCCGTCAGAGACTTTCAACACCAGGTCCTCCAGGAGTTCAGGTCCTGTTTAGAGAAAGGGTCAAATCCTTCCAATTGTTTATCCCCTCCCCTTCCCCAGTCCCCAGTGGCTTAGCTCTGAAGGACTAGTACAATGGAGAGTTGTGCGCCCTGGTCAGGGTTTACCTTCAGGTACCACTCCAGTGGCAGCATTGGCTTTGAGGTCTGATCAGGATTGTTCCACACTCACTGTTAGGCTCAGGCCTGTGAGTGTGCGTTTGCGTGTGCGAGTGTTTACACCAGCCTTTGCCCCTGTGTGGTGGTGATGTCCACAATGATCACCATTCATGAAGAACCTGTCGCCACCATAATTGAAGTCTAGCGCCAATATGTTGCAACCACACTCAGCTAGCGGCCCGGTGATCCAGTTCAACTTTTGGAATGATCTCACTGAAACACTACGGACATATCTGTAAAGGATATGAACAAGTGCAGTAACAAATATAAGCACAACTATGTATAACGCCCACACGTTTGAAAAACTACAAATCAATCATACTCCACTGTATAGATTGTCAGTTCGGACAGACGGTGGAAGACCAACTGTGAAGGGCTGGTAGTTTCGAAAGACCCGATTTTGTTGATGGAGAAAGTAATTTTCTTGTGGATGAAAACGTGAAACATTTTCGTGTGATTTTAATCGATTTCTTTGCGGATCCGTCGCGGGTTTTTTTTTTTTTTTTCTGTACAAATTTTGAACTGCACTGCTTTTGACCTTAAAGGTTGTGGTTTTGAGTCCCAGGAGTCATGATGAGAAAAATGTGGAAAAGGTTTTTTTCCCCGACCTTCTTGGTCAACATTTATTTTGCCTTGCCTAGTCACATTTACTTTTTTTTTTTTTTTTTTTTTTTTTTGTAGTTTTGGAGCATTTTGGGAGCTGGTACAGAGACAGGCTTGTACGTTCCCTGATGTTGTCCTCCCCCGCCTCCTCTTCACTTGATCTCATTTATCCTGGTATTTTACCCTGGAGGATGCTTTCTGCCAGGCTCGCTGATCCCGAAATATACTCTGTACTATTTCATCTTTCATCAAGTTTACAATGTTTAGCGGGTTGTCGTGTCGTCCCATAGCCTCTCTCTCTCTTTCTCTCTCTTCTCTCTCTCTCTCTCTCTCTCTCACACACACACACACACACACAGACGGACGGACGCTAGAGATCTTGTAACCCGTCTCAACGTGACGAGAGATAGAAATATGCACCAGTCACACTTGCAGGTCAGGCACGGTCGAACATTCCTCTGTTGCCTTTGGAAATAGCTTTGAGGCTGGAGACAGCTCCAGCAACCCTGAGACTCATGAGCGAGTCAGTGTCTGTGGCGGCTTGCTTACGGTCACAGGTTGACACAAGTATGTGCGCGAGCAGCTAACAGTTTTCAAGTTTGGACTGATAAAGTTAATTCCCGCTCTTTGTCTAAAGTGTTATCCTTAATCACATCGGGCGGCGAAGTGTCAGACACCCTGGTTTTTTTTCTCGAGGCTGGCATTTTGAGAACTCAGTGCCCATCTTTCCTCCTTGGCTGCTGTGTCTTCCGTACGTCATAAAAAGGGGAACACATGCCCTTCTTCTTCTGCAGCAGACGTAGCTGGTTAAGTCAGATCTTCAATCCTGTCGCCATGATGAATTTCACAGTTTTCTCAAGGTCTCGACAGCTGCCCCAAAGCTGCATCTGCAGCCTTGCACCCTCTGGCCAAGTTTGATGCCATAGAATATAATGATCTGGGGACAGTGTTGGAGGACGTGTTCTGGGGTGTGAGATCCAGTGCCACACGGACATTCGTCAGTGTGGGCATTCTTATTTCGGCTGAGGAAGCTTAGCAGTTGGCAGTTGCCAGTTCCCAGTCTATAGGATTGTTTTTGCCGGTATCTCTGGAGCTGATGGATTGGGTCAGCACCACTGTCTGCACCCAACCCTCTCTTCTACTGGTTCTGGTGTTGGTTGTGGATGATAGTTTTGGCCTCTCTTGTTAGTCACTGGGTGACTGAACCGCTCCATAGTGCTGCCTGCCTTGGACAGAGCATCAGCCTTCTCATTCCCAGTGACCCCACAGTGGGATGGAATCCACTTGAGAACAATGGTGGATCGTCTTGAAAGATCATGGAGGTTTTTTTTTTTTTTTTTTATGTTTTCAACTGCTGTTAGCTTCTGTTGCTCTGAAGTCCCTGCAGCAGGGATCTGCAATCAGTAAGGAAAGCTGTCTTGGGTGGTGGGTTGTTTGACTTTCTGAACCCTTGTGCAGCATGGAACAGACCTGCTGACTCTGCTCTGTAATTGGAGATTTTTTTTTCCTGTCTCTCTGGGTGTCAATCTCCCATCAGTGTGTTTGATGAAGATGTCTGCTCCTCTGTTCTTCACTGCCCCCATTAAGGATCCTCCCGGGAACACGTGTGTCCACTCACCGAGTTTTTACTGGTCGTCGATCATCTCCAGTGCCAACAGCAGGTTGACATAAGTATGTGCGCGAGCAGCTAACAGTTTTCAAGTTTGGACTGATAAAGTTAATTCCCGGCCGCTCTTTGTCTAAAGTGTTATCCTTGACACATACTCACCACTAATCACTCTCTACGCCACAGACCACCACCCCCACCCTCCACCCTTCCTCTCGCTGACCCCGCTCTTTGTCTAAAGTGTTATCCTTGGCAATCTTTCCTGTCTGTGCCAGGAACTCTGTGATGACTGAGACTTTTTCTAGGAGGTCGCCTTTCTCCTCAAGCTTAGGAAGCATTTCCATTCCGGTCGAGGACGTAGGCAGCAGGTCTTTATTCCGGCTGTGTAGGCGTTTGGAGAGGTGGTTGAACATTTTCCGCATGCAGTGGGTGGGAGGGCATGCGGTGGGTGGGAGGGCATGCGGTGGGTGGGTGGGCATGCGGTGGGTGGGAGGGCACGCGGCGGGGGTGGGAGGGCACGCAGTGGGTGGGAGGGCATGCAGTGGGAGGGCACGCAGTGGGTGGGGGAGGGCATGCAGTGGGAGGGCACGCAGTGGGTGGAGGGCATGCAGTGGGTGGGAGGGCACGCATTGGGTGGGAGGGCATGCAGTGGGTGGGAGGGCACGCAGTGGGTGGGAGAGCATACAGTGGGTGGGAGGGCACGCATTGGGTGGGAGGGCATGCGTTGGAGCTTCTCCCTACGAACGGAGACTTCCTCCTCATGTCTGAGTCGACGTCACTTTAAGCAATCGCCATTCGGAAGGGAAATAAGCGCGTCGAATGGGTATATCTACTCCTGATTCGGAAAGCGATTTTGACTGGACAGTTGCAAGCAATATTGGTAAGGGGAGATACCCCGAAAAGAACACTGTCCCAATCTGCCAACCAACTGCTGCTCGCAATGTAGCGGACAGGTGCGGCCGATGTTTCAAAGCGCGTCGCCCAGAAACTCGCTACGTCTGCGAGCTTCATCAGGCCTCTCCCCGGCGTGGGGGGTGGAAGACAAGTCTGTCTGTGCCGTGAGTGGAGCTCAGCTGCGGGATGACCCATCGGAAAAGAGCGGGAAGGAGGAGAGCGAACAAAGACGCTACACTGAACACCAGGTCCTAAAGAACCTCAGGCTGACAGGACGAAAATCTGTAACCATCCACCAGCGTCGTCTTTTTTTTTTTTCTCCTGCGTCCGTGACTCACCCGCACCCCCTGTTTCCTACACACACGCACGCACGCACGCACGCACGCACACACACACACACACACACACACACACACACACACACACACACACACACACACACACACACACACACAAGCACGCACGCACGCACGTACGCACTCTCTCAAACTCAATACATGTACTGCTCTCTCTCTCTCTCTCTCTCTCTCTCTCTCTCTCTCTCTCTCTCTCTCTCTCTCTCTCTCTCTCTCGCGCGCGCGCGCGCGCGCGCGCGCACATACATCGCTATATTAATATAACATGCATTAAATTCGCGCAGGCTTTGCCCATCTGTCTACCCACACACCTCACCTTAGCACTTTACAAAACACGCTTAGACTCATGTTCACACCCCCTCCCCTCTCCCAGTCCACACACATACTTGACACATACACACTTCTGATCACTCTCTACGCTACAGACCACCACCACCCCCACCACCTCCACCCTTCCTCTCGCTGACTCTGCTCTTCCGCCAGCTCGCTATTTAACGGCTGTCAGAGGTAAAACACCCCACGACAACTGGGCGTGTGGCAGGGTTTTAGCATCTCTTTCAGCCGCAGTCACAGCGGAGGAGGGAGTCGGCGTTTAGAGCCCATCCCAGATTATCCCTCCGACATGGATGTCACCGCTTCTTAACACTTCCGTGTGAGGAGGAAGGAAAAGGGGGGGGGGGGGGGGGGGGGGGGGGATGGTGTGAGAAGGAGGTGTATGGTGGAGGGGAAGTAGAGGGGAGAAAGGGGGGGGGGGGGTAGTTCACAAAGAAGAAGGAAACAAACCTAGCTTTCACTGTAACTGAAAGAAAAAAAAATATCATTTTAATAGGACATCGTTGTAATTTTCTGTATGAAAAGGAGTTTTTTTGTTGTTGTTGTTGTTGTTGTTGTTGTTTTTTAAGTTTTATTTAACGCATTCAGAAAAAGACGTGAATACCTGAACATCATGATAAATATTTTCGGGAGATGTCAACACTCGTTTTATTTCTTCTTTCTTCTCCTTCTTCTTCTTCTTCTTCTTCTTCATC
>JADBJO010000485.1:385000-390000 GCA_016801955.1 Conus betulinus
ACAACAACAAAATTACATCCACTGGAACATCCCTGAACTGGATTTTCATGGAGTCTGCTGCACAGTATTGAAGTCGAATGTCCAACAAACCCCAAACCCCATCAGCGCATGTTTCACAATGAGTGGCTCATTATACGGTATGTATCATCAGGAGCCTCTTCCCACCTTTTGAAAGATGCGAGTGTGTGCAAAAAGAGTGGTCTGTGTCCAGTTACCACTAAACGGTTCCTCCTTCGCGGCCGTCTGTTGCGGATGACAGGGAATCGTTCAGGTCTGGACGTAGCTGAAAAGGTTTAGTATCCTTTTTTATGCGTTCCGGTCCTCTTGTCAGAGATCGGACGAATCTTTGAACTTTGAGATCCAGTTTCTGCGTAGCGTATGGGTGGTCTGGCAAGTCGTAGGTTCAATTCACCGTAAGGTCAGTGACCTTCTATTATTTTCCAGGGTGTTTCATCTTCCGCGTGCAGCCATTCACTGTTTGATCTAGTTCAGGCAAACAACCCTCCTCTCAGAATGATCTGACAGGACAGTACAGTGCAAATATGGAAGAAGGATCCCCCACCCCCCACCCCCCACACCGTTTTTAAATGAGGAAGAGGGATAGAATGCAAACAAATGACATAAATATCTGTTTCTCTAATACCACCACCACCACCGTCACCACACCGCTGCCATCACAGTGATGATGATGATGTTGATGTTGATGATGATGATGATGATGATGATGATGATGATGATGAACGAGCAAGAGGGATGCGAAATGAAAAAAACAATCTAAAACAAAGATCTACATTCCACCAATAAATGATTATGAAGACGGTGAAACGAAAATGTGAAATAAAGATCCGTTTTAAAATGAAGAAAAAATAGCGCGACAAAAAAAAAAAAAAAAAAAGGAAAAAGAAAAAAAAAAAAAAAAAGAAGAAAACTCTGCATTGTAAATGTAGACGAAGATAGCAGAGTGACAGTATGACACAAAGATCTATGTAGAACATGAAGAAGAGTGAAACTGCATCCAACTGTTTTGAAAATGAGGAAGAAAAGAGGATGATAAATTACAATTAAGAAAGAGCGAGCTATTTGAAAAATGAGGAGGAAGACAGTGAAGCAAAATATAGTTTAAAGACCTTTAAAAAAAAAAAAACAAAGGGAAGAGGGAAGGAGGGGGAGGGGAAGAAGACTGTAAAATAGTGACGTACATGAAGGGCGTTGAAAATAAAGAAGGCAGTGAAGTGAAAACACAAAACAAAGCTATGCTTGAAAACGAGGGGCAGGACTGTAAACTGATGATAGAAGTCAAAGACATGTGTTAATATGGGGAGGAAAGTAAATATGTAAAACAAAGATCTGTTTCTAAAATGATTAACAGCATGGGTAAATTAAAAGATGAAATGAAAACCTGCTGAAAACAAATTAAGAATGGGATGGTAAAGTGAAAACATAAAACAATCGCCTATTTTGAAATTGACGAAGAAAAAAGTAACGTAAAAGTATAAAACAATCAATTTTTTTTTTTGAAAAGGAAGAAGAGGATGATTAAATGAAAAAACAGGGGGTGGGGTGGGGAGGGAGGGGGGATGACATATTTTTTTCAAATGAGGAAGAACACTGTAGAGGACAATAAAGCAAAAACACAGAGCAAAGACCTAGTTTGAAAATGAAGAGCGAAACGGTCAAAGTGAAATATGAAACAGATTTATGTTAAAAATGAGAAAGAAAACAATGAAATGAAAAAGTAAAACGACGCAAAAACAGATTTCTTTTGAAAATGAGGAAGAGGACTGCAAAATGATCTGTTTTAACTGTGAGAAAGATGACAGGTAAGTGAAAATATTGAACAAGTACCTGTTCACACGAATGAATCAAACAATTTGAAAGTATAAAAGTACATGCTTCACATAAAAGGGGCAGTAGTGTTGAAATATAAGAACAAGACTTGTTTTACAAAAAAAAAGAAAAAATGAATGTCACTGTGAAAAAAAAAAGAACAAAGACCTGTATTACAATAAAGAAAAATAGACAACAATGTGAAAATATATAACTAGGACCTGTTTCACAAAATGTAGATGTTTATGTGAAAATCTGAAACAGACCTGTTTTAAAAACAAAAATGGACAGTAATGTTAAAATACGCCCGCATTATCCCACAAATTGAATAGTAATTTGACGATATAAAACTAAGACCTGTTCTTTACACACACACACACACACACACACACACACACTCACACACACACACACACACACACACTGTAGAATAGTGGGAAAATATAAAACAAAGCCACGTTTGAAAAAAAAAAAAAAAAAAAGGAAAGTAATGTGAAAATATACAACAAAGACCCGTTTTAGAAGTGAGGAAACCGACGATAACAGTGAGAACACAGAAGGAAAAAAACACAAAAGTAAGGACGATGACAGGTAAGTGAACTTAAAAAAAGAACTGTTAAAGAGAAAAGCAACAGACCAAAAAAAAAAAAAAAAAAAAAAAAAAAAAAAAAAAAAAAACCTGAGCAAACGGAAGTTGAAGTGAAAAGAGTACACCCCTCAAAGACAGAAGACGATGTTAAACTGATTTTCTCTCGTGAAGAGAACGATTTACCGTGCCCGGCTGGAACACAAACGGCGACTCCCGGGCGAGCCTCATCAGACGGGTACTGGTTATCTACCCAGGATGTCAACAGAGACGCTTTTCAAAACAGTCCTCCGCCTACCACGGTTAGCCGGCTCACAGTGTTAGCAAACAAGGTAAGGACGGAATCGACGAAAGAATCAGCGAAATGGGGAAGACGGAGAGGGGACGAGGGAATGAAGAAAGGGAACTGAAATCGTGAGATGTAGTATTAGAGATGGCTACAGTCGAGACAAGAAGAAGAAGAAGAGAGAGAGAGAGAGAGAGAGAGAGAGAGAGAGAGAGAGAGAGAGAGAGAGAAGAAGAAGAGAAAGAAGAAGAAGAGAAGAAGAAGAAGAGAGAGAGAGAGAGAGAGAGAGAGAGAGAGAGAGAGAGAGAGAGAGAGAGAGAGAGAGCGATTGTCACTGGATTCCACGATGGCATTCGATTTCATGTCATCTGCATTTTGAACCAAACGCACGCACACATACCCTGAAAAGAAATTAGACTCAGTCTCTGTACTTGTCCTAGAATATGTATGCGCGCGCGCACGCGCGCGCGCTTATGTGTGTGTGTGTGTGTGTGTTGCATTGTGTTATCATGTGTGTGTGTGCGCGCGCGCGCGCGTGCGCGCACCCAGGTCGACATGTTTGTGAGTACGAGCGCGTGTGCGCACACGTCTCTGCGAGGGGGGTTGGCTGCGTGTGTTCCCCCCTCCTCCCCTCTCCCGCCTCCCCCCCCCCCCCCCCCCCCCCCCCCATCCCGCCCATTTTCGCCCCGCTTTTTCTTTCCTCCGTCGCCTTGTTCCCCCATGCGTCTCCTTTTCATGATATGATGAAGCGAAACATGATTTGCCCCCTCCGTCACAATAGACTCGTGTTGCAAAGAAAACACACACTGCGCCGGAGCATCACAAAAACCAGTCGCCACAGACCGCTGAGTCCATGGACAGGGGGGGAAAACATACACAGACAAGCGCATGACATTGTGGCGGCCGTCCAGGAGAAAGAAGAAGAAACAAGAAAGAGAGAATAACTACAAGAAGAAGAAGAAGAAGACGGAGAGAGAAAAGAAGAGATATGAGAAAAGGACTGGGACTGGTGGAAGTGAAACGGATAAGGTGTAGTGGTGGAGGTGATGGTGGTGGTGGGTGGGTGGGTGGGATGGGTGGGAGAAGAAGCAAGGGGTTGGAAAAAAAAAGGGGGGGGGGGGGGGAGGGGAGGGCAGCGAGGGAAGGCGTGTAGTTGACTGAAAAGGTATATATGGAGATCTGAAGGCAAGAGGAACAGACTTTACTAAAGGAGTCAACCCTTTTTATCATTTGCTTATTATAAGATGGAGTGAAGGTAAGAAGAAGAGAAACACACACACACACACACACACACACACACACACACACACACACACATATATATATATATATATATATATATATATATATATATAGAGAGAGAGAGAGAGAGAGATATATGTGTGTGTGTATGTGTGTGTGCAGAGAGAGAGAGAGAGAGAGAGAGAGAGAGAGAGAGAGATTGAATGGGAGGATTTGTCTACTTTTCTACTTTTCATGTCTCTTGCCAGTTTTGTTGCTATGATTCGTGCCATGAGCTTTCTTACCATGTTTTGAATAGTGAGTATTATGGTAACCATTTAGCTGATGATGATCTTTTCCTGTTTTTGGTCAAACATTCAGGAAACTATGTTCAGTCATCTGGGATTTTGCCTTTGTCGAAAACGTCCCGGTCGACACTGAAGAGATGGGTCCTGTCCTCTTCTTAGAGCTGTTTGATATCGGGATACGGTACTTTGTCTGGATCTGGGTACTATCTTTAGTGTGTTTAGCTATTGCGTCATCCGGTTCAGGTACTGTAATTTCATCATCAATGCCAGGCTGAGCTAAATGTTGACTAAACTTAGTGGAATATCTTTTCCTTCACATTTCTTTGATCACTCTGTTCTCTGTAACATTTCAGTCGAGCCGACCCTTTCTCACATTTGCGTGCGCGTTGTGGTCCCATCGGCATCTAGGATAGGTGTGGGGTGGGCGTTTGTACTGTGTTTTCATTCTATACGATGATGAAACTAATTGCCAGAGCTCAGTGAGCGTTGTATCGTAATGAAGTGACACAAAATTGTTGCAATCTAGATTCTTTTGCTTCTTCAGCTACACTTTTGAACTGTTCAGTCTTTTGATTCGTGTCTGTTTCAACAGCTGGATCACGGCAAAGTTCTCTTCTCTCTCTCTGCCAAACTCTCGCAGTCTTGCGTTTCTCTTTCCAGGCTGCTTCTGTGTCTCTGTTCCACCAAAGGTGTTGAACGATTTGTTGGGTTTAAGTATTATTTCTTTTGCATCTCCTGCTCCTCAACTTTCTTATGATATTTCCTTCATTTT
>JADBJO010000485.1:395000-405000 GCA_016801955.1 Conus betulinus
TGCTCATTACAGATATATGAATGAAACGTTTTTCCTGCCACTGTTTTGTTTAGCATATCTGACAGCACAACAGCGTACACAACTATGCGACCAGTACCATTGCTGCTAGCACTACCACTACTACAGCATCTATCCTTGCAGACTATTATACCATCCACTGATTTAAAATAAAACTACATCTACCAGTATTGATCATTATTCTATCAAACTAAATCTACTAGTATTGACCATTATTCTATCTGTCAATTCAAAATCAAAAGCTCTGCATACCTGCAATTTAGCTATCCTGTCCTACACCCCCCCCCCCACCCCCCACACACCTCCTTGTCCTGCTCCTCCCTCCTCATTATATTAACTTGATCTTGTTATATGAAAATCGTTAATAAACCTTTCTCTCTGCTCAAGCCATGATACAGCAGTGGCAAACACAAAAGCCACCCAAAACATCCACAGCAGTCTTCGATCTCAGTAATAGAGAGGGAAGTAAACATTGCATTTGGCTTCACTTGCTGCATACAGGCTCTATGGTCAAAGACGATGCATTAACCAGCATGGACAACGTTGCCGTAACTAGCCTGTGGCGGAAGGGGTTGCAAGTTACAGCTAGGCATCATGTTTTCAGCCTGCTCCCCCTGCTCCCTCGCTTGTTCCCACTTGTTGTCAACTCTGGTGAGAGCGACTGCAAGTTTACCTGTCTCGTTTCAAACAACCCTGTAACCGCTGTTGCACGCACTTTGGCGCAGCATTCCACTGACACTTGAAGGGCACTTTCACTTCATTTTTTTTTCCTTCTCCACATTCACGTTCTTTGAAGGAAGACGGGACTTACAGGCGGCCTTTTAATCGAGGGAGTTAGTGTGAACCCAATGGTTCTTGTCAACGTCTTTCATCTTGCTTTTTTGGAGCTGTTTCTGGGACCTGTCGATACGAATGCTGTGGGGTCCAGTCAGGTGTGATGAGGCGCGTGTTTGAGGGTCATCAGGAAATGATTAACAGGGTAAATCCTTTAATCATAAATAGGAAAACAGTACCTGCTAGAACGCTGAATGGAGGTGAGGAAGGCTGCCTGTCTGTCTGTCTGTCTGTCTGTCTGTCTGTCTCTGGAATAGCGCAGGTTACGTACAACAGGCGGGTTAAAGAATACACAAGGTTACAGCAAAGAGGGCAGAGGTAGGGGGCGTTGGGGCGGGGGTTGGGGGTGGGGGTCAGGTGTGTGTGTGTTGGATGTGATGTGTCTGTGTGGAAGGGGGTAGAAAAATGGGTGTGGGCATTGTGTACAGTAACTCTGTGTATGCATCAGGGAGGAAGGATGGAAAGGAAATGAGCAGGGGAAGTAGGTGGTCATTCTATGTGCATGAAAGCGTGTGGTTTTACATGTTTGTGAGTAACATGTACTTTAATATAGATGCCTTAATGTACACAAGATAGTGATATCTTCTCCATCCCACCCTCACCATGGTTGGTATGGTTCTGTCAAGTGTCATTTCTGAACCATCGCAGCCCATGTTTAGGGTTTCAAGTACCTCTCGTCCAGAAGACGAAAGCTAACTCAAGCCAACGCAACAACTGAATCCGTTTACCAGAGGACCTCAATACATTCTGTATACTGTCAGTAAAGGCTTTAATATTGATTCCAAATGACCGCTTAATCGCCACAGCCACGTTTGTCTTTGAAGTAATATTCTGCCAGTGTATGTTCATAATGATGAAAGATCTGATCTCTACAGTCTATGATCTCTGTACTTGTGACACACACATCAAGCACTTTTGTTGGTTTATTTTAATTCATTTATCGTCATTTTAATTACAGCAGCAAGTTAAAGCTGTTCACAAAAGGCGTGTTTTCAGCTTTCATGTTCTGCCCTTTCATTTGTAACCATGTGCTCCTTGCACCAGAGGGCTGTCCCTGTCAGTTTACCTGTTTTGCAGCAAATATGGAACTGGAATATGGTTGCTCAGCCTGGGATCCTTACAATCTAAAGGTCATTGATAACCTCGAAAAGATTCAGAAGAGAGCAGCATGGTTTGTAACAGGGAACCATATCAGAGAGAAAGGAAATACTAGGAAGAGAATGAGGAAATTAGAATAGAAACCCTTAGAAGAGAGAAGAGCCTTTATTAAACTTAATACCTTCATCAAAGGCATAGCTAAACTAATTGATATCCCAATGGAACAACTAGTATTTAATAAAAGTAGCACCAGGAGTGGCGGTCAATCTTATACCATACCTGCATCAAATATTGACAGCCATTTACATTCATTTTACCCCAGTTCTTTAAGGTTGTGGAACTCACTGCCGAGTGCCATCAAGATTGCCACAAATGCAGTCTCTTTTAAAAATCAAATCGATAAGACAATGCTGAGATCTGCATATTGATCGAATTTTCTATTTTAACTTCCCCATATTTTATGGTTACCTAGGCCTTAACCTAGCCATTGCTTGTGACCTTTTAAATTGCATGTGCGACTCCTTGTTGCCAAATTTTGCTCCAGGGGCCAACAGGCCAAGTCGCATTTTTTTTTTTTTTTTTAACATGCGCGCTGGTGATCTACTCAATTTTTGAGTGAACCAGTATTTTAGGAAGAAGAAGAAAAAAGAAATAATCCTGTCGTCACCGTCGCACAGGCTTCAGTAATGCGCCCCACCGTCGCGCTGAAAGGACACTTTGCTCCAATGTTGATTAAAGCACACTATCAGACTATATGTTATGTTTGTTTTTCCACTTCTCCACCTCATCTTCTTTTGAAGGCAGGTGGCCCGGAGGTGGCGGCGGTCTTTTTGATCTGGGGTCGCAGTGTGTGTGCCAGCTGCTTCAAGTTGACATGGTATTCATTTGAGAGGGAGTTGGGTGTGAGTAGAAGGGCTCCCTCCATAGCTAATCATGCTCGTTGGAAACATGCTACTGAAACGTGTTTACTGTTTTTTTTTTTGCTCTCTCTTCAACAAAACATCCCACGGTTGCCGTGCTGTCACAACTGCCACCACTGCTACTGCTACCACTGGATCTGCTATTACGACCATTATTCTAATTATATGCTATTTTTGACCATTATTCTAAGTGACAATGTCAGCAACTTCAGCTTAACCATCAATTCCCCTTCTCTCCCCTCCACCTTAACGCAATTCTGTTACTTGAAAGTCGTTGTAAGTTAACTTTCCTTTCTGCACGAGCCACAGCATTTTTTCAACACCGTGAAAGACCTGACAGAGCCATTTCCAATGCAAAATCCTTGATACGCTGCACAGTTCAATTCCACTAATGATGAGGGAACAAAACACTGTTCAGCGAAGCTCAGCGCAAGTAGGTTTTGGGATCAAAAACGTGGCAATAACCCGAGTTGGAAGACGTTACTCTAGACAGCCTTTGGCTAAAGGGACAGCAGACTACAGTAGTACATCCAGAGGTGTGTTCTCAGCCTTCCTGCCTGCTCTCTCACGTGTCCCCAGGTGTCAGCTCACGTGAGAGTGACTGTCAATTCCCCTATCTGATTTTTTAACAAACCATTAACCGTCATTGCATTCTGCGGGTTGCTCGAAGGACGCTTTCACCTTACACCTTCTCCTTCTCCATCCCCCTCTTCTTTGAAGGCAGACAAGGCTTGTATGTGCTGGTGGTCTTTTAACTGAACAACACTGAGTATATGCCCACTGGCTGGTGATGAGGTCTTTCATCTTGTTTGTCTGGGTCTGTTTTCTGGGGGCCTGTCAATCAATAACAAGGCTGTGAGGTCTAGCTAGGTGCAACATGAGGTGTTTTTTGAGGAGTCCTGGAATATAATTAACCAGGGTGTTTGCTGATAGACAAACAGTGGCAGCATAAACGCTAAGTGGAGAAGGGAATCCCTCCTCCATCCACCCACCACCCCTCTCTCTCTCTCTCTCTCTCTCTCTCTCTCTCTCTCTGTATGTGTGTGTGTGTGTGTGTGTGTGTGTGTGTGTGTGTGTGTGTGTGTGTGTGTGCTTGTGGATACGTGTGTGTGTGTGTGTGTGTGTGTGTGTGTGTGTGTGTGTGTGTGTGTGTGTGTGTGTGTGGTGTGTGTGTGCTTGTGTGTGTGTGTGTGTGTGTGTGTGTGTGTGTGTGTGTGTGTGTGTGCTTGTGTGGATGTGTGTGTGTGTGTGTGTGTGTGTGTGTGTGTGTGTGTGTGTGGATGTGTGTGTGCTTGTGGATGTGTGTGTGTGTGTGTGTGTGTGTGTGTGTGTGTGTGTGTGTGTGTGTGTGTGTTTGTGTGAATCGTTCCCTACAAAGGGATTCAGATGAATGTGCATCCATAACAAAAGTGTTTTGCTTGGGTTATTGAACAGCAGAACTGACCACTCAGACTGTTTCATATCTTTTGATCTCCCTTGTATCCTTAAATGGATCCTCAAGCGTAGGCTCAAAGATTGTCCCCTACATTTTATACTGTTTGCATAATGTTCTTAGTTTTTCAGCAAACTTTTTTCCTCTCCACACTTTCGTTTTGTTTTATTTACTACCTTTCGCTGGCTGCTTTTTGGGGGTGCTGTTGGATTCTTTTTTTTTTGAGCCCTTGATGGTGAGAACACCACAGAATTACGGACTGTGGTGCGTCTCTATTTGACGCCAAGAGCACACACATGAGCAGTCGTGTATCTGTGATAAATCTCATCCAGCGGACGAAAGGCCAAGGGAGAAATTGCAATAGTTCCCACATGCAACTAGCGAAGGGGTTTCATGTTTGTAATATACTTTTTTTCTATTTTCATCGTCTTCAATTTATTTTTTAAATTTCAAATCTTTGCCAAGTCATTACTATATTGATGGAAGAATTGTTAACCTGCACTTGTTTTCTCCCCACTACTTAATTTTTTTTTAAAGGAAATTAACACATTACACACAATGAAAGAAACGATAACTTTAGAAATGGGTATTACAAATAAAAAAAAATCATTCTGGAGACTTTAAACATCATCAAGACTAGTACTGATACCGGAAGTCATTATTGTATCCTATTTTGTTTATATGATTGTATTTCTGTTTTATTTCATTTTGCCTATTATGTAAAATCGAGAATGGCGTGGTAAAACAGCAAGCAGACTTGGCTTGAGTCTCTGTCTGCACTTTCTATTGTTGGCAAAGGGATGCTTTCTTAGTGTCCCTTCCCCTTCTTTCAAAAGCAACTAACCTTTGATGTTGCAGTGGCCATTCATCATTTCCCAGCTACTTTTTTTCTTTTACCAAAGACATCAATCACAACCTATTATGCTTGCTTACATTTAGCTTACATGTGTCTCCTCATCCCCGTATTCAATCTTTTAAACAAGTTACGTTCACAATGTAGAGCAACTGCTTCCCTGCACTTGTTTGCCCTTACTACTTATTTCTTCCATCTAATGAGTTGGTCAAAGTGAGGGACTGCATCTCTGTGGAGATCCAAGTAAATGTCGTTTAACAAAAATCTCGGCCACAAGCACCAAGATTACAACAAAGCAGAGCTCTTGCTCTTGAACCTTCTCATGACTTTTTTTGTCCCATCTTTTTCCAACTGCTTTTTACTGTTTTCTCTGAAGATCCATCAAATTTCTTCCATTGTAGTGAGAAAACTACGTATACCTAGCTAGACAGTAGGTCTTTGTGAAACCCCAGGGATGGTTAGTTAAAGCTAATGCCCGAAGTTTCGTATGCATCTCATCCAGATGATGGAAGTAACTAAATCAAGAGTAACAAATGGTGATGTACATCAGGCCAGATTCATTACATTTTGTATGCTGTCAGTAGATGCTTAACTATTCATACTGAAGTACCTCCCCCCCCCCCCTCCTCCCCCCCCCCCCCCCCTCCAAGCTCTGACTGCCACCAAGCTCTTGCCCTCTTCCTTTTGTCGTATTTTCTGTCAATACATGTTCATCATACTAATGGGGAAAATGGCATGTCTGCATTTGTGTTATCTCCCCTTCCCATCCACACCCCTTCCATTCTGTACAACTCGTTTGTTAATTATGATTTACTAACTGATTTTTTTAGTTGTTTTGTACCAGCGGTTATTGCGGGCCATTAAGAAGTGTGGTTTCAGCCTTCAACGTCTGATCTTTCATCTATTCTTATAAGCTACTTGCCACGGGCAACAAGTCAGTTCACCTGCTGCTTCAAATAATCTTGTCCCACCATTGCACAGGCTTTGGTGACGTACCCCACCATCGTTGAAAGGACTCTTTTCCGTGCTGTCGATTAAAGCACACTATCAGACTACATCTTTTCTTTCCACTTCTCCACCTCTTTTTCTTCTGGTGGCAGGTGGCCCAGAGGTGGTGGCGGTCTTTTGATCCGCGGTCTCGGTATGTGCCAGCTGTCTCAAGTTGACACAGTATCTATTTGAGAGGGGGGAGGGTGTGGGGAGTAGGGCTCTCTCTGTGACCAACGACCATGCTCCTGAGAGGCGTTTAATTGAAGCGTTTTTACCGTTCTGATTTTGTTTCAGTTTTTCACGTATATGTAAATAAAACTTCCATTACTGCTGTATTACCACCACATCTGCTGCTCCTGCTACTGCATACAAACGTTATTGATCATTATTCTGTCACATTAAATAAAAAAAAAAAACTCTGCATTTCATAAGTTTAACCACCCCACCCCATCCCTCCTGATTCTCCCCCTCTCACTCACCTCCTCCTTCACTTGACACTGTTACATGAAAGTTATTAATAGTCGACCTTACTTTGTGCAAAAGCTACAGAATTACCAGACACCATGAAAGAAATGATATGGCAACAGCAAACACAAAAGCCAGAATCCACCACACTATCTTGATCCCCCTAGTCAAGGTGAGGAAACAAAACACTGCATGGATTAGCCCAGGCTGTAGGACCAAACACCAGTTACATTAACTAACTCAGGAGATGTTGGCTTTACAAGACTCTGGTTGACGGAGCTGCAGTCTGCAGCAAAAGATGAAGAGACGTTGTGTTCTCTGTCTTCATCTGCTGCTCTCTCACTTGCCGGTTGTGTTGTGAGCTCAGTGAGAATGACCGTCAGTTTGCAAGTCTCACACTTCAGTCAGTCCTGTCACCACCATTGCACGTACGTTGGCGACATACTCTGCTGTTGCTGGAAGTAGCCTTTCACATCATATTTTCTCTCTCACTCCACCTTCCCTCTTCTTTTGAAGGTACACAGGGCCTAATGGTGGTGGTGGCCTTTTGATCGAGGGATTCGTTGTGTACCCACTGGTTCGTGTTAACGTCTTTCATCTTGTTTTCCTGGGGCTCCTTCTGGGGGCCTGTCGATGCCGACACTGTGGGGTCTAGTTAGGTGCAACAGGAGGCGCTCTTGAAGGACCACAGGATATGATTAGCCGAGCTGTTTGCTGCGAGGCTTCAATCGTCGACAAACAAACAGTGCTTGCACGAATGATATCTCTCTCTCTCTCTCTCTCTCTCTCTCTCTCTCTCTCTCTCTCTCCACACCCACCCACACCCACACACAGAGTCTGTAACTGGAATAAGGCATGTTCTGTACATTTGATGGTTGCAAGGATGCAAAGGATTTACTGGAAATATGGGAGGGGATGAGGCGAGAGTCGTGGGGGGCATGTGATCATATTTCCATGTTCTGAACGTCTGGGGGTCTGTAGATTTGTATGAGAGCATATGCGTCTGCTCCTCTTGCCATGTCAATGTCTATTCGCTGCAAGGTAACTGAGATGGAAGTGCCTTCACACTTTAAGTAAAGGAGACACAGTTTCCCACGAAAGAGTGATGACTTCACCTGTGATATGCTACATTGGTGAGGAACAGTTTAAACAACATGTTTTGTACCTAACTGTTTTCTCTTTGATGAATTAAAATTCCTTAGGTTGGGAGAGTCAAATAGTGAATGGTACATAGAACATACGGTAGCTGATTCTTTTTAATTCAAAGCATGTGTGTGTGTGTGTGTGTGTAATGTAATGATTGATACCCGACACGTTTGGGGTCGTTTTGAGTTTTAAAAAATAATCCTTCAAAATGGCATGCATCATTGATCATATATTTACAGATTGAAATTTGAAAAAACAAAGTGATTTAACAAATCATTTCAGTGGATTTCTCCCATAATGTGTAGCTTATAGATGCTAATGATGGACATTGTTGATTGATTCCTAGTCTTTGTATTTCTACAGTTGACGAAAATCTCAATGTTGACGTACACAGATAGAACATCAAACAGTGAATGATCAGAGTGGGAATGCGTTTCATCGTTTGCAACAAGGCTGAATACCAGTCAGCTTAATCCCTCCCCCCCCCCCTCCTCCCACACACCCTTTTTTCTCTCTCCTTTCTCCCTCATGTCCCCCTGAACTACATTCTATGACTGAAAATCATTGTTAGACAACCCCCTCTTGCACACACTAGCCACAGCATCACTCCCACACTTACTATGAAACAACTTAAAGTGACAAGGCGACACAAACAGCCAACAACGCACCATGCATCCACCGCACACTTGGATCGCAGCCACGGTGAGGGAAAAAACACTGTATGTGGCACCGGCACGATCAAAGACGATGCATTAACCAACTCTGGAGACGTGGTGTGAAATGGCCTTCGGCTGAAAGGGCTGCACGTTACAGCAGAACCGCTAGAGATGCGTTCCCAGCACTTTATCCCCCCCCCCCCCCTCTCTCTCTCTCTCTCTCTCTTGTCACCACATGCTATCAGCTCGGGTGAGAGCGGCTGTCAGTTTACCTGTCTCACGTCAAACCCACCCTGTACCCACCGTTGCACGCGCTTCGGCGGCCCGTACCAGTGAAAACCTTAAGGATACTTTCACATTGTAACCCCCCCCCCCCCCACCACCACCACCACCCTCTTCACGTCTCCATTCCTTTTGAAAGCAGTCGGGGTGTGCAGGCGGTGGTGGCCTTTTAATCTAGAGACTCTGTGTGTACCCACTGGTTCTTGTTAACGTCTTTCATCTTGTTTTCCCAGGGCTTTTTTATGGGGAGGGGGGGGGGGGGTAGGGGGGACCCTGTCAATGACATCACTATGGGGTCTAGTTAGGTGCAACGGGAGGCGTTCTCTAGGGGCCACGGGATATGATTTGCCAAGGTGTTTGCTGTGAGGCTTCAGTAGTCAACAAGCAAACAGTGCCTGCATGAAAGCTGGGTGTGGGAAGAACTCCCTCCCTTTTCCCCTCCTCCTCCCCCTTTCTCCCCGCTCTCTCTCTCTCTCTCTCTCCCCCTATCCCCCCCCCCCCTCCTCCTCCTCCTCTCTCTCTCTCTTCATAAATTGGTACAGTTAACTGGTGTAAAGTTACCAAACATTGCAGGAAGGGGGAAGAGGAGGTGGACAACGTCTGTGAACCCTCATTAACGTGCATGCACGTGTTTTCCTTTTCCATGGTTCTAATGACTAATCCGATCAAGGCGATTACTGCACAGTTACGTTCACATCAAAATAAACCGAACCGTGTGCAAACTCACCACTTTTCCACAACAGAGTGATCGATGATTTCCACAATGACTGTAACAGATTGTCGAAAGTCGAACGGGACACCAGGAACATTTCCATATCTTGCACTCAAATTCCTTAGTCTTGCGTTAAAAACAAAACTGAGCGTAGCGCACTCAAACAGAAGATGACAGAAGTGACTAGCACAGGAATAAAAGGAATGATAAAATGAGATTTCAATAACTAAGTGAAGTGATCCTTAATGCCAGGCAAGAGTTTTTTTTAGAATAGAAAGCTGGAGATCCCAGATAACTGAAAGTACATTTCCAAACGCAGATTCCACTACAAAACGGGAGGCTACATACCACTGATCTATTTATACCAGATGACAAAGCCAGAGATCACAGACTGTATAAAGTAATTGAGAGATAATATTCCACACCACAAAGCAATGGATTTCCGTATACTGAAAAAGAGATTCCATATTATACAAAAAGATTCCATAATATTAACCGTTATACCTGACTACCGAACTTAGAAACTAGCACAAAAAATCATGGACTAGCAAACAAGATAGCTGATAACTGAACGAGAAAAACAAGATTACTGCA
>JADBJO010000485.1:410000-425000 GCA_016801955.1 Conus betulinus
CAGTGGTAATGACAGCAGCTGGTACCAAAGACACCAATGTTGATTGCGTCAGTGGAGAAGAACGTTAATTGCGACGGTCATGGCATACATGTAAGTGTGGTGTGTGATACGTGTACATTTATGCATGGCGGTGAATATAGATAGGTACGTAGGTACGCATTCAAGTCTTCCTGTTGATGCCATTTCGGAAGACAAGTCAGTCCCTCTTTGCATTACTGCTCAACGATCATACATAATTATTCCTTCAAGTTCTAAATCCTCTTCGTCTGAGCACCGCCACTATCACACTCTGTGTGCGTGTGTGTATGTCTAAGCGCGCGCGTGCGTGCGTGCGTGCGCGTGCGCATGTGTGTGTATGTGTGTGTGAGTGCGTGCATGCTTTGTGTGTGTGTGTGTGTGTGTGTGTGTGTGTGTGTGTGTGTGTAACCGTGTGCGCGCGAGCGTTTGTGCATTAGTGCGTGTGTGCGTGTTTGCGAATACGTCATGTTTGTTGATCAAGTTCACCCCATATCTCTTGTTTATATGCATCACACACACCCTTGTCATACACAAACATGTATACGCTCTCTCTCTCTCTCTCTCTCTCTCTCTCTCTCTCCTCCTCTCCCCCCCCCCCCCCCCCCCCCCCCCCTCAAAGAAAGAAAAGAATACACCGCACATCCCTTTCATCGAACTATTGATTATCAACTTTATTGAAAAAATTGCATATTATGTATCTTGCTCCCCACTTCCCACTCCCTATCTCCATATCAAACACCGCCCGCCCCGCGCGCGCGCGCGCCCACACACACACACACACACACACACACACACACACCCATCGGAAGAATGAACAACAAAGTCGAGAAGAAAAAAAACAAGAGTCCACACACGTACACGTCATTCGCAATCTCCCCCGGCCCTTTTCACTCTCGTCTTCCCCCCTCCCCCCCCCCCCCCCCCTCTCTCTCTCTCTCTCTCTCTCTCTCTCTCTCTCTCTCTCTCCGTGACTGGCCTTGATCATCCCTAACCTTCCGTGTCGTCATCAGCCGTCAAGGGTTCACGCTGGCCGGGCTGTGTCAACACTCGGGTCACGCGCTTGACTGCTTCGGGACACCTCGGGTCCTTTCCGCTGCCCTTTGTCCCGCCAGGTCAGCGGAGACGCCAACTGCTGTCCGGCACGATGATGACACGGAGTTCTCTCCCTTGACCCGGACTCCCCCCCCCCCCCCCACCTCCCCCCTCCCCCATCCCCTTTTCCCCGCTCCTTGCAAAGACCTCCCTGGGTTTATTTACACATCATTTTTTTTTTTTTTTTTTTTTTTTTTTGTGTTACTCGACTTCTGTTTGTCCATTTTCATTCTTCTTTTCCTCTATTATTTCCTCCCCACCCCTCTCCTCCTCTTCCTCCTCTTTCCCCACACCGACCGCCCCGGAGTTTCTTTTCGTCCAGTTCATGTTCGTTTCTTTATTTCTCCAACCCCCCCCCTCGCTCTCTCTCTCTCTCTCTCTCTCTCTCTCTCTCTCTCTCTCTCTCTCTCTCTCTGTGTCTCTGTGTGTGTGTGTGTGTGTGTGTGTGTGTGTGTGTGTGTGTGTGTGTGCTTTCCTTTTGTCTTTGCTTCTCATCTTCCATGACCCTTTTCTCTTCTCTTTGTTCTTCAGTGTTCTCTCTTTTCTTCTTCTTCTTCTTCTTCTTCTTCTTCTTCTTCTTCTTTTTTCTGTTCTCTTCTTCTTCTTCTTCTTCTCTTTCTTCTTCTTCTTCTTCTTCTTCACTTCCTCCTCCTCCTCCTCCTCCTCCTCCTCCTCCTCCTCCTCCTCCCCCTCCTCATCCTTCCCCTCCTCCTCGTCCGCGTCCTCCTCCGAAGTTGCACTGACATCTGTAGCTTTGTTTGGAGATGCAATGCTTGCGATATAGAGTACTCAGCGTCCTCTGCGTTCAATGCACGTCACACACACGACAAAGAATATCCCCGACAGCCACGAGGCAGCACAGGAGTCGCCCTTAAGACCTGCTGACCAGACGGTGCGAGACCATCCTCCAAAGAAAACTGTCAGGGAAAAGAGGAGACAGGGCAGACATACAAACAAATAAGCACAGACATCGCCTGACGTCACGTGACGTCATCACCGCACTCCCGACATTACTTTCCGATTGGAGGAGGACGGCTACATGCCCAACCTCACCACCCTCTAGGGAATCAATCCGGACCCACCTCCCCCTTTTGTTCCAACATCACTTCCCGCCTACCAAAAATGTTCCAAGAATCCCGAGCGACATAACACATGAATCAAAACACATTGCGTCTGACATTGAGAGGGCCGGGGGATGATTCTCGATCTCAGCCAGAATCGTCCCTCCCCCTGCTCCAACCCAACTTCCTGGTGAGCGGCTTGGGGTCTGAATTCGGGAACACATCATGGAGTGAGAACAGGTGCGTGCCCAAGTTTCACCTGCATGCCCAGTGTGAAGGGCGGCGGAAATGGGCATTTGCCAACGCTCACTCCATGGAGTGTCTGCAGACCCAAGCTCCAAATCAATCACCATGGAGTGTTTCTATAACAAGCTCCAAATCACTCACCAGGGAGTGTTTTTCAGACCATGCCCTCAATCCCTCACCAGGGAGCGTTTTTAGATCATGCCCTTAATCCATCACCAGGGAGTGTTTTTTGGATCATGCCCTAAATCCCTCACCAGGGAGTGTTTTTTAGACCATGCCCTAAATCCCTCACCAGGAGTATTTTCAGATCATGTCCTAAATCCCCTCGCCAGGGAGTATTTTTCAGATCATGCCCCAAATCCCTCACCAGGGAGTGTTTCTGGGACATGGTGGGATTGAGGTCTGGCTCTGGTCCCCCCCCCCCCCCCTCCCCTCCAACTCTTCCTTACCCCCCCCCAATTTCAAGTTCAATGATTGATTGGTTTTGTCCCTTGGGGCACTTTGACATTTTAAACATTGTCTCTGGGACAAATAGGGAGGTAGGTCTGAATTTGCTCCTCGGGGAGGGACTGGGTTCGTGTGGTGCCTCTGTGTGTGTGTGTGTGTGGGGGGGGGGGGGGGGGGGACTTGAGCACGTGCCCTGTCTCACCCACCTGGAAGTGACTTCGGCAGAGAGGGTGGTTACGTCACGTTACATTTGGATGATTTTTGCCGCGATCCAGGTACCTGCCCACAACCGCCAGCAACACTGGTGACAGAGTTCATGACGACATTGCCACACACAGCTGGTGGCAGAGTTCATGACGGCAGTGCTACACACAGCTGGTGGCAGAGTTCATGACGACAGTGCTACACACAGCTGGTGACAGAGTTCATGACGGCAGTGCTACACACAGCTGGTGACAGAGTTCATTACGACATTGCCAAAGACAGCTGGTGGCAGAGTTCATGACAGCAGTGCCAAAGACAGCTGGTGGCAGAGTTCATGACGACAGTGCTACACACGCTGGTGACAGAGTTCATGACGGCAGTGCTACACACAGCTGGTGACAGAGTTCATTACGACATTGCCAAAGACAGCTGGTGGCAGAGTTCATGACGGCAGTGCCAAAGACAGCTGGTGGCAGAGTTCATAACGGCAGTGCCAGAGACAACTGGTGGCAGAGTTCATGACGGCAGTGCCAGAGACAGCTGGTGGCAGAGTTCATAACGGCAGTGCCAGAGACAGCTGGTGGCAGAGTTCATGACGGCAGTGCCAGAGACAGCTGGTGGCAGAGTTCATGACGGCAGTGCCAGAGACAGCTGGTGGCAGAGTTCATGACGGCAGTGTGCAAAGACAGCTGGTGACAGAGTTCATAACGGCAGTGCCAAAGACAGCTGGTGGCAGAGTTCATGACGGCAGTGCCAGAGACAACTGGTGGCAGAGTTCATAACGGCAGTGCCAGAGACAGCTGGTGGCAGAGTTCATCAGGGCAGTGCCAGAGACAGCTGGTGGCAGAGTTCATAACGGCAGTGCCAGAGACAGCTGGTGACAGAGTTCATAACGGCAGTGCCAGAGACAGCTGGTGGCAGAGTTCATAACGGCAGTGCCAGAGACAGCTGGTGGCAGAGTTCATGACGGCAGTGTCACAGACAGCTGGTGACAGAGTTCATTACGACATTGCCAAAGACAGCTGGTGACAGAGTTCATCAGGGCAGTGCCAAAGACAGCTGGTGACAGAAATCATAACAGCAGTGCCATAGACAGCTGGTGGCAGAGTTCATGACGGCAGTGCCAGAGACAGCTGGTGGCAGAGTTCATGACGGCAGTGCCAGAGACAGCTGGTGACAGAGTTCATGACGGCAGTGCCAGAGACAGCTGGTGGCAGAGTTCATGACGGCAGTGCCAGAGACAGCTGGTGGCAGAGTTCATGAGGGCAATGCCTCCCACGGCCCTGGGATCCGGGGTCCAATGGAGAGTGATCCTTGATGCCTTCTTGAACGGCGGCAGTTTCTCCCAGCCCTTACCCCAGCTCGCCCACGTGTTGGGCAGTGACACTCATGCAAGTTCCTTTCAAGTTCCAGTTCCGATTCCACCCGCGCAGAACTTCTCTGGCTGAGGTTTCCCTCACCTGACGTCAGCGTAATTGTGTAGCTGCCGAGTCGGACTAAGCAACAAGAGTTCTCTGGCAAGGAGATCGTTTTTCTGCCACCCCCTCCTCCCCCGCCGTCGCCCCACACCCTCTGCATCCCTCCCTCTCACCTCCCCTCCCACCTCCACCCCCCCCCCCCCTCCAAAAAAAGGACATCCTTACCAGACTGATAGCGATACGAAATATATGATATGAGAAACAAAGAACGGAGATTTTCTAAACAGTGTCTCTCTCTCTTAAAGATTGGGGATGACGGAAAGAGAAGAAAAGAATGCTCGTCGCCTAGATTATAGCTGTCAGAAATGAAACTGACACAACTTCCACGTGCTGTCTCTCCCCAGGAAATGGAACAGTTAGCGCAGAACTGCACGGGAGAAAGAGAGAAACAGCTCTGACATCGTATCGTCTGCCGTGGTGGGTGTCACAACGCAGGGGTTATGAGAACCGAGGGAGAGATTCCTTGATATCGCCTGTCCTGTAGTGATCGGATTAAAGGAGCGCAGGCTGCGAGAGTGAAAACATAGGTACTTGCCGTTGTGACTGTCCTGTTGGGATAGAATGGGAACTACAGGTATTGGGAAGTTTGAGGAAAACTTATAAAACAAAAACCAAAAACGTTTCCGACTCGTCCGGGAAAATGGGATGGCGGCGACAACTGAGGAGCACAGACCTCCAAGACCGCTCTTCCACTGACATGGAACTGTGCTGGCTGATAGAGCTGGAGAGGACAGAGCCTCATGTTCCACCGTTTCCCACATGACACACGGGGAGGGACGGGGAATCAACTTGGGGCAGGGTTGGGAAGGACGCAGAGACAGACAGACAGAGAAGAAGGGGTGGGGGAGGGAGAAGGAGGCATAGAGAAACTGAGAGAAAAGACAGAGAGACAGACAGACGGAAAGAAGAGAGAGAGAGAGGAGAGAGAGAGAGAGAGAGAGAGAGAGAGAGAGAGAGAGAGAGAGAGAGAGAGGAGGAGAGAGAGAGAAAATAAAGGGGATAAGCGACGGGTTGTAAGAACTGAGAGAGAGAGAGAGAGAGAGAGAGAGAGAGAGAGAGAGAGAGAGAGAGAGAGAGAGAGAGAGAGAGACAGACAGACAGACAGACAGACAGGGACCTCCCAGATTTCTGACCTAAGGAAGACCGATCTCCCCTGATTACTGCTATTTCGTTTTCTTCTGGTTTTTTGCCCCCCTTTGTAGTGATGTCGGTAATGTAGAAGCCTTTAAAACAAAAAAAAAAAAAAGAGACCCCCCAGAATGGTCTCCCTTCCACAGACACAGGGAAGAACAGGAGTGCTAGCTGAGAAAGAGGGAAGGGGGAGGAGAAGGGAGAGGCCAAAGATCAACTGTCGGGACAACGATAGCCTGGCGAGTTAATCGGAGGGCGATGAGGTGTGTAAATCAAAGGTACTGGGCCCCCACTGGGAGCTCCATGCTTCGTTCGGTAATTGCCCAGCGTCACAGCGCGCGCGAGTTGGTGAGTTACCTGCCTCTCCCCCCCCCCCCCCCCCCTCTCCCCCCCCAGGCCGCCCTCCTGTCAGCCCCCCCACACGGCTCGGCCACAGGAAGTGGATCTTCTTCTTCTTACCCCTGAGGGGGAGCAAGGGCGGTGAAACTGCGCCGGTTGGAAAATAGATCTTCGCCTGATGTCTTCAATGACATTCAAAGTAACGACCAGTACGCTGCGTTTTAAGCGAAAAACATTTTGATGACACCCACAGGTATGAAGCATGACCTCAAGGATTCGTCCCTCTCCCTTACTCAGACACTCCGATTCACAGACATCTTCACATCCACTCGCACCTGCGGTCTCCTCCCCCCGCACCGTCCCCCCCCCAACAACCAGCCTCTCCGTAACCAGTGGCACTCTGATACTTTTCACCTGAACAAGTCGGAGCTCACTGTTCATGAGCTAAATTACACTTTTAGTATATACATGCATACATTTTTTTTCTTCTGTGTATTGACCAGTTATTGGGAAGCAGGCAACATGTTTGTTGACAGGAATAAGTATATATGGTGCAATAAATAGTCAACGCTGAAAGGAAACACTCGAGCGAAGAAATTTCTCATTCGGCTGAAGTGTAAGTACCAACAGCATCTGCAGCAGCAGTTCCAACACCACCCATCACAGTAATGCCAGTGGGAGCATCAACAACGACAACACTGACAGCACTGCTGAAAGTGATGCCAGAGGCAAAAAAAAAAAAAAAGAAAAAGATAATGATGACACTGATTTCTTTGTATCAACCAAAGATACAGACAAATCGGATATAACACAGTACAACCCTTAACCTTAGTCGAAAAATATACTACAGGTATGACATTTGCTTTAAATCTATATCGGCCCATTTTCAGTTTATGCACCTATTTGTCAATGTTCTTAATTAACATTATTTTTCTTTTAGAGAAACTCAGGCTATAATGGGTTTATTTATTTAAGCATTACTTATGCACAGCGTATTGTACAGGTATGATAAAAGAAAAGCCTTCATCGGCTTTTGACTTTTCATCACAAAGAGTACGAGATCGGCATTTAATGAAAGTCCATCACAATGTACGCATCTGGTTTTCAAAAACAGTTCTCTAATTCACCCCGAAATGATTGAACTTGCTTGCATTACCATGAACAGTGGAATACAGTTTCCTTTCCTCTGTTGCTGAAATTTTTTTCTTCATTTTTGTCCGTTGATATTCCTGTGACTGTTTAGTAAGTTTCACCTTCATGGGAAGATAGTACATCAAACACCCCATCAACAGCACTGACAGGGACACGTTTCGATGCCAGTCCCTGCGTTCAAGTCTCCAATGTGTAATGAAGGGGAGATCTCCACAAAGTTCAGTAACATCCCAAACGCATTGTTCAGTCACGGAGACACCATTCACGGTTTCTGTTTCCCGGAGCCAGTAGGAGGCAGAAAACACCCCAGCAATTCAGCATCAGGTTCTGATTTTGATAGGTCTTTAAAGAATTTTTAGTATAATGATGTTATTATACTTGACTTGAATTTGTTGAATAAAGCTTTTATATCTCGTTCTCAACTAACATTGCTACACCACCTTATAGTCGCGCTGGAGTTGCGTTTGTTGGTTTAACAGCAGGGAACAAAATGTATCATGCATTAGAAATAAATTGCATGGAAATGATGAAGGATTCGTTAACAAACAACGCAAAAATCAAAAGTTCGAAGTGTAAGATAAAACGCCGGTGCCATAAAGTCGACCCATTCCCTCAATATCGTAGGTTGAAAAAAAATACTTACAGTTTCAGTCGCTGGTTGACAGCTCTTAATGGACCCGGCCAAATCCTGTTCACTCTTCACAGGGCTGTTATTACAGCCACCAATAAGGGGCTTTCACGTGGTTCTCCAATCCTTGGGTACACCACTTTTCAGGACATGTCACCGACAGGCAGCTGACGTTTGTCACCATTCTTTTTTCCCCCAAACGGGATCTGGAGCGCGTCTGGGGCAGGGAGTCTGAAGCTGGCGGCACTTTGCTTTCGCATTGTCCTGCCACGACCAGTTCCTTACCTCTGTAACAGGCGTGTAACCCTCTGCCACCATGTTGCCTAAGACTGTCTGTGGCCGTGTGGTCCGATCACCAGCTATCTTGATGCCCTTTCTGCTTCGGTCCTTCTCTGCCTTAAACCAGGATGTCCGTTTTGTCAGACCACCAGGACATCTGGACAACCGCAGGGGAAGGTCTGTTGGTATTGTCACTGGTACCTAAACGATGGGCACTAATGATATCGTTGTGTGCCCACGTCCTTCCTGGCGCTGTCTTCGGCAGAATGTTAACGGCCTTTCCTGGCACATGCACTGTAGGACTCCACAGGAGAAACAGGGATGTTAAAAACATTTCATATTGTCCTCCCTTGGGATGGATTGTGGCTCGTCAATTTTCTTGTCTGAGTCTTGCTAAACATTGCCGAGTCTTTGCTTCAGCGCAATCAGTCCCTGGCTTGTTGCCGAGAGGTTCCCAGGACGAGCAAGTGATCGTCTTCCAATCAGATGTTATATGACACACATTTTGTGTCTCCTCAGTCATCACGTTCAACTGACTGTTTTATCTTGTTAATCGACTGATCGCTGAGTGATTGGAAACGAGATTCAAACTGAAGTGAAGAAGACATCTTTCTCATTTTCGTTCTTGTCTTTCACTAACATTTTTGTTTTGATTTTTTCTGTCAGCGTGAGGACCAGGAATCCTTTCAATGACACTGGCACACAGCACCACTTGTATCATTAGGACAGTCTGAAGGGTACAGTTCACTGGCACACAACACCACTTGCATCATTAGGACAGTCTGTGGAGTACAGTTCACTGGCACACAAAACCACTTGCATCATTAGAACAGTCTGTGGAGTACAGTTCACCGGAGCCTTTCTAGCCCGTGCTGGCTGCCTGAACACGGGGGCCGTGATCTCTGCTCCACCAGCCACGAAGAAATCAAATACAGCCCAAAAAGTCCACAAACAGAATGAAAAAGTTTTTTCCTCCTATCTACGTTTTTTTTTCTCTTTTTTTTCTTTTCCTTTTTTTTTTTTTTTTTAAGGTGGAACCCTCCACCCTCCTGTTTTTCTCACCTCTCTTGCTTTCTTCACTGACTCTGACACGCCACACAGATCTGTCGGTGCCATTACTGGTTGCCTTTCTAACGCGAACTTCAGTATTTTGACGTTATGATACAGAGCGTCTGGGTTTACCCATGTTCTGGCGTATGGTATCATGAGGCTGTCACTCTGTGGGAAAACAAAAACATAACAACAACAACAACAACAAAAACAACAACACACACGCGCGCGTGGGGGGGGGGGGGGGGGGAGGGGGGGGGAGGGGGGCAAGGCACACATTCCTACACCCATTATAAATAGAACAGCTATAGTGCTTACAATTTAGAGACACGGTACCGACGCAAATTTTATGTACAAGCAGTTAATCGTGTATGCGCACATGTTGGAAAAGGCATTTTCCGTTTTTAGTTGCCCGTCTTCCCCTCCATCCGTTTACGCAAATGCATGAGCATCCCCTAAAAGTCGTCCTTGCCGTGAGTGGGGTAAGAAGAAGAGAGAGAGAGAGAGAGAGAGAGAGAGAGAGAGAGAGAGAGAGACAGACAGACAGACAGACAGACAGACAGAGAGACAGACAGAGACAGAGATAGAGAGACAGACAGACAGAGTGGACAGACAGACAGACAGATGGACAAAAACAGAACAGACAGATAGACAGAGACAGAGAGAGAGAGAGAGAGAGAGAGAGAGAGAGAGAGAGAGAGAGAGAGAGAGAAGAGAGAGAGAGAGAGAGAGAGAGAGAGAGAGAGAGAGAGAGAGGTGGGGGGGGGGGGGGGGCATCGTAGAGATGGGTGTAAAGGTTTAATACACATCATCTTGGGAGCCGGAATAGCTCAGTTGGTAGAGCGCCAGACTCGTAATCTTGGTGATCCTGGGGTTGCGGTTCGAATCTCCGCTGGGGCGTTTCGGTACAGGGGGATTTTTCCCTCGGAGTTAACATTGGTTCTGACTCCATTTCCCATACAGTCCTTCGAATGAGACTATAAACCGAGGTTCCGTGTGTGAACGCACGCATAATATCTTGCACACACGTAAAATCCCATCACCAACTTTCGGAAGAGAAGGCCAGTTTGGCCGTTGGTATGGATGACACGTTACAGATAGCATGCACCCTGCGTGAGAAATGGAAAGAATGAAGGAAGTAAGGAAACTGAGTGAACGATATTGAACGATATTGACTGGATGACACGGGAAACGACTGAATGAAGCGCCAGCTGGCAGCTCTTCAGTCGGCACTACCCAGGTAGGCAGCCCGTTGTGTAAACGAGTGTTGATTGTAAAGCGCTTAGAGCTTGGTCTGTAGCCGAGAATAGGCGCTATATAAGTATTCATTATTATTATTTTAAAAAAAAGGGTCTGCAAGGAAGACATAAGCTAAGAAGCGAGACAATAGGCATGAGAGTTTTTCCCCTCTCTTCCTCTTTTCCCTCCATCCCTCCCCCCTCCCCTTTCCTCAATCTTCGGTCTACTCCTTGCCCCCCCCCTCCCCACCTCCTCTCCTTCGTTAACAACAGCCATAATGTACACACGTCTTACTACTAGTTTTTCTTCCTGCTTTCCCCTCCCCTTCTCCACCATTGACATTGATTTACAATGCTTTAATCTCTGGGTTCGTGCGCGCGCGCGCGCGCGCGCACACACACACACACACACACACACACACACACACACACACACACACCCCATCAATATGTTATTTATTCGTCATTTTAGTCGGTTACTTTAGCTAAAAGAGTTAATTGTAACGAAAACAGAGTTTCAGCACATCAAACACAAGCACACGACTAAACCCGAACATTTTGTTTCAACCCCCCAAACGCTCCATTCAGCACGAAAATATTCATTTGTAAACGAACAGTGTTTGGAACCGTGGTAATGTCAGACGTGAAGCAGAGAGCCAACATTTCTTGGTTACCAAAGCAGTACTCTATTCTACATGCGATGAAGGGATGTTGTTTGCACCATGGAGTATTGCTTTTCTGCAGCGTAAAAGATCCCCCAAGCATCGATTCAGCTGAATTCATTATTGATTTATTAAGGCTTTCTGCCTCATGTTTTGGATGTGGATGACCCGACATGACGTCGAGTTTGCTGTGTTTCTGTGCAGTTGAAGTCACCCACTACCGGGAGTTTGTTACCCGAGTGCTGACTATATTGTTCTATAACGCTGCCAAGAAAGGCGCTTCATCTGCATTATCGTTCAGTGCGTAAATACTAATAATTGTCACATTCAGTTCTTGGGTTTTCACTGAAGCTATACAAATTATATCGTATATGTTTTTTCTACCTCTATTTCACTGGAAAAAGTGCTTAGAAGCTAAAATAACTTCCCCTCTACTGTGCCTTCTTTCGTCATTATGTAAAATGTTCTCTCCCAACCGCTTTTCCAAAATGTCTTTTTTTTCTTTTGTTTTTGTTATCTGTGACACTTGAATACATATGACATCACAAATTGTGCCCTTTGAAATAGTTGAACATCGCCTTTCTTGTCATTTTATTTCGTAGCCCTCTTGCGTTGAAAGACAATACTTTTAAAAGCGTCCATCAGCGAGTTGTTTCCGGCATTTGAATCACATTCACAGCTGTTAGTCCATTGACGTAGCAAGGTCCCTCAAAGAGGCAGTGAGGAGGAAGGCTTGAGTGGGAGGGGGGGTGGGGGGTGGGGGGTAGTCTACTACGTCAGTCGCTTCATGATGTGTGGTGTCATCGTCGTCCATGCCACAGTTAGTGTTTGGCTTGGCTTCGGTCGTTTATCTGTCTGGTCCGAAGGGGAATCCTTGACTGTGGTCTTTTTTGCCGACCCGGGTCCTTTCCTTCTGTGAGTTTTTTGCGTAGTTAGTCTTTCTTTTTTAGTTGGTCTACTACTCTCCGTAGAACTGTCTGTCTTAGTCTTGATTTTTGTCATACTGCTGTCGTCCACTGTGTGTTTAACCACAGTGCTGTCTTCACTGTTTCCAGTCGTGTTCTGTATATTGTCTGATGTCGTGAGGTTCGTTGTAGCGTGGAGTGTCGTTTTGGCATGCATGACACACACAGGACCTCCTGCCGTATGTTCAGCGTTAAAGCACTGTCTGCATTTCACTGGGGCTTGGCGGTCTCTCGTGCTGTGGCCTTGGAGAGACAGTTGCGGCATTCTGCATCCTGCTGCCGTCTGACAAGCTTTTGTTTTGTGGTACAAGCTGGCTCTGAACGGGCCAATCTGCACAGTTGCTTTTTTTTCTCTCTCGGAGGGGTTTACTCGGAACTCCTACGTAAACGAAGCGCTCTCTGTGTTTCCCAATGAGTCAGTTTTTTCTCTATTATCTCTGTGTCGTTCTGTGAATCAGTTTTGACTAAACTGTGACCCCTGGCTGTTTAACAGATTGCAACAGGTCTTCGTCTGAGAACAATAGGAATGTTCCCGATGGTGAGTTTCGTCGCTGGAGGCTGATCCTCTCTCTCACCTGACGCTCCGCTGTTCGGTGTCTAATGCGGAAAGGATTTTGGCTTTTGACGTTGTCATGAACACTACGTTGAAACACACACACACACACACACACACACAAACTTGCAATAATAGTTTTTCTCTGCTGGCGTTATTGCGAGGATAAATCCTCCACAGTGAGCCTACGCGTCGAGCTCTGTCCATACCGTTGTGACCACAGACTTTTTCCTGTAGCAGCACAAAGTTCACATGTGGTAAATGACTTTTCCTTGATCGAAAGCTGGAGGATCATTGCTCGTTATTGATAACAGAAACAGGCAAAGTGCGCTCACTTTTGTTCTTCAGCGCCATCTTGCGACACAAAACAGTGACGTAAACAAAAGACTAATCTCATGCAGAAACGGATGAAAGATGTACGTATATACTACAAACGCACGCAAAACTGGAAAAAGTGAAAAAAAAAAAAAAAAGTAAACACTGATGACCTTTGAAAACAAGATACAAACAAACCCTGAAAGCTCATTGTAACTGTGTAATAAAAAATCATCAAACAAGGTCTTTAGTCAGAGTAGTTTTAAAAACTCGTGCTGCAGACTTCAGCGTGAACACTCGTCTAGAATGATAAGGTTTTGTTGTTGTTTTTTTTTTGCATTGTGTCCTGTCCTTCCTTAATCAAGCTCTGGCAAATTTTAAAGGTGCGCAATCAAGTATTAACTAGTAAAGCAAACTAATCAGCGGGGACAACGTTCACAATACACTCTTCCAGTTTCCTGATATTGCTTAATTTCACACACACACACACACACACACACACACACACACACACACACACACACAGAGATTAATGTACATCGACCACATACCCATATACAAACCCATGCGAAAAAGTGGAAGGGGCTATACATAGTGCGACAAGACAAATGAGAAAAGAAAATCATGCATGGAGCAAAAGAAGCCAAAGCCAAAATGTAGGGCAAGCGTAAGGAAAATCATTATTGAATCGATAACTTCAAATATGATCAATATGCTGATCATTAATGAACACGACATCACCAACACAAAAGCACCACCTCCACAATTATCACCGTGATGAATTCTGCAAGAATAAAGTTTACATATACATTTCAATCACCGTTCAAACTACGGAAACTTTTATTCATACCGTGGAATACGAATCTGGACAGATTTCCTTGAAGCTGGTCGTTTCCAGCTGGAAGCAATGTTCTAAACGGTCTAGACGTGAAATGTTTTAGAAATGTTGTTGCTTTTATATCAGAATATTCTGGGCATTCAAACAAAACTGGGTTTCGTTTTCTTATGTTCTTTTCCAGAGAGGACAATGGTTCCTCCGTCAAGATTTACAGTGACTATAGACGTTATTTCCCAGAGGAAGGACACCCAATCTGACTGAGCAGATGCAGTCCCAAAGCAATAAAACTCAGCGGTCAGTGTTTTTTTTTTTGCTCTCTCAAATACAGTTTAAAATGACTGGGACTGAGAGGTTTTCTCTGTCTCAAATGGCCCAACTCATTCCTGGATATACATATCAGCAAGCCTTTGTTTGAACATCCTCAGAAACCTTTTCATATCCCTAGGGCCTCGCCACAGTTATACGAATCTAAAACCAGTTTCACGAGAGAGACAGAGAGAGAGAGAGAGAGAGAGAGAGAGAGAGAGAGGGAGAGTTCAGGGAAGGGAACTTCAGACTTCAGTAATTTATTCAGAGGCCAATGGGTTTTTTTTTCATGAGCATAATCATTCACAGCCTCTGTAAGAAACAAAAAAGGAAAAAAAAAAAGAAGAAGAAGCCTTTTAAGAGAGAGAGAGAGAGAGAGAGAGAGAGAGGAGAGAGAGAGGGGGGGGGGAGGGAGAGAGGAAGAGGGGAGAGGGAAAAGGAAAGAGAAAAAAATGGACAAATGTTTTATTCAGCATAAGGCCACAGCCCCTTCTGAAGAAGAAGAGAGAGAGAGAGAGAGAGAGAGAGAGAGAGAGATAGAGAGAGAGAGAGAGAGAGAGAGGGAGGAGAGGAAGAGAGAGAGCTAGCTTCCGATGAAGAAAACAAACTGCGCCTGCCTCATTTCTGGGAAAAGGCACAGCCCGTTCTGAAGTAGAAACATGTCATCAACAATCACTGTATGGATAACGCGTAGAGTTCCTCCCAGCCCTCTCCTCCCCCTCCCCGCGCGCCCTCCCATATCTCCTTCAACACCCGCCGTCCCTTGCGACTCTCTCGCAACCTCCACTGTATGGGCCAAGCATCTAATCTACGGAAAATGCTCATAGCTTAGGGTCCAGGACTTCGCGATCTTTTCACATAATACATTATTTCCATTGCCCTAAAGTCAAAGAAATACTCCACTACCCCCCCCCCCCCCCCCCCCCCCCCCCCCCCCCCCCCCCCCTCGCTTCTTTGTGTTTGTGCTCGCAACCGTAGTTGTTTAGGCACAGAGTTTC
>JADBJO010000485.1:430000-445000 GCA_016801955.1 Conus betulinus
AACACGAACACACATAGACACACACTCTCACTCACACATACACACACACACACACACACACACACACACACACACACACACACACACACACACACCAGAGAGAGAGAGAGAGAGAGAGAGAGAGAGAGAGAGAGAGATTTAGTGCCCGTCTTGACGGAGTAGTAGCAACGTTTTGTTACAGAGGTCCTCGTATCCCCAAACGAGGTACAGTTTTTCCCCCGTATGCAATATCACCTGCGATGAGTATGGATTACCTAACTATGACATGACTCCAGACCTGACTCTCAACACAGATTTGGGGCTGGAAACCGTTATCTTCATCGATTTCAGAGCCAATGTTGTAGTAGGGTTAAGTCGAGGCGCAAGGCCAATGTCTCCTTCATGGACGCAACATCCCAAATTTGATGCCAGCAGATAAGTGTCGCCTTTTCAGCTCGGTATTGCTTTAGTGAAAACAACTATCATGGTACTGTATCGCTTTAATGAAAACTTGCATGGTACTGTCTCACTTTGATGAAAACAACCTCATAATACTTTATCCAAGTACTGATAATCAGCGCTTCAGAGATCATGTGTAAGTCATGTTGTTTGTCGCCCAGCCGACTGCACGAGGGCCTATCAGACTAATCATATTGTCAAAATCGATTCCATGTTTGTTTCTGTGTCATGTTGATAAGAATAACAATAAGAAAGCGTTTTTGCACATTACTTTTTTTCTATGGGACCATGCGCAGAGCTGCAATAATGTTTTGTATTCTGAATTACCACATTCCCGCTGTCCAGAGGAAAACGAACATCGAAAAGGCAAAAACTTGTTCATTTTCTGTCTCCCCACCATGTCTGACAGCAAATGAACTGAACTGAGTAATATGTTAAATGCATGCCGGTTCGTCCATGTCTAAAACCGCAAACTTCAATGGCTAACAGACCATCACCATTCACACTCCACTGACATGCTGCCCTACAGCTGGGGCATTGACTCTTATCACCGTCACGAGCAAGCTTGGTGTCACCCTGTCTTTTCACTGAAGGACCATTCCTCAATGCCCAGAGAACGGAGCTGATTCATTAGTGGAAGACGGGAACTCGACATGTGGAAAACCAAAAAAAAAAAAAAAAAAACAAAAAAAAAAACAGCGAACGGTAAACCTGTTGCCTGGTTCAAGTATTTCTGTCTGCAAGGAAAAACATGGCAGTGTCGACGGAAAATCAACAGTTCAGTTATTTGTTTTCTTTGTTTGTTTGCTTGTGATTTCGTTTTGCCTTTGCCACTGGTAAAAATGTGAAACACTAATATTAGTTCGAATGGGGGTGAGGCTCGGCCCTACACGTGTATGTATGTATGTATATATATATAATATATATATATATATATATATATATATATATATATATATATATATATATGTATGTGTGTGTGTGTGTGTGTGTATAATAATACACACACATAATATATATATATATATATATATATATATACATCGTTCGTTCTTTAATTTAACGTCTATCCACCTAACAGTGATCTTAGACAGATATATATATATATATATATATATATATATATATATATATATATATATATATATATATATACATACATGTATATGTGTGTGTGTGTGTGTGTGTATGGGTGGGTGGGGGTGGGTGCGTGGGTGCGTGGGTGCAGGAGAGAGAGAGAGAGAGAGAGAGAGAGAGAGAGAGAGAGAGAGAGAGAGAGAGAGCAAAATGAAAATTAAACAGAAACCATTTGTGCCTGCGCGACCGCGGCTGACAGTCAGAGAAAGAACTCATTCAGTCCGACTGCTTGTACATCACTTGACCCTGCCGGCTTGAAGGGGGAAAATACCTGCTCCCCCCCGTCTCCTTTATGCCCTTTTAACCGCCATAAACGAACCGATTATGAAAAGAAAGAAAAGAGGGGGCAAGAGAAGACGAAGAAAAAAGCAGTGCGGGACCCACCTAGGCCTTGTTGTCTGCCTGGGATATTGCCCACCAAGGCACCCAGATAAAACTCGCCCCTATTGTGGCCCCCCAATCCGGGTGGCTTCATAAAACCCTCAAACACCCGTAAACGTTCAAAGCGGCCGGTGAAAGAAGTGGATTTGGGAACTTGTGTGCATTCTACCCACAAAAGAAAAGAAAAAAAAAAAAAAAAAAAAAAAAAAAGAAAAAAGAAAGAAAAAAAAAAAAAAAAAAAAAAAAAAAAAGAAAAACCCAGGTCGCCAGAGAGTTCTCTCCAAAGGTTTGGCTACTAAAGGGCCGTCACTCCCACAGCACAACCAACCGAGCGGAAGATGTCGAGTTTAAAAAGTAGGAGGTGCTCTTCGTGTTCAGCTTGGCAAACCGAGGGCGAAATCGTTGATGAATTGAATCTAAGCGACCTGTGAATGAGAAGGGGGCTGGAGTATGGTTTGCCGGGGGGGAGGGAGGGGGGGGGGGGGGGGGGGAGGGGAGGAAGGGCCATTGGTGGATGGGATTAAACACGCAAAAAAAAAAGACAAAAAAATTTCCGATGAAAACATGTTAGCGTGTTTCTAAAGGGGTCTCTCCCTTAAGAGAAGCCCGGAACCTTATCTGAAGCACCTGGACACCCGCCTGGCCCCCCCCCCCCTCGTTGAATGGCCAGCCATACTGCACGTGTTTTATACCCCCCCCCCCCCCCCCCCCCCCCCCCCCACACACACACACACACACAGGGGGCTGACGGCCACGATCGCAGCTTCCTTTCTCGCTCTACACACCTGTGGGATTAGAACGTATGCGGGGCGCAACCCTGTCCGGCGGTTGACAGTCGCAGACTTAACTCTATGCCAGCACCCTCCCGTCTCTCCTCCATCCTCACTCGACCGAGCGGACAGCCGTGCATGCACCGAGTCGCCGTCAGCATGTGGTTCAGCAAAGTTCAAAGTTTTCTACACAGTACTGCCGCCGTTGTCTGGGCTTTCACCGCCGGGTTTTTTTTTTCTTCTTCTTCTTTTTTTCTTCTTCTTTCTTCTTCTTTTTTTTTTTTTTTTTTTTTTTTTTTTTGCCGCGTCGAATACGGTCCTTCGATGGGAGAGCTTTTCACTTTGCACCGCAGATTTTCTTGTGTTTAACAGAAGGACTTTACGAACACACCACTAGAAGATTCTACGAAGCTAAGCTGAGAGAGGTAAAACCCTCATTCAACTTTTGACCAGGTTTGCTGTTCGAAGAGGAATCTGCGAAGTATATCAACGGTTCAGTCTAAGAGTGTGAGCGCTCAAACAGCCCACTGCATGAGAACACTGGTACAACAGAAGAATGCCTCGAATCTGCATAGACGCTTGGTGAGACACAGACCAAAAAACATATATATCAGATGTTACACAGACAAACAACCTCAGACGTGAGACACAGACAGAAAATAGCATACTGAGAAGTGAGACAGACAGAAAAATCTCATAAGACAAACAGAAAATGTCATAAGTGAGACCAGAGATAGAAAATCTGAGGTGTGAGTCACAGATAGAAAATATCAGAAGTGAGCCTCAAACAAAAATTTAAAGACATGAAACAGACGGAAAAAAACGCAGAACTGAGACACGGACAAAATCTTATAAGAGAGTCTCAAACGGAAAATTTCAGATGTGAGACACAAACAAAAACTGCCAGAAGTGAGACAGACACAAACTCTATAGAAATGAAACACAGACGGAAACTCTTGGAAGTGAGACAGACAGGAAGTCTCAAAAGTGAGACACTGACAGAAAATCTCAGAAGTGAGACAAGCATAAAATCTCAGAAAAAGTGAGACGGACATACAACCTCAGAACAAGGCAGACACAGACAAAATCTCAGAAGTGGGACAGACAGACGGACAGAAAATCTCGGAAGCGAGAGACAGGCAGAATATCTATGGAATGGGACACAACCCAGAAAGTCTCAGAAGTGAGACTGAAAGAAAATCTATGGAACAGGACACAAACTCAGAATAGGCACAGAAGAAGTGAGAACTTAGACACGGCCAGAACATTTCAGAAATGAGACACTTAAAATCTCAAAAGAAATGAGATTTCGTGGGTGCTGTTGGATTCTTTTTTGAACCCTTGGCGGTGATAACATCACAGAATTACGGATTGTGGTGTGTCTCTATTTGACGCCAAGAGCACAGACACGCAATCAGCCGTGTCTCCCTGATGAGTCCGATCCAGCGGACGAAAGGCCTAGGAGCAGGGGATACATACAGATCTGCCTTCAAGAGGAATTACGATGGTTTCCTCATGCAGCTAGTGAAGGGTTTCTATATTTATAATATATATTTTCTTCATCTTCTTTCAACACCCCTTTTTTAAGTAACTTTCAAGTCTTTGCAAGTCATTACTATAATGATGGAAGAATTGTTAGCATGCACTTGTTCAGCAAGAAATGAGACGTGAGACAAGCAGAAAAATTTAGTGGTGGGATACAGGCAGAAAACGAGACTCTAAAATCTGTTTATGACCAATGAGGATGAGGACGATCCAGATGTCGTGTTACATGATTTCATGTTTCCCTGATCTTCTATCGATGTACAATGCATGAAATTAACATGGACATCGACGCATCTTGAAAATGTGTTCAACGATCAGCGTCGTACAGTGTGTGTGTGTGTGTGTGTGTGTGTGTGTGTGTGTGTGCGTGCGTGCGTGCGTGCGTGCGTGCGTGTGTGTGTGTGTGTGTGTGTGTGTGTGTATGTATGTGTGTGTGAATTGAAGGGTTAGTAGGTGAGAGAGAGAGAGGTAGGTGTGTGTGTGTGTGTGTGTGTGTGTGTGTGTGTGTGTGTGTGTGTGTGTGTGTGGGTGTGTGTGTGATTGAAGGGTTAGTAGGTGAGAGAGCGAGAGAGAGAGAGAGAGAGAGAGAGAGAGAGAGAGAGAGACGGATGGAAGAGAGAGAGGGGGGAGAGAGAGAGAGAGAGAGAGAGAGAGAGAGAGAGAGAGAGAGAGAGAGAGAGAGAGAGAGAGAGAGAGAGAGGCTTCCGTCAGCATTAACCGGTGAAAATAGATTTTGTTTTTCTTATTCGGTGAATATATACCCGCGTTGGCGACAAAATGAAGGCAGCGAAAGAATGGACAACGAAAAAGTCAGGCGGAGAAAGCTTAGACGAGGAAAGTATAGACGGCGGCGTAAGTACAGACGACGAACGTCAAAAGTATATGCGTCGAAAGTATAGACAACGAAAAGTAGAGGTGGTGTTTCTAGGTGAACATGAAGCATGAAGACACACTGGGTTTTTTTTTTTTTCTTAATTTTCATTGATTTTTTTTAAGGTGATACATGGAGACATGCCGTTGTTTGTTTGTTTGTGTGTTTGTTTGTTTGTTTGTTTTTGTTTGTGTGTTTGTTCTTTAAAGACGAAACATGGAAACAAGCCGTTTTTTTTTTTAAGATGAAACATGGGAACTCATTGGTCTATTTAGACAACATTGATCTTTTGAGATAAAACCGGAGCGATGAAACATGGGAACACACTGGTCTATTTAGACAACATTGATCTTTTGAGATAAAACCGGAGCGATGAAACATGGGAACACACTGGTCTATCAATTTTGAACAAAGCTCGTCTTTCTTGACGAAGCTTGGGGACACACTAGTCTATTTAAACAACACAGATCTTGTTATATAAAAACATGGGGGCACACTGCTTTATCTAGACAACACTGGTCTTTTCAGATAAAACATGGGGGCAGAGTGGTCTATTTCGACAACACCGGTCTTTTCCGCTAAAACATGGGGACACACTAATCTATTTAGACAAACTTAGGGACACATTGATGCTTTCAGACAAAGGGAGACAACACTAGTCTTTTCCGATAAAACATGAGGACAAATTGATGTTTTCAGACACACGGGGGCACACTGGACTTTTTAGAGATAAACATGGACACAAAGCTGTCTAGAGAACATAGAGAGACACGACATGTTCACTGAAAGGGAGCGAGAAGATGAGAAAGTTAAGAGAAGACTGGAAAACGTCAAGAGACTAGTCTCTGATTCAGTTCCTTCCGGTCTACAATCTTCTGAACTGCCGATGCAAACGAGCTAACGTTCTCTTCCCATGCCAAGAGATGAGACAGAAAACCTCCACAGAGTGTTCGAAGGAAGGAAGAGAGAAAAAGACGGACAGTGATGAGGAAGTCCAGATCCCAGTTTTCCCCGTGCTTTTTTTCCCTCAACCAGTTCTTCGCACCGTGTTCGTTTCCCATTCCCAAGAGGGGTAGTGGTGAGAGAAGTGAGTAGGGAGGGGAATCGGGGAGGGGGGAGGGTGTGTGTGTGTGTGGGGTGGGGGGGGGGGGGGGGGCGGCAGAAAAAGGTTGGCCTGGGGATAGGGAGGAGGGGAGGGTGGGGGCAGGTTGAAGTGTGAAAGGCGTAATCTGCTTAAACCTGCTGCACACCCACAAAGGGCCGTTTAGAGGTTTAGTGCTGACTGGGAATGCCTTGATCACCGGCCAACAGTCTTTCAAGCCGTTTTCACTCGAGGGTCCTCCTAACCCTCCGCGGCTCGTCGTAATCACTTGGACGAGCCGGACTCCAACATTACATGGGACACAAAAGGCCGAGTGTTTGGGGAGGGCGTGGCGGTGGGATGGGGCGGGGGGGTGGGGGGGGGGGGGGGGGGGGGGGGGGGGGGGGGGGGGGGAGCTTGGAAGGTCGGGGGTGGGAGGTGGGGGGTAGGGAGTGGGAGCAAGATTTCCTTTCTTACCCCCCTCATCCTCCTCTTCTATGACCGCTTCCTTACGTAAAATATTGAGATGGATTTGATGGAACTGCCAATACTGTGGCACAGGTTCTCTGACACTTTTCATGGCAGTAGTACTCAGCTGCTCATTATTTCGAAAAAGAGAGGAAGAAAACGCCGTCTTCAACAGAGAAGAGAGAGACGAGGCAGGCAGAGACGGGGTCAGAGAGGTCATCTCTTCCCTTTGCACTCTCTCCCTTCCCCTTCTCACCCCCTTCGCAATCCTCTGTACGAGAACGTCTTGGGAAAATACACCCTAGCCGAAGAAAACTACCCTTTGAAGTGGGAGTGGTGTTGATAGGGTTTCTCCGCTTGCGCGGAACACCTTCTCGTGTTATACCTCAATTTGCTAACCTGAATTTTTAAACCTTTTTTTTTTTTTTTTACACGGCAGTTCCACAGTGTTGTACAGGTTTGTAAGTTTGTTCGTTTGTTTTGTAACCGTAGTTAGTGCTTTCTTTCAACAGATGCTCTGACGTCGTTTCAATGATTCTTTTTGTCTCTCAGTTTCCTTCCAGCATCATTATTTTTAATCAGTCTGATGTGACGAAAGGTTTCAAGTTCATTGTGCTCTGTGAAGTGAAACGTCTGAGGGCAAAATCAGATTCGGGTGTCATGATCACACGCCATCACCTTGCAACAGCAGCACAAGCTGAATTATGGGATCACTGTATTTAGGAAACAGGCAGTGGTGGGGTTCCCATCGTAGTCCTAGTGGACATGGAGCCCTGACAACTTGGCACGCGCGGTTGATGAAGACGTGCGACCGTTGTGTCATAATCTCGTGCAGAATTGTCAGGCTTTTCCGCAGTTGGCTTGACAGAAATCCCGGCCCACAGAATGAGACGTTTTAAAAATCCGCCAAGATGTTAATGTCTTCGTTTATGTCTGTTGGTTGCTTTGTCCGAAGAAGCACTGGACAGAGGATCTAGGAACAGTACCTCGCCTCGTTTTCCCCCCCCCCGCTACTCGCCCTTGTTTGGAGTCCTGGTCGCTGAAACAGATCACTCACCCCTTCCCTGTGAAAAAAAAAATGTTTTCAGTTGGCCGGGCCGCCCTCTTAGGTTACCATGTTCCCCAGCTTCTTGTCGTCCGCTGTTAATCGAAGTCGGCCTTTGTGTCTGCACGTAGGCTTTGTTTGCAAGTGAAGCATCGAGCGTGTGTTTCAAAATTGATGATTTGACCTCTGGAGTGTGGTGAAGAGGCAACCTGCTGCCCATGAGCAGGTGGCAGACACGAGGCTGATCTACCAACAGGAAGAGGCGAATGCCTTCCATACGGGCTAGGAGTCTTCAACATGCGAAAGATAAAGATACTAATCCTGTGAGCTCTACGTCTTTGGTTTGTCTGGTGGCAAGACTGCATGAGAAAAAGAAAAACAACTTCTACACACATGTACATATATCAACATGAAAAGAAAAGAAAAGGTTTAAGATAAACCAGTCTCCAATTCCATTTCTTTCCGTTTGCAATCCATTCCATCCATGATGTAGGCGAAAGGTTGTCTGAAAAGACTAGAGGTAGGAAAAGAGGTATTTGTCGTACCATGCTCCTTCCTTCTTCTCCTCTCCCCATTCACCACAATAGACTTCAACAGTCAGGTTATCAAATTCTGCAGATTTACTGTTTATTCCCAAACCCGCGAAAGGTGATCGCCACGACATGCTTTTCACTGGGCACAATGGTGGTCCATACGATAAAATGACCAATAAAAGAATGACATTCGCGCGCGCGCGCGCGCGCGCGCGCGAGAGAGAGAGAGAGAGAGAGAGAGAGAGAGTGAGAGAGAGAGGCTTGCTGCCCAGTCGACCGCCCGCGTATGAGATGTGGGTTTAACAACTGGTTTAAAACCCGAAAAATGGGTATGTGTGTGTGTGTGTGTGTGTGTGTGTGTGTGCGCGCGCGCGTGTGCGCCTGTGCGCGCGCGCGTGTGTGTGTATGTGTGTGTGTGTGTGTGTGTGTGTGTGTGTGTGTGTGTGTGTCCGTACACTCACATTTTCACTAACCCGCTTTATTTATTTTCAATAAGCTAAAACTTCTAAATAGTCGAGTTCTAAAGCAAAATTCAGTATTTCACAACTACATTTCCGAACAATTGAATTCTGAAAATGTCAGGAAAAATACAAATACGCGTAATGAGAATTCCACTTTCGCTTACACAAAAGGTTCTACTCATCAAAATGACATCCATATAAACTTTGCATTCTTTCCGTAAATCTGAACGTTCCTAAAAATGCATTTAAAATTCGATAAACCCAAATTAGGCGGTGTCCATATAGACCCATTTACAGCTTTCTACCGATCGCACACACACACACACACACACACACACACACACACACACACACACACACACACACAACACACACACACACACACACACACACACACACCACACACACACACACACAACACACACACACACACACACACACACACACACACACACACACACACACACACACTAACATATCTATCTACATATATCTATCTGTGTCTATATCTATCTACCCATCTGTCTATCAATATCCATACATATCAATGACTTAATGACTTAAAAGCAAAAAACAAAATAAAAGAACAAAATGGGGGTGGAGAGAGAGAGAGAGGGGACACACACACATACACGCGCGCGCGCGCGCGCGCGCGCGCGCTGCGTGTGTGTGTGTGTGTGTGTGTGTGTGTGTGTGTGTGTGTGTGTGTGTGTGGTGCCCCGGGTACTAGAGAGTGGCTTTACCAACTGCTAAAAAACTCGGAAATTGGGGCTATTTGCTTCCTAAGTCCAATTTGTTTTTGCATATATCCAGGCCTATTTTTCAAAATTCAGACAGTCGCAATTAAAATGTTCGTTTTTATAATAAACACAACATTTCACGGGTAGATATCCGATAAAACACATTTTTTCAAACATTGAAAATAAAAAAAGTCTCACAAGTTATTGTGTAGCATTCTAGTTTGGCTTAAATGGTTGGTTTCAGAATCAACATGGAATACAAAGCCTTCGCATCTTCTTTGCAAGTTAGAACGTTCTGCAAATGATTTGAAAATACAATACACCCGTCGTGGACTAAGTGTGTGCGTTCGTCTGCGCGTGCATGGGTGCGTGCGCGCGCGTGTGTGTGTGTGTATGTGTGTGTGTGTGTGTGTGTGTGTGTGTGTGTGTGTATGTATATGCGCGCGCGTATGTGTGTGTGTTCGTCGGTCTACTAGAACTTGGCTAGTGGTCATGGTGTCTGAAGCCTTTGTACAAAGGGCACCTATGACTCCCTTTGATTCCTTAACTCTATCTGTCGAAAAGGGGTTACAAAGAATGGTGCCACGGAAAAAACAGGAAAAGTTCTTCTGGAAGATGGGATGACCTATAAAAAAGACCTATGACTGTGGGCTCCCTGTGTGCAGCATGTTGGGGCGGTGACAGCTATGGTGTGGCTGTGGTGGCAAGAGCTTGAGCAAGCAGCGCCAGACTGATGTCACTCAGAAAGCTGCACGGAAGATTAGGCAGCAAAAAAGTAATAAAATCATCGAAAATAATAATAATAAAAAAAAAAACATTTATGTAAAAACCAACAGGGACACCTGATAACGATACCACTACTACTACTACTATTACTACTACTACTACTACTATTACTGATGTTGCTGCTGCTGCTGCTGCTGCTGCTGCTGCTGCTGCTGCTGCTGCGGCTCGGCTCCTCCTCTTCCTCCTCCTACTACTACTGCTACTACCACTACTACTAGCTACTGTAGAAAATAATACAACATAAAAAATCAAGACAGATGTCAGATTTGATTACTATTATTATTGCTTCAACAACTATTTAGATGTCAGATTTGATGATTATTATTACTACAACTATCATCACTATTGCTACTGCAACTAGTACTGCTGCTGCTGCTGCTACCACTTTCTACTATTACTATCACATCATGTAAAATCAATACAGGGGTGGCAGATTCGAAGACCAACAATTGTCGCAAAAGAGCAGCCTGGACCTACTATCACATCAGGTAAAATCACTACAGGGGTGGCAGATTCGAAGACCAAAAGCAGCCTGGACCTAATCACACAAGAACAATCTCTCGTAATTTGTAAGAATGGCAATAAAGAGTACCCAATACAAAACACACCACTCGGTTTAGTTTTTAAGGACCATTCTCCATTCAGTTTTTCTCTTTGAAACGAGAAAAGAAAACCTTAATGTGTCCATTTGAATGAAACCCTAGATATTGGCCGAGAGATCTATTTCCCTTTAAATCAGAAAAAAGCACTACATGAGCGTTCGTCCAACAGTCCAACTGAAACAGAACTCGGGCAAACGCAGGCTCCCCCCCCCCCCCTTCCACCGCATCCCCCCCCCCCCCCCCCCCCCCCCCCCCCCCCCCCCCCCCCCCCCCCCCCCCCCCACCCACACACATTTCACGCCCCAGCCCCACGGTGGAACCGTCTTGCAGTCACCAGATCAAGCAGATCAGAGGGTGACAGGGATCTCTTTAACTCTTACAACTTCGATAGGCTCAGTTCATTCATCTACCATGACTGACATGTTTCACTATGGTCCATGTAGTTAGTTTCGGCGTTGTCTTGCTGACAGGTAAGGTAAGGTAATGTTGCTTATAGCCCAGCCGACCGCAAAGGGCCATATCAGGACTTTCACCACGTTAAAATCAACCCACAAGTCATCTTAAAAAAAAAAAAAAAAAAAAAAAAAAAACCAACCACACACACACCGCCTTTCACACATCTCTTTAAAATACATCTTCTAAAACGCACCAGAAACTTAGTTAAAAAATCTTTCTTCCGTAAAACCTTAGATCAGATGAAAAATGTAAATCTCTCTCAGAAACTCGAAGATCACATCAGGTGGGACATCTCTGAACAGGATTTTCATGGAGTTTGATGTAAAGTGTATATGTCTCACATCGTGCAAGTCCTAACAATCCAAAAGAATATGTTTCACTGTGAGTGGGAACATGACTTGGAATACACCACGGAGCTTCTTCACCTTTTAAAAGATAAGAATGGGTTTAAACGAGTGGCCTGTGTGCAGGCGGCACAAGACTGTTTCTTCTTTACGGCCGCCTCTGGAACATGGTAAAAACTCGTTCAGGTTTGGACGGATTTTGAATAGTTTGTTATCCATCTGCAAGGTCCATTCCTCTTGCCAGAGGTCTTTGACATAGGCCTGTGTTTTCTTGCTGACAGAAGGCGATGGTCATGATAGTGTTTCAAGCTTGCCTTTGCCCAACTGGTAAACAAAAACAAAACAAAACAAAACAACAAAAAAAGAAAGTAAAAAGAGTTACGTTTATGGGCGACCGTACTTATATACCATGGAACCGATATTTCACGAAAACCAAAATCTGTATGTGCAAGCATCCTTCTTACCTTTGATATACGCCGTGAACAAGCACGCGCATTCACGTTGTGTGCGGTTCACAGAAGACAAGTCAGCTGACATGCTGTTCGGAAACGAATGCAAACGTGTTCCCTCTTCCCTGTAGTACTCTCACACCATACAAATCTGTGCAAGACATTGCAAGACAAAGTATGCACTGACATCCCTGATAACATTCCAAGGCTTCAACCCGGTACGATACAAATCTCGCGCATCAACGGCAAACACACTGTGCTTCATCGACTGCGTTAGAATCCTTCGGATTTGTACGCCATGTCCCCAGAATTATGCACTGAGCGGCAATATAGTGCACGGCACAGGACAAGACAACACAATACACACACACGCCTGAGTTAAACAGAAAAAGAGGGCAGGATACACGTCAAATAGCTGTTTTACTGTGTCGGGCGCCGGTGTCAAATGTGCTTCGTTGGCAATGAGGGTTTACTTTTACTGTCGTTCACCTAAATCAGCATTCCACATTATAGAGACTTTCTCACTTCTTCACTTGACCATTAGATTACAGCTTAATTCATTTGCTTATGAAATTATGTACTGGTATGTTTAAGTGTATTATCGAAGTGTATTTTACTGAAACATTAATGCGTATATATATATATATATATATATATATATATATATATATATATATATATATGTGTGTGTGTGTGTGTGTGTGTGTGTGTGTGTGTGTGTGTGTAATAATATATATATATATATATATATATATATATATATATATATATATATATATATATGGGGACCGGAATAGCTCAGTGGTAGAGCGCCGGACTCTTAATCTTGGTGATGCTGGGGTTGCGGGTTCGAATCTCCACCAGGCCGTTTCGGTACAGGATGATTTTCCCCTCACAGTTAACATTGGTTCCGACTCCATTTCCCAGAAAGTCCTTTTTCTAAATAGTCCTTGGAATGTCTCATTCGAATGTCTCATAAACCGAGGTTCCGTGTGTGAACGCACATATAACATCTTGCACACACGTAAAATCCCGTCACCAACTTCCGGAAGAGAAGGCCAGTTCAGCCGTTGGTATGGATGAGCATGCACCCGGCGTCAGAAATTGAAAGAATGAAGGAGGTAAGGAAATTGAGTGAACAATGTTGACTGGACGACACGGGAAACGATTGAATGAAGCGCCGGCAGGCAGCTCTTCAGTTGGCACTACCAAGGTAGGCAGCCCGTTGTGTACACGAAAATGTGGATTGTCAACGCCTAGAACCTTTGGCCGAAAGAGCTCAAAGTGCGTTTAAATGTCATTTACTTAAGAAAGAATTGGCTATAGAAATTACTGTGCTTAGTTTAACAAAGAATTTCAGACTCAAATTACATGCAAAGGCGTTTGCTCGGTCACAATTAGAAAATAATTCTTCATTAAAATCGCACAAAAACAACATAGTCAATGGCGAGCTTGTTCCTGACCTTGAGCGTTTCAAATGTTAGTGGCAAAGCCATTTTTCTTTCAAAATCAGTTTATACGTGTTCACATACGAAAACACCCATGCATTCACGTAACAAAAGTACAGCCACACACGCACACATCAACACGTACACACGCATGCAGCACAGATATGGTAGCGCATGCTCTCTCTCTCTCTCTCTCTCTCTCTCTCTCTCTCTCTCTCTCTCTCTCTCTCTCTCTCTCTACACACACACACACACACACACACACACACACACACACACACACACACACACACATACACACACGCGTGCACACGCAAGTATGTACACGTGAACACACACACACACACACACACACACACACACACACACACACACACACACACACATCATGAAAAGAACACACACTCTCAGATTTTCTTTCGTCTTCTCCATAAATACACTTCTATGACTAAGTCAACAGCGTAAACCGCAGCTGTACACAAAATATCAATAAGTTAAACAATGTTACGTCATTATGTAAACCTATATTGCCGTAATTGAACTACAAAAGTGCACAATATGCTCCAAACTAACAATGGAACAAACAACAATCAAATAAATAAACAAAGACCAGTCAAGTAGATTAGTCAATAAATGAATCCATACACAGGACAAAGGAAGAGGATGATCCTGTCCACAGGTTTTGTTCCCCCATAAGAGCTGTAAAGAGCTTAAGAACAGGAGGGGAAACACGAAAGAACGGACAGCTCAATCCTTAAATTCTTTTCAAAAAATAATTTCCAATAATGTCAACACTTTTCATCGTGCAATTCAGATCTCCCCTGCTACCCTAGAAAAAAAAAAAAAAACGAAAAAAAAAACAAAACAAAAAAAAACCCCAACTCAAAGCCTGTACTCAGCCACACCCGCTAAGAATCTGACAAAACAACAAAGAAAGAAAGAAAAAGAAATCGCAACGCTGTGATCATTGATTATTATTTTAATTTCAACCGAAGGCTAATCTATTTTACTGGTTTTGGGGTCAAAGGATCCAATTCATGGTACACACTCTAAAGCTAAATTTGTTGCTTCCCTTCACTACAGGGTATCGTATTACTAATTTACTAAAAATCCTCTAAAAAAAAAAAAAATTCAAAGTGACTCCCGGTAACTTTGGCCATGTACATAAGAGAACATGGGCGTGGGAATACCACAGAAGTATTGGTGATATTCTGCGTTCCAAACCATAGGCGGACTAACACTACCAGGCCCGATTCGACAGACGAGTGTCACCATGCAGCGAAAGTCGACCATGGTGTATTAAACAGCTTTCCTCGCAAGTTTAGACGGTTTCCATATGCCGTCAGAGTAGGGTTTAATATTTACATTTGAACGCCGTCTTCTGTTGTCCACGATATGCGCCTTCACCCCCCCCCCCCCCCCCCCCCCCCCCCCCCCCTTCCTAT
>JADBJO010000485.1:450000-470000 GCA_016801955.1 Conus betulinus
ATTTTACCTCGATGGTTCCCGTAAAGAATCCGCACTCAACGAGTCACGGTGCAGAGATTAGTTTGATAAATTTCCGGGTGATAGATATTCCATTCTCATGAAGTTTGGAAAGAAAACTTTCAAATTGTTTTGCAATGGCCGCGGCTTTTCTTCGAAAACATGAAACAAAAGTGACAATTTGTGCAGCGACGTACTGCGTGGGCATTGTATGGGATATCGAATTACGTCACTTTTTCTTCACATCGTCATGGACTGAATTACGATATTGAAGGTCGAGTAATGCGACACATAATGCTGGTTTTCGGTGATGAACGGAATTGTACGTCCCGTATGCGAAATACGTAACGCATCATCATTTTGAATCCTTGTGAAGTATCTGACATCACATATTCTGCGTCACTTTTAACTGTACAACAGACGCTGATGACGTCATTTACATCTTCGCTTGACGTCTCGTCAGCTGATGTCGAGGTCAGTTGGGTCATTGTAGTTCAGCTGACTTCACCAACCCAGTGGACCGTACGTATCATGCTCTTCGTTTAACTGGCAGAACGCTTCGAAGATGACGTAAAAGAGATATCCCCACACTGAGTTCTACCGTTCAAGATTTCAATGGGATGTCCCACTGGTTCAAGTTTCCGGTGTCTATCATAAAACGTATCCCCCATTCACATGACCAGATCCTCCCACCGAGCGAGCCCACAGTCGTTCGTCCATCGCCATCCCCTTGTTCCGTGGGACACACACCGATGACGGGTCACTTGCACGTGTATTCTTCTGTTCGTTCGCTACACCGGTGGCAGTTGACGCGGCAGCACCAATGGAACTTGCAGTTGCACTGCCAGGTGCGCGTGTATTGGTGCGTGTGTTGTAGCCACGCCCGCAGCACATCAAGTCACAGCCGTCGGTGCCTTTGGAAGTCCTGTTACACTTCCTCCCCACAGTCCCCAGCGACCCCGTGCTGGAGTCATAGTCACAGTAGTTGGGCGAGCGCTCCAGGTAGACCAGGTGCTTCCGCCGGGGTTTGCGATGCTTCCGCTTGGACCGTTTGAGGACGAGCGAGATGGGCGTGCGGGCGCGCCGGCCCAGGTAGGGTTCCACCAGTTTTGGATCGTTTGTACCGCTTGTAGATCTCGTCGCCGATCTTGCGGAAGGGGGAGGGAGGGTGGTCCAGCAGGTCTTCATGGTGCAGGAGCCCGACACGCCGTGACACTTGCACTCCGTGCCCATGCTGCTCTTCACCGCCTGAAACAAAAGCACAAAGAGCACAGGGATGTGTGGGCTCAAGTTCCTAGGCTGTAATGGGTTAAAGCTGATGACGATTGTCTGTGGCTCTGCACAGCATGAAACAACAGGACAAAGAGCACAGGGATGTAGTGGGCTCAAACTTCCTAGGCTGTAATGGGTTAAAGCTGATGACGATTGCCTGTGTGGCTCTGCACAGCATGAAACAACAGCACAAAGAGCACAGGGATGTAGTGGGCTCAGGTCCTAAAGTTCCTAGGCTGTAATGGGTTAAAGCTGTTGACGATTGTCTGTGTGGCTCTGCACAGCATGAAACAACAGCACAAAGAGCACAGGGATGTAGTGGGCTCAAGTTCCTAGGCTGTAATGGGTTAAAGCTGTTGACGATTGTCTGTGTGGCTCTGCACAGCATGAAACAACAGTACAAAGAGCACAGGGATGTAGTGGGCTCAAGGTCCTAGGCTGTAATGGGTTAAAGCTGATGACGATTGCCTGTGTGGCTCTGCACAGCATGAAAAACAACACACAAGAGCACAGGGATGTAGTGGGCTCAAGTTCCTAGGCTTTAATGGGTTAAAGCTGATGACGATTGCCTGTGTGGCTCTGCACAGCATGAAACAACAGCACAAAGAGCACAGGGATGTAGTGGGCTCAAGGTCCTAGGCTGTAATGGGTTAAAGCTGATGACGATTGTCTGTGTGGCTCTGCACAGCATGAAACAACAGCACAAAGAGCACAGGGATGTAGTGGGCTCAACTTCCTAGGCTGTAAATGGGTTAAAGCTGATGACGATTGCCTGTGTGGCTCTGCACGCATGAAACAACAGCACAAATAGCGCAGGGATGTAGTGGGCAAAAATTCTAGGCTAGGCTGTATGGGTTAAAGCTGATGACGATTGTCTGTGTGGCTCTGCACAGCATGAAACAACAGCACAAAGAGCACAGGGATGTAGTGGGCTCAAGTTCCTAGGCTTTAATGGGTTAAAGCTGATGAAGATTGTCTGTGTGGCTCTGCACAGCATGAAACAACAGCACAAAGAGCACAGGATGTAGTGGGCTAAAGTTCCTAGGCTGTAATGGGTTAACGCTGATGACCTTTCTGTCTGTGTGGCTCTGCACAGCCTGAGGCAACAGCACAAAGAGCACAGGAATGTAGTGGGCAAAAATTCCTAGGCTGTAATGGGTTAAAGCTGCTGACGATTGTCTGTGCCGCTCTGCACAGCCTGACATAAATACAGTTCAGAGCAAAACTCTGTAATGGGCGTTAAGTGCGTAGACTGTGCTAAATTTACGTTTTCAACGATTTTTGGTTTCCGCTCTTCTTCACTGCCGGAAGCACAAATGACACATCCAAGGGCCAGAAAGGGTCTCAAGTGTATAAGCTGTTGTGGGTTAAAGTTGTTAACAATCCTGTCTGCGTTTTTCCTCACTGTCTAAAAAGCACCGAGTACAGAACAAACGGTTGTATTAGGGTAGGGCGTCATTGTTTTAAACGATTTTGTATACCTTGCTCTTCGCCATCTGATGGGCACACAATACTGACCAGAAGGCTGTAACGGGTACAAGTTTCTTCGCTGAAAAGGGTTAAAATTGTCAACCATTGCTTCTTTGCATCACCTGAAAACAAACACAGTACAAAACAATCAATCAGCAGCAATGAGTTAAAGTTCGTAGGCTGTATTGGGTTCAAGTTGTCGAAAAAAAAAAAAAAAAGATTTTCTGTGTTGCTCTTTATCAACTTTAAGAACACAGTACAGAACAATGGGTTGAAACAGGTTAAAGGCTTCGGCTGAAGTGGGTGACATTTTGCAATGGTTTGTCTCTGCTGCACGTCTGAGAGCACCACTGGTCTGCAGTAGTTTCAGTTACAAAATGGACAATATTCATCAGCTACAAACCGTACAGAAACAGGGTTGTGACAAGTTAAATGTAGTCTGCTCCAAAGGATTAAAACGTGTGGTATATATGACAAGCAAAATGAAATGACTGCATGAAAACACAGTACACAACACTGGGTTGTAATGAGTTAACGTTGGTGGGCAGTAATGGGTTAATGTTGGCGGACTATAATGGGTCAACGTTGGTGGGTTGTAATGGGTCAACGTTGGTGGGTTGTAATAGGTTGGTGGGTTGTAATGGGTTAACGTTGGTGGGTTATAATGGGTTAACGTTGGTGGGTTGTAATGGGTTAACGTTGGTGGGTTGTAATGGGTCAACGTTGGTGGGTTTGTAATGGGTTAACGTTGGTGGGTTGTGTAATGGGTCAACGTTGGTGGGTTGTTGTGATGGGTCAACGTTGGTGGGTTGTAAAGGGTCAATGTTGGGGGGTTGTAATGGGTCAACGTTGTTGGGTTGTAATGGGATCAACGTTGGTGGGTTGTAATGGGTCAACGTTGGGTTGTAAAGGGTCAACGTTGGTGGGGTTGTAAAGGGTCAACGTTGTGGGTTGTAATGGGTCAACGTTGGTGGGTTGTAATGGGTTAACGTTGGTGGGTTGTAATGGGTCAACGTTGGTGGGTTGTAATGGGACAACGTTGGTGGATTGTAATGGGTCAACGTTGGTGGGTTGTAATGGGGACAACGGGGGTGGGTTGTAATGGGTTCAACGTTGGTGGGTTGTAATAGGGTCAACGTTTAGTGGTTGTAATGGGTCAACGTTGGTGGGTTGTAATGGGTCAACGTTGGTGGGTTGTAACGGGTCAACGTTGGTGGGTTATAACGGGGTCAACGTTGGTGGGTTGCAATGGTTCAAAGTTGGTGGGTTGTAATGGGTCAATGGGTCAACGCTGGTGGGCTGTAATGGCTTAGCGTTTGTGAGCTGTAATGAATTCAAATGTTTTCAGTGACAATGTCTGTGCTTCAGATGCCCACTGGCCCTCATTACCGGTGCAGACAACACTGAGCTCTATAGGGCAACATTTTCAATGCCTGCCTCTGCTACCCCTCAACGCTTCGAAGAAGACAGTGCCAGACATCATATTATATTTGAAAGTTTTCGTCCTGACGCATGAGCGCGCATGTACACACACACACACACACACACACACACACACACACACACACACACACACACACACGTGTGCGAGTGCGCATTCATATACTGACAACTCACCTGCAGACCTAGACACGAACACACGAACACATCCATGGAATTAACAAAGACACGTTCACACTTTAAAAGGTAAAGGAAAAGAATTTTTTTCTTTTGAAAAAAAAAAAATGTAACGACTTTAATAAACAATGCTATCTGTTCGTGTTGCAACGCATGGCAACTCTGGATTGGACTGACATTCTTCTCTTCTTTCATCTCGCGTTCTGAACGCCAGACATTCCCCCGAAGAATCCATGGGATCCAGGCTATAGAAGGATGAATAAGTCAACTCAGGTCAGATGACTGTGACTTTTTTTTTACGCCCCGCCACCCACTGAGTCCGACCACTTGAACAGCGGGAGGGTGTGAGGGCCCAAATGTTGGGAAGGAAAGGTAAGGCAGCGTGGGGGATGGAGAGAGAAAGGCAGGGTGAAAAGGGTGGGGGGTACAGAGGAGATAAACTGACGTTCCGATTGTGAGGCGAAGACAGGAATGGAACGGAACGTATGGAAGATAAATACATTGTCCAGTCACACGGAAACAACGTCGCGTCCCCTGTGTTTGGTCCTTCGTGGAGGGTAGAGTGGCCGAGGGGGGGGGGTGGTGGTGGGGGGGGGGGGGGGGGGGGGGGGTAGGGGGTGTCACTAGCAGAGTAACACAGTCATCCCCACGTTTTTTCTTCTTCTCCAGTCAGGCTCGGCGGCTCAATGGTGAGGCTCCGGTTTCCGGTGGGACGTTCCGGGTTCGAATCCCGTTGGTGCCTAGTCCAAAATATGGCCTCTTTGCTGCTGATTTTTTTTTTATCGCGCTACCTTCTTGATGGTATTAGTGTACTACTACTACACGATCATCCCTCTCCTTCGCCTTGCCTTTTGACTCTCCTAGGACGGTGATTCCCTTTTTGCCTCTTGACTAGTGTTGCGTGTGGACGTACAACCAGCGTGTCACTCACAGCTGACGTCTCGAGGCCGATATGTTCGCCAGTCTCCCCGTCTGCTGGAGCGAATCGAGCTTGGTAGCCACAGTTCTGGCCAGACAGGATGGAGGAGGGAAGCTGTAAGCACATCTGCCTGTGGTGACAGGAAGCAGCTCTTGTTTCTAACAAACCAAACGAAGACCAGAACCCTGTGGACTGGCATGAGGAAGCTGATGAGGTCCACATGGATGTGGTCGAGGAGGAAGAAAAACAAACTTCAAACGGCTTTACATTTAACAGCTTACGCCCGATGTCCGATGGCTCTAAGTGGTTATGACATCAGTCACTTAGTGATCTGGCCCTGAGGTGCCTGACCATCTTGGAGGTGTCGTTTCGAATCCAGACAGCGGCAAGGGAAAGGCGATAGCAAAATAACACCTCACGAGTGTTCATTTGGATGCGGTCCAGTCCCCGTTCGATTGATTGTTATGAAGACCATAAACCTCAAAGGTTGCTTCTCTGTGACAGACTGTATGGGTACAAGGGACATGTGACATGTGATATAACTAAGCGGACATAAACTGATCGTTTAGTCATCCTTATCCTTTCCCTTGCAGTTCAGTGACATTGTACTCACGCTGTTCATTCCAGGCTCGCGATCATGGCAACATCCTAGGTTATTCCGCCACAGTCCTGATACAATAAATGCACGGGCAGCAGCCAACATTCGGTGCTCATGGGGCAATCCACTCTAAGAAGACACTGTACTGCTGAGTCACTTCGGTACCATTCAGTGGTACCTGTTCTAATCCACCATGCTCAGGACAACACTCACAAACTACCTACTGACGACAATAATTGCTTTGTCGTGGAGCTTGCGTACGTGAGCGCAGCCCCCCCCCCCCCCCACCCCCTCCTCCCCTCCCCCCCCCCCCCCCCCCCCCCCCCCTACAACTCCCCTCAGAGGGCGCCACCGCGTCCATCCAAGGACAGTCCCCAGGAATTTGCCAATACCGACAATATTCAGTTTTTTTCACGTTAGGAGGCCCAGCCGATCCAAAACTGACTGAGTCGTAGTCTACTTTGGAGGCGCATCAAAGCTCTGTGAAACTAGAGAAGAGTTGTCTTATCAGCTCCCCGATCTGTGTGCGCAACAACTCGAAGAATGTTCATTGCTTTCTGACATAACTGACATTCTGGATATAACTTTAAAAGCAGTGTTAGGAATCTAGAAAACTAGTTGGTTGTCTGCTGTTTTTGTTTGTTTCTTTTTTTTTTTTTTTCCCTGCAGGACATTCCAGGGAGAGAAGGTAAACAGGGGATGGGGGGGGGGGAGATAAGGGACGGGGAAGGGCGCGTGGAAGGAGGAGGATGTTTAGGGGTCAAAGGGTATCAGTGTGCTGCATCATCACAAAGAAAAACAAGATCAAAGGCAACTTTAAAGATTTCGCCCCTGGACACAGATGGACAGACGAACGTCACAGGTTAAAGGCTAACTACTAACACCCCACCCCTGCCCCATCTCTCCCTCCCCCTGCCATGCTCTCCCCTTTCCCTCCCTCCCTCCTCTCTCTCTCTCTCTCTCTCTCTCTCTCTCTCTCTCTCTCATCCTGTCCTGTCCTGTCACTGTTAGCACTGCATGAGGCTGTTGGGGTGTGAACGCACTGATAGCATCTCAAAGCAGGTCGGGTGTCAAAGGGGTTGCTCGTCTTCGTGCTCCGTAGGAAAACAGGGTGGGAGGATGCGTGCTGGAGAATGGGAGAGGATCAGACACGAGCAAAGAAGGAGAAAGACGTTGTGTGTGTGTGTGTGTGTGTGTGTGTGTGTGTGTGTGTGTGTGTGTGTGTGTGTGTGTGTGTGTGTGAGAGAGAGAGAGAGAGAGAGAGAGAGAGAGAGAGAGAGAGAGAGAGAGAGAGAGAGAGAATGCGAATGTTTTATTCAGTTTAAGGCCACAGCCCCATACTGAAGGGGTATTCATACATGCATCATACAACATTCCTAATACATAACACAATGAAAATTTTGAAAAAAATGTAGATATGTTACAAAAACGCAGAGTACATTAAAGCCATTACTGTCCGAATTCTCTTATTTGCTTCGTAAATATACATAGCTAAATTCCAAAGCGTATTCTCATTCCTTTGTCGCCAGCAAGAGAATTAGCCTGAAATGACATGGTTCGGTGTAATATTTGGATTGAATCAATTTTATTCTAAGATCGCTCAGAGCAGGACAGCAAAACAAAAAATGTATTTCATCTTCTCTTGCATTGTTACGAAAGTCGACACATCAGTTCATTTTCAACATTTCTATACCTGAGGCGATAGCATGCGATATCAGACACGCCAAATCTAAATTTTGTCAGTGCACATTTGATAAATCTATTCATTTTTCCCAATGTAAGGTTCTAAGCTATGTGTCGATTTAAAGAGTTTATACTGAGCAAATCTATCACTATTATACATATGGTCATGCCAGTCCTGCCACCTGCAATCTATAATCCTCTGTTTGTTTAAAACAATTCAGAAATTCTGATATATTTTCTACACCTTGGTTATCCCAAACAAAACCATATCCATATGAATATTCAAACACTGTCAAACATGGGAAGCCCATGTTTCTTTTACCATTATCATCTAAACTCAACAGCACGCTGTAACCTTTAAAGGGTATCCTATCGTCATTCATTCTTGTTAACTTGAGCCAATATTTGTACATTTTATATAAGAATATAAATGAATTGGATATCGTCCAAGTTCACCATAAACCAGATCACTGGGCGTTCTACTGTCTACATTCAAAAAGCGCTTCATCGCATACAGGTGAACTTTTTCAATTAAGGCACCTTTGTCAAAAGCCCATACTCCTCTGTGTGTGTGTTCTGACAGAGAGAGAGAGAGAGAGAGAGGAGAGAGAGAGAGAGAGAGACAGACAGACAGACAGACAGACAGACAGACAGACAGACAGACAAAGACAAAGAGAAGAGGATCGAATGAGACAATACAGATAACCGGATGAATGTGTGTGTGTGTGTGTGTGTGTGTGTGTGTGTGTGTGTGTGTGTGTGTGTGTGTGTGTGTGTGTGTGTGTGTGTGTGTGCGCGCGTGCGCGAGCGAGAGAGAGAACAGAGGTAGGTGTGTGTGTGCGTACACGTGTGCATGCGTGCATGCATGTCTGTGTATGCGGATAACTATACATGTGCACGCATGCGCACGTGGAAGGCTGCACGTGAACACGCATGTATGAATTATTTTTACGCGGTAAGACTTCACAGAACTTTAAACACTGACATGGATCACAAAATCTTTATCACAAGTGTCTGATCATTTCTGTGTATCTAGCTTGTATAACATACACGATGGCGGTTCATCCACAACCAGCTTTTTCCACACCTATGAAAGACAAAAAAAAAAAGACTTCATGAAAAAACAAAAAAAAAGACTTACTCAATCCTCCTCCCATTGGGCCATGCGGGACGCGAACCTATAACCCTCGGGCAAACGTTGCAGCTACTCGGCCACACCGCATCAATGAACCCTTTGAGCAAGTATGGCGATCACTCTGCAACAAGGCTCACTGTCGATCCTATGTTTGTGGACGAACTCGGGCGATGCTCTGAATGATATCAATATTACTGTGCAGAGGAAGAGAAAAGCATATAAGTTTTGAGACACAACCAGTTTTGCTGTTTCGCACGAAGGAGTGAGAGAACTTTCAGAACTGGCGGGGCTAGAGGCATTGAAAGTGATGGCAAAATGAACTGGCGCAAGGGAAGGCCGAGATTCCAAAACAGCTAATTCTGAAAGGATAAAGTTGTATTACGGAGAGATAGAGAAATACGGGTGATGGCCATGCCCACACCCATCGCACGCAAGTCCCCCTATGTATGATCCTCTCCCACGAAGTCCCTTGTCACTACATCCCTTCTGTAAGTTTGTTTTTATCCTGTCTTGAAGTAAGGTGTCGCTGACCCCTCGACAAGTCTGTAAAATGCTTTCAGATGAGAGCAACAGCGGGGGCGTAGTCATTGTCGTGGTGTGCTTGCTTCCTGTACTGACCAGGGCCATGAGAGGCATTATAATGGACGACGCTGCCAACGTCCTTCTTCGTCGCTGTATGTGGCCACTGTCAAACTCGTTCACTTTTTTTTTTTGCCACAGACCTGGGGCTCTGCTACTTCGACATGACCAGAACCAGAAGAAAGCTCTACAAGATCGAGTACCTGATGGCAGAAAACATTCAAAACAAGAATCCTACGTCTGAAGCTGCCGGATTGCTACTACTTTTCACTTTGCCCGTTCATATTCTGACCTGTGCGTAGCGGACCCTGACACCTGTACTTAACGTAAGGCTGAGCCGACTGGTGTCCATCCTCGGCATTGCTACATGCTGCTGAAGAAGACATGCTCTTCCACACTTTTCTAACATTGCCATGTCTTTTTCAGGATGTGCTCAGACTTTCCCATGTAAAGTGCTGAATACAACTTTGCATAAATGTTGTAATATTTCTACAGACGCGTGAAGCAGGTTGACCACGCAATGTATGAACATAGATTCTCTTTCCTTTCTCTCATGTGTCCATCACGATACATGTTAGGGTTGGTTCAAAACTGACAAAAATTCAAAATGAAAGAATAGGACTGCTTGGTGAACACCAGCAAGCGGAAGGATAAGGGGGGGGGGGGGGGGGGGGGGGGGGGGAGGGTCACCAGTGAGTTCCAAGGCGTGAAATCTGACGTCAAGTATGGGACAGTTCGTGTTTTTTCTAGACTGAATGATGTAATCGATGGAAGGTAAGAAGCTAAAAAAGAAAACTGGCGGGAGTTTCACTGTTAAGCTGAGCTATGTTCAGTTTCACTTTAGTCTCTAGCCCTATTTCATGACATACTTCGAAACGTTAACACAGAAAGAAAAAAATTATATGTATATTATATATATATATATATATATTTTTTTTTTTGCCTGTCAAAAGACTTCCTAAGGAACCCTGCACATTCGATATGTGTATGTATCTTTGTAGTTGTGGCGTGTGGCACACGTTTTGGCCCGATGGGAGACAATCTTTTTTCCTCCCATTAGTGCTCTCCCTTGGATCATGATGATCCATTGAAGGAAGCCTTCGTCTGAACCATCCACTATCCATTAATATCAGTTTTATCTGGCATCTTGAAAATGGCCCAGAAACATTATGTTTACGCTTTCAATCCCTCGCAATCCCGGCCATAGTAAATGTTCTCATCCACCTCCGTGCATCGACGGCGGATTCAGCTGCCCCGCCGGTCCTGCTGGTATTATCAGTCAAAACACACGTTCGTTGAGAGTGATCGAATGTCCACAATATCAATTAATAAAACATATTAGTCCCGCTCCCGGAAACGAAACAAAAGAAAAGAAAACTACGACTCAGAGAAGATGCGCTAAAAATACGTCGGACTGTGGCTCCATGAGGATTTGGACATTATCACCGGTCGATGGTGGCACCAGAGAAAACACTGATTCCAAGACGGAAATGCAAAAAGCGCGCGCATGACTAAAGCCAGCGCGAGCAGCTCGCTCAGTTCCCCCCAGGCTTGTTTTCGCTGAGCAAGTGATGGTGGATGGGCCTTCCTCTCCCCTCCCTGGGTTTGGGGAAGCAGAAATGGTCTTCCGCATTGACAGGCTCACTCATCAGGTCTCCTTTTGTTTCCGGAAGACACACGATAATGGAGGATATCAGGGTATCTTGGCCGCTCGCCCAGGGACGTCTGGATTTGTCTATGCGTGCGTGTTAGGTGTGTGTGTGTGTGTGTGTGTGTGTGTGTGTGTGTGTGTGTGTGTGTGTGTGTGTGTGTGTGTGTGTGTGTGTGTGTGCGCGCGTGACTAAGAGCGTTTTTTTTTTCATATGCAAAGAACTCCCGCCGGCAATTTTCCAGTTTTCCTTCCCGGCCCATCTTTCGGTGGGTTCCAGCACATCTTTGAATAACGAATACCAGACGACAGCGTGGTTTGGAAAGTAACATTAACGACGTCATTGTTCAGATTTCTGAAGGCCAGCGTCAACGGGATCTCCCGAAGACCTAATGCCAACAGCTCCGTGTCGATTAAACCATTATTTTCATTCTCATCACCGGCGCTTCAGTACCTTCCCCTACCCTGGTATCCCAGAGGCAATACATCCACGCCGCCCATTTCCACTCCACCATGCACAACCACCCCTAGGCTTCTGCCGTCGCAGTTCCAGAACCGGCAGTCACAAAACAACGAACACCAAATCGTATGAGTGTCTTAAGTCGTCATGAGACAATCCAACCGATGGACATACTGCACTGCTGCCGAGTGTTCATTGGTGATTGTTCTACTCCAACATAAGCAAACAACTGCTTACTAAGCCCCCTACTATTGTGACTGTGCTACTCCTACATAAGCAAACAACCACCTACCAAGTCCCCCCCCCCCCTACTATCGTCACTGTTCTCTACTCCTACATAAGCAAACAACCACCTACCAAGCCCCCCCCCCCCCCCCCCACTATCGTCACTGTTCTTCTCCTACATAAGCAAACAACCACCTACCAAGCCCCCCCCCCCCCCCCCCTACTATCGTGACTGTTTTCTTCTCCTACATAAGCAAACAACACCTACCACCCCCCCCCCCCCCCCCCTACTATCGTCTCTGTTCTACTCTTACATAAGCAAACAACCACCTACCAGCCCCCCCCCCCCCTACCCCTACTATCGTCACTGTTTCTACTCCTACATAAGCACCCAATCACCTACTAAAGCCTCGACGCTATTGTGACTGTTCTACTCCTATAGAAGTAAACGACCACCTACTAAGCCCCCACGCTATTGTGACTGTTCTACTCCTACATACCCCCCAAAACCTACTTAGTCCCCTACTATTGTGACTGTTCTACTCCTACATGAATGGTCACAGAACTTGATCTAGTTTCAAAGTGAGACGACTGCAAGTCACAGTGACTCGTTTGTCCACGTTTCTCTTGGTGGTTCCCTAACATTCATTTAAGATCTGCACAGAACGTGAGATTTCCAGAAACGGTCCATGAAAATGAGAATGATGAAGGTATTCCTTTCTGGTCAGGCACTACATCACAGGGCTGTCCTCCATGCTTCCATGCATTATTGCAGCGTCAGCCACGCTCGGGAACAGACGTCTGTGCAGTACTGGACAAGAAATTGTTCAATGCCCTCAAAGAGGCATCGATCAAGTGGGTGTAACTGGATTTTTTGCGGCTCCAGTCTTCCCATGTGAACCCTCACAGTACGCATGTAACCCACGATCACCAAGCCGCCAGGTTTACCAAATTAATCATTGCGCAGCAGCGGCTGGGAGGTTAAACTGTATTTATTATCATTTTCTTTAGAATCATCATCATCATCATCATCATCATCATCAGCATCATCATCATCATCGCCATCATCATTATTATCATTACCATTATTGTTATTGTTATCATTATTATTGTTGTTGTTGTTAGTTGTAGTAGTAGTAGTAGTAGTAGTAGTAGTAATAGTAGAAGTAGTAGTAGTACTATTAGTAGTAGTATGTTGTTGTTCTTATTATTACTATTATTATCATAATCATGCTGTTAATATTAAACAAGGGGATAATGAGCACTATATTCACGTGCACACACACACACACACACACACACACACACACACACACACACACACGCGCGCGCGCGCGCGCGCGCGTGCTCTCTCTCTCTCTCTCTCTCTCTCTCTCTCTCACACACACACACACACACACATACGATACAACTACACGCACCCCATACAATACAATACAATGCAATACAATGCAATGTCAATTTTGGGGTATGGAGAAAGGGTGTGTTTCCTTCTGCCCCTTTTGGAAAATGAAAACGGGTGTGTTTAAATCCAAAATAAAACATAAATTGCTAGTCAATGCTGACATAGACCAACAATTTACAACACTTGAGATAATCTAATATACTTTGACAATAGAAACATTTGTTTTCCGATTAGTAAAAGACATCATTTGACAATATTATAGACAGATTTTGGGGACAGAAATCTTTTTGGCAAATACGTTTTGCGCAAAGTAACGGATGATGAACATTCAATGAAAAAATAAAATCTATCACCTATTGCAGACCTGTCACATTTATTACATAACCTTTCTTTTTCACACACACACACACACACACACACACACACACACACACACACACATGTTTACGTGCGCACTAAGTCATTGTGGTACGACGGACTTTGTAAATCGTTGATCTTCAGAATGATGTTTAGTCTGCACTGTTCTCAAAGATACCACACATATGCATACAATGCCACCACTAAATGCATTCAAACTGTCCAGCACCTTCAGAGTGTGTGTGCTTTTCACCCACGCCTGCTTAGTCCACGCTGCTTTTTTGCCGGCGCACGTTTCGCCTACACGCTATCATGTGCATACATTTCGCCCACATACTGGTGTTTGTGTTTTTTTTCCTCCCCTCCCTCCCCCCCCCCCCCCCCCCCCCCCCCCCCCCCCCCCCCCCCCCTTCCTTTCTTTTTAAAGCTTCCTTCTGCTACATGTTGGTGAGACGAAGATGACTTCATAGACAAAGGGACCTTGGCGACACGATCACAGAAAAGATGGGGACAAGTGTTGAAGAACAGAGATTAGGCAAAGATGTAGAGAGGACAGGATCAGTATATGGGTCTTTGGCTAGTTGGAGAACCACTGCGCACGTTGAAGGCATTCGGCACTTCCGGCTGATCTGATTGGCTCTGTGTCTGCCTCTTCACCACACTTCACAGACGACAGCATCCAATGAGCAAGTTTGAAGCACACGCAAGGTGGTTCACTTTGGGGGCAAAGCCGACTTATTGACATTAGGCGAGTTGCTGAACAGCAGACGAGAAGAAGCTGGCGTATATGGTACGTTGAGAGGACAGTTAAACCAATTGAACAATTCTCTCGCCTAGAAGAGGTTAATGACCGGCGGAAGCGAACAGGACTTCGACAAAGGTGAATAGTGGGAAAGCGAGGCGAGATATTGATCCTAGCCAACTGAACGATTCTCTCGTCCAGAGGAAGTCCATAACCGACCGAAATCGAACGTAACTCCGACAAAAGTGAATAGTGGGAGGCGAGGCGAGATACTGATCCTCTGCACTTTAATTCTTTGGGCCAGGGTTAAAACTGGGGCTCAGACGGAGCGTAGGCGAACAGTGTGGCACGCTATTCAAAATAGTAAAGCAGCCCCTGCGCCTTTGTCATATGCTGACAAAGACAGGTGTGTGTGTGTGTGTGTGTGTGTGTGAACTTTTTAAGTCATGGGTACACTGCGGAGGTGTAGGAGCGCTGAAAAGATCTCACACTGGATTGACTTGGGGGACGGATTAATTTTTTGTTAATGTTTTGCTTTGAATAATTGTCGAGGACACTGAGGGTATTCTCTGGACTGCTGAAGTGGACGCCGTAATCCCTTCGGCAAAGACAAGATAAGGGGCTCAGAGATGATTTTACTGTCTGTTGGAGTGGATTGTTGACGTCTTTCCATCACTTCTAGTCGTCTCTCTCTCTCTCTCTCTCTCTCTCTCTCTCTCTCTCTCTCTCTCGCTCCTCACATATCGCTTCACACAGCGAATCAGCGCATACTGGCATATTACGCATTTATGTTAGCGTGCAGAATTTCAAGTATGCGCCCACGCACATACCCCTTCCTTGAACACTCCATCACCAACCGCCACCCGCCCAGATGCACTCTCTCAACACACACACACACACACACACACACACACGAGAACCCAGCCAGTGTGCTTCCAAACATGAAACGTCACACGGTTTTTAAAGTTCTCTCAAATACTGCGATGACGGAGTAATGACAGCGATGCATTCTCAATCTAGGAGTCGCAAGTTCGAATCCAGGATGTGTTAGGTTCATTGTAAGCGAACAGGTGGATTTTTCCTTCTCCTGGTGCAACATACTTAAGTCCCTAGAACCTCTTTCGTGTGTGAACGCACACAAACGATCACATCCACACGTTAATGATTCCATGGCCTGTGTCAGCGCTCAGTGGGTTATGGGACACATCGTAACAAGTGACAGGGTACTCAGAGGGAAGATGGACTACAACGCCAAGCAGCACCCCATTGACCGCACAAATAATGTAATGAAGATGTGATTACGACAGTGCCTACAGCAACAGCCCTGCTTTCAGTAATGGTTTGGGGACCCTGAGCTGGGAGTTAGTAAATCCATCATGTGATATTGTGCCGATTAAAACTGGTTCGCCCGATCTCATGTAGAAGAGAGAGAGAGAGAGAGAGAGAGAGAGAGAGAGAGAGAGAGAGAGAGAGAGAGAGAGTGGGGGGGGGAGGGAGGGAGACAGAGAGAACTACTTCAATCATGATTCCACCTTTTATTCAAACTCCCGCCGCGCTGCTTGTTCCCCCACCCCATCCTTCTTCGCCCCCCCCCCCCCCCCCCCTTCCCAATATCTTCCGTCCCACTCTCCCGTCCAAATCTAACTCTCCGCTCTACTCCCCATGCAGACAAATCATTATTTTTCCACACAAAAAGGAAAAAACAAACTATCCTCATTAGAGACTAACTCGTCGTGTCAGCGTTTTTACTCTGAAGTATACTGGCCGTCTTAATATAAAATAAAATCCTCTACGGCTTCCCCCCCCCCCCCCCCCCCCTTTGCTCTTTGGGTTACACACCGTGTGTCTGATTTTCTTCTTAATTTCCTGGTCTGGAAAAAGTGTGGATGCTGACATGGCGATGCATCGAGAATGTAGTATGCTGGCCTACTCTTGAAACTATAATGGCTACAAAATGAAAGAAGAAGAAGAAGAAGAAGAAGAAGAAGAAGAGAGAGAGAGAGAGAGAGAGAGAGAGAGAGAGAGAGAGAGAGAGAGAGAGAGAGAGACAGAGAAAGAAAGAGGGAGGGAGGGAGGGAGGGAGGAGACCAAAACAGAGACAGATCACATAAGGTGATCGTGGCATGGAGTCCGATATAGGCTGGGACCTTATTTCTACCCAAACAGCTTTCTGTGGCGTTTCTCGCGTTACTCAAAGGAAGACGACACCCCACGTTTTCTCTCAGCTTTTCATTTGCCGGGAAAACGGTCAACAAACACGCAGCGCCCCCTCCTCATATGAATCCCTTCACACCACGCCAATTGACCCCGCAACGTGCGGCCTCTGCCGCCTCCCACAGACACTACCTCAATCCTCAAGCCTGCAGCTCCCCCCCCCCCCCCCCCCCCCCCCCTCTCTCTCTCTCTCTCTCTGTGCCGCAGTGACAAATTTACTGTGCTATTTGAATTCCTAGGCAAAAAAGACTTCAGAGCCAGGTATTCCATTCAGACTACAGTGATGTTTGTGGTGAAACATGCGCAATGTGCAAAGACTTTAATAACAGCTTCGACATTGGGCTGAATTCGCGGACGTTTTTCTTTTCGTTTTCTTTTTATAACTGGCTGTAATCAAAATGATAGTGTCCTTTGACCTCTTTCAATTCAGTGAATGACAGCAATATAATGTAATGTAAAAGGATATTTTATAGAGCGCTTTACCTCGTGAGAGCCCAAAGCGCATATTACAAAAAAAACATGATAAGATTATAATTCCAATTCAAAGCGCGCGCGCGCGCGCGCGCGCGCACCACACACACACACACACACACACACACACACACACACACACACCGCTGGGAAAAAAAAAAACACACATCTTTGCCACTGCTTACAACTTTAAACTTTTCAGCCGGTTTCTTCTTCCCTGTGGTATTTTCTAAAGATGAAAAAGCTATGAAGCTGACGTTTGCTGCACCCCTGTTAATGTGGGGCTTTGGGCTGTAACAGCATTATGATTTTCTTTCTTTCATTTGTTATCTTTTTTTTCTCCTTTTTCTTAACAAAAAACAAACACAAAAAAAAAACAACAAAAAAACAAAAAACTTTAATACACTGTATGCTCTGTCAGTAAAAGCCATGAACAAAAGTGTGACGCTACACACGTCGAGACACAATATCTCATTTACGTTCTGTTTGTTTTGTGTTTGTGTTGTGCTGTGTTGTGTTGCATAGACAATAATTATGGACACACATGGGAGAAGAGAGAGAGAGAGAGAGAGAGAGAGAGAGAGAGAGAGAGAGAGAGAGAGAGAGAGAGAGAGAGAGAGAGTATGGGAGGGTGTGGAATAAGGAGAGGGTACACAAGGTACTGTCATGTACACATCGAACCTCCCGCTAAATATGGAAATCCCAGTCTCGCTATCTGTGCATGACAACAGTCTGTTTCTGAATTCTTGTGAAGACATCTTTAACCTCTCAAACTTCCCTATTTCCCCCAATACATTACTACAAGCGCACCAACACAAGTTGTGAAGAATTCTTGACATCTGGTTGTTTTCTCTTTTTATCTAAATCAAATACCATTTTGTAAGTCTTCTCTGGTAGATGACTGTGACCACTGCTATAAAAGTCAGCCAGAGAGAGAGAGAGAGAGAGAGAGAGGTGCAGTGAGACAGAGAGACAGACAGACAGACAGACAGAGCCAGCCGTGTTCTTTTAAACCATTTGATGTAGAAAGACCAAAGTAAACAGAACTGTGTATGAACTAATTCAAAACCGAGGAAGAGAGGAGAGAGAAAAACAGAGAGAGAGAGAGGAGAGAGAGAGAGAGAGAGGGGGGGGGGGAGAGGGAGACAGACAGAGATAGACAGAGAACGACAGACAGACATAGATAGACAGAGACAGACTGACAAAGACAGACAGACAGACAAGGAGCATGCCAACGTCATATACGCCGACACACATCCTCAATACCGTTAAATCAGGACGAGAACAGGTTAAAAATCAATACATATAAAAAAAAAATGTATAAAAACGTTAGCAAACAAATGAGTAAATAGATGAACTAGGACAGAGCAGCAAAGAAGGGGTCACGGACGGGACTCCACCCGCGCCCGACCTAAGCATAAACCCAACGCCCCGGTCAGACCTTGAGACAGGTTGACAAGGAGTAGTCAGTCAGTCCCTAAAAGATGGCGACGTTCTTTGAAAGAGGCGTCCGTTATTGGCAGCCATCAAAGGGAGACAGCAAGCCTTTGATTCGGCGCGGCTTTCGCCACACAAAGCCGCCTGATTTACAAGTGTGTGTCCACATGGGCCCCGGAGCCGCCGCCGCTTACGGTGTCGCCGATGGCTTCGTCGGTCAACAAGCGGAACTCCAACTCCAACTCCCGCGCCGGCCATCCGCCATTTTGCCCGAGACTGTTGTCGGTGTTTTTTACTGCGGGGCTGTGATCGGGGTCGAGGGCAAGGTCGGCGGTGAAGTTTGAGACTGGATGATGAGGGTGTCACGTTGTGGTGGTGGTGGTTAAGCTGGGTTTGTGGATGGATTAGAAACAGCGGGCGCAATTGAGAGAATAGAAATGGAATATTTCCTGTTTTCTCTTCGGTTTTTTGGAGGGGGTGTTTTCGTCGTTTCGTTTCCTTTAAGACTGTCTTCTTTGTTCGCTTTACGTTCCCTGATTCTCTGTGTGTGTGTGTTTTTTTTTAATGTCTATGTTGATCAATGGAACAACCTCTTTTTCCCCCTTTTTCTTATTCCTTCCTTATTTCCTTCATTTTTTTTTTTTTACAATTGCCGCATAGAATTATGCAGACAGAGACCCAGACAAATCCTCTGTGAAGTATCCGCATATGAGAAAAGCATGATGTTCCCATTTACACAGTGATGCTTAAAGTGGTGTTCACAGAGCCTGTTCCTCTCTCTCTATCTTAAAGTGGTCTAACAACTAACTCCTCTCTCTCTCTCTCTCTCTCTCTCAACTCTACATCTCTTCCTCCCTCTCTCCTCTCTTCCTCTCTCTCTCTCACTAGCATGAATTAGACTGGATTCCCCCTCCCCCTCTCTCTCTCTCTCTCGCTCACAAGCTCCTAGAGACTGAAAACATCATGCCCCTCTCTCTCTCTCTCTGTCCCCCTCTCTCCCTCTCTCCCTCTCCTCTCTCTCTCTCTCTCTCTGTGTGTCTGTGTGTGTGTGTGTGTGTGTGTGTGTGTGTGTGTGTCTCTCTCTCGTGCGTGCGTGCGTGTGTGTGTGTGTGTGTGTGTGTGTGTGTGTGTGTGTGTGGTTTGTATGGGCCTATGGACAGTGAAGCAGGTTTTTATTTGACCTGGTTTTTTCTCTTTTTCTTTTTTTTTTCGACGTGTCTGAGAAGCTTCTGATGTGTTCATTTCTTTTATCATGAGCCTGTTGATAAACAAAGAACGTCCACATTGTGGATTAACGATGAATTGTTGAACTGAACCGACCTGGAGCAGCACTGAGAAGCGTTGAAGAATTTCATCAAGGTAAATAAGTATAAGATGGTTACGTGACACAGATAACTGAAGGAGACAGAACCGTAACATGAATAACAATGGGAGACAGACAGAGGTCATCGTGGAGAAGGGATGCAGGGGATGCAGAACTGGAGAAAGTAGGAGGAACGAGTGAGAGAGAGAGAGAGAGAGAGAGAGAGAGAAGACAGAGAGAGAAAGAGAGAGAGAGAGAGAGAGAGAGAGAAAGAGAGAGAGAGGAGAGAGACAGAGAGACAGAGAGAAGAGAGAGAGAGACAGACAGACAGAGATATGAGACGAGACAGTGAGAGACACAGAAAGCAAGAGGGACACACAATCTGTGTGAAGAATTGACCAGAGCCGTGACCATCCCTACCAAAGGCAGGATCATGTCGAAGGCCCCCCTCCCCGTCCTCGTTCCCTT
>JADBJO010000485.1:477500-480000 GCA_016801955.1 Conus betulinus
CACAGGCTGACTTTACAGTGTCTGTCACCAGATGCTGACTTGACTGCAACTATCACAAGTTGCTGACATTACAGCAACAGTCACCAATGGCTGACGCGACTTTTTGCAAGTCATCAGAAACTAAGACTGCTTTCAGCAACAGTCACCAGCGGCTGACACAACTTTACAGCAACAGTCACCAGCGGCTGACACAACTTTACAGCAACAGTCACCAACGGCTGACACACATTTACAGCAACAGTCACCGGTGGCTGATATCTTTTGCAAGTCATCAGCTCCTGACATCACAGCAACAGTCATCAGCTACTGACATCACAGCAACAGTCATCAGCTCCTGACATCACAGCAACAGTCATCGGCTACTGACATTACGGCAACAGTCATCAGTCACTGACATTACGACAACAGTCATCAGCGACCGACATTACTTTAACGCATGAGTCACCAGCGGCTGACACTGCTATACAGCAACAGTCACCAGCGGCAAGTCTTTACGACAACAGTCGTCAGCAAATTGAAACTGCTTTGCAGCCAGTCAGCACCAACTGACACTATTTGGTATCAGTTGGTACTTAACTGTTCAGCACTGTTTGGTACCAAGTCAGAAGTTGCTGATGCCACTTTGCTACAAAAGTCACTAGCTACTGAAAATATCTGATAGCGACTGTCACCAGCTACTGACACTGCTTTATAACAAGAGTCGCCAGCTACTGACACGATAGCAACAGGTATCAACACGGGCACTGCTTTACCCAGACAGTTATCAGCCACTGACACTTCTCTACAGCAACAGGTATCAAGTACTGACTGCACTTTAAAACAACTCATCAGCTTTTGACACTGCTTCACAGCAGCAGTCACCAGCTGCTGACATTTTACAACGAAACGCCAGGTGCTGACACTATCTTACAGCAACAGTCACCACCTAGAGACAGCATTTGACAGCAGAACGCAAGCTTCTGACATTATTTAACAGCAACAGTCACCACCTAGAGACAGTATTTAACAGCAAAACACCGGCTACTGAGCTTATTTAACAGCAATACACACCACCTACAGACAGTATTTAACAGTAAAACACCAGCTACTTACACCATTTAACAACAATAGTCACCACCTTAGACAGTATTTTATAGCAAAATACCTGCAACAATCACCAACTACGACACTATGGCAACAGTTACCAGCTACTAACGCTAAAACAACTGTCACCAACTACTAACACTATCATAACAGTCACAAGCTACTAACACTAAAACAAGAGTCACCAGCTACTAACACTAAAATAACAGTCACCAGCTACTAACACTAAAACAACAGTCACTAGCTACTAACACTAAAACAACAGTCACTAGCTATTAACACCAAAAAAACAGCTACTAACACTAAAACAACAGTTACCAGCTACAAACAATAAAAGCAACAGTCACCGCCTACTAACACTAAAAAAACAGCAGTCACCAGCTACTAACACTAAAACAACTGTAACCAGCTACTAACACTAAAACAACAGTCACCACCTACTAACACTAAAACAACAGTTACCACCTACTAACACTAAAACAACTGTCACCAGCTACTAACACTAAAACAACTGTCACCAGCTACTAACACTAAAACAACAGTTACCAGTTACAGACGCAAGAACTAAACAGGTACTGGCTACAGACCTTACAGCGACAGTCACCACCTGCTGACACTGTTTCATGCCAAATCTCGCTGTTAACACTGTAACATGCGTGCGTGCGTGTGTGTGTGTGTGTGTGTGTGTGTGTGTGTGTGTGTGTGTGTGTGTGTGTGTGTGTGTGTTTCATGCCAAATCTCGCTGCTGACACTGTAACGTGCCGTGCGTGCGTGTGTGTGTGTGTGTGTGTGTGTGTGTGTGTGTGTGTGTGTGTGTGTGTGTGTGTGTGCGCGCGCGCGCGCGCGCCGCGCGCGCGCACGCGTACGTGCGCGTGCTGTGTGTGTTGCTTTGTTTTGTTTTGTTTGTTTTGGTTCTTGCCCGCCGTCTCTTCCACCTTCAACAGTTCCTTAGTAGATGGTTTCAGCAAAGCCACTGGATGTTGTTACATGGCCACCATAGTAACGTAATTTTGCTTTTAAGTGTAGTCCGATATGCTGCTTGATGGTTTCGCGCATTTCTTCAATGGTAATTTAACACACACACACACACACACACACACACACACACACACACACACACACACACACACACACACACACACACACACACACACACACACACACACACACCCACACACACACACACCTGATCCTTTACAGTGTAATAATTTGTTCGTTGACCAGCTACAGACAGAGCTTTGACGGGTAGGTCCGGACACCGACCCATTTTCCTGTCAAAGTGGCAAAGTAGGATGAAGGATCTAGTCTCCAGACAAGACAGACCCCCCATCCCCCCCCCCCCCCCCCCCCACCCCCACCTATCCCCCCGCGGCGTCCCTTCCTCATCACCACTCCTCACCCCCCTTATCCTTCTTCT
>JADBJO010000485.1:485000-492500 GCA_016801955.1 Conus betulinus
TCAGTTTGTCTTACCAGGGAAAAAAAACACGCCGACTTTCGCCTTTAAAAAAAAAAAAAGAAAGAAGCATGGACATTAACCTCCATGGTGCAAGGTGCAATGGCCAACATCGTGGACCCACGGACTGGGAGGTGGTGAGTTCGAATCCTGTCAGCGGTATTCAATTTTGTTCCCTTTATTTATCTACTCGGTTGTTTATCGATTTATTTGTTTTTGTCCGGAACAAGTTCTACTCTTGGGCCGAGAGCTACACGTAGGCTGAAATGAGAAGACTGGAACCAGCAAGTCGAGTTTCAGATGCGGTATCTGAAAGTGTGCTCACATTTCAAGACCAACACTGCAGGTGACTGCATCTCTCATGCCTGGTTCATGCCATGATGTGTAATGACAGGGAACACAGTGTGTTCAACCCTGTCACGTGTTTTTCAGACAAGAATGGAACTTCACAGCATTATCTTCATCCTCAGTGACCTTCAAAACAGAAACAAAAGGGTTCAAATTCTGTGGACGACGCTTCTCTGTTCTCCTCTCGTTGTGATCTCTGTCCTTGGACTATTCGTCTGTCTTGGTACCGGCAAGTTCATGGGAACTAAAGTTGGATAGATGTGGTAAATCCCTCCGGGGGGTGGACCGCGTAAGCTGGATCCGCGACAGAGCGATTGTTATCGTCACTTGGTCTTGTTAGATGGTGTCCTATAAATGCTGTATTAGAGCAGCTACCACTGAACACCTCCACAGTGACTTGGCAACAGCGCGGTGTCTTCTCGGAGGCGTTGGCCTCATGACGACCTAATGTCGATGGTACCGGTACCTATAGTGGACGTGGACAATGCCAAGGCTGCGACAGGGCAACTGTGTGTGTGTGGGTCTCTGTGGGGGTGCCGAATAAACGGTAAAGTGATAACGTTATTGACTTGACACAGAGGATAAGACAGCAAGGAAGAAGAAAGTAAGAAGAAATAAAAAGAAAGGGAGAAAGAAAGAAAGAAAAAGAAAGAAAAAAGAAAGAACGAAAAAAAAGAAACAAAGAAAGAAAGAAAGAAAGGAGAAAGAAAAAGAAAAAGAAAGAAAGAAAGAAGCAAACAAAGAAACAAAGACAACAAGAAAGAAAGGGAGAAAGAAAGAAGGAAAAAAGAAAGAATGAAGATGGAAGAAAAGGGAAAAAAAAGGTTGCACTGACACGTAAAGCAAAGAAATCAACACAATGCAAAGTTGGGTACGGTGGTGAGCTTGTTTGTCGGGAAATAATAGGTAGGTTTTTTTTTCCTAGTTAAGAGCGTGTCGTTTGCCTTTACTTTCGTTTGTTAATTTATAACTTAAATGGTTATTTGTTCATTTACGTATTTATTCATTTGTTCATTTAGGCAGGTAGGTAAGAATGCAGATTAGTAGGTTGTTGCTAGGTCTTCCTGTCATATAAAAAGCTTGTGTGGACCGGTACATGTAAATTTTCATTTGCTTTTTTGTTTTGATTCGATAGTATTTAGAACACACACACTATTTTCATTTGCTTTTTACAATGTTTTTTATAAAAATTCCGATAGTGTGTATATATAGAACGCACACACACATATATATATATTCAATTATAAACAAAGCTTTTCTCTTATGTGTTAGATTGAAGAAATAGGGGGAGAATAAGCATTCATACCTGCAGTGGTAGATAATTTATGCCTAACTAACAGTATGTGTTTGAGTTGAGTGGGGTGATAATACTTGTCAAAATGAGCCCTTCAGCAAGCTTATTGTCTCCAAAAGGGAGACAATCTCCAAAAGGAGGATAGTCACTCACTAACATAACTCCTGGTCAGATACCGGTATTTCGAAACCTGATTGTTTCTCCTCAGTGACCGCGGAAAGTGGTAACTTGACTCCCTCTGCCTTCTCGGTTTTAAAGCAGAATGCTGTCCCATGGTATATTTGTTTTGCTGTGTGTGTGTGTGTGTGTATATGTGTGTGTGTATATGTGTGTGTGTGTGTGTGTGTGTGTGTGTGTGTGTGTGTGCGTGTGTGTGTGTGTACTTGTGTGTTCACCTGTTCCTTATCGTTCGTAATTAATACACTGGTTAGTCAATGACTTTGTCAGCTCGTCTGTTCCTTACTTCCTTACTTTGTTTATCAGCTTTCTAGGTAGTTCAGCAGACAGGTGGGGTAACTGATAAAAGTTTGCACGTAAGGTTGGTAAGGTGAAAAATTTGATTTAAGTCAGTCTCTGCAGTTAGTCCATTCGCGTATTTTTCCGTCAATCGATGAATTAGCTCCATATTGTTCTCTGAATCCGTCCTTTTTTCCCGAAAGAAAGGAAACGATTATAAAGTTACCGGTTTTGGTTCCCACCGAGGCAAATTTATGTTAAAAGAAAAAAAAAAATCTGCAGCCCAAAACACACAAGTGGAAAGAAGGAGAGGGAAGGGGAGAGAAGAAGGGGAGGGCAGAAACCTCGTTATCTCCATACCCCTAACCCGTTTTTGATCACTGAAGCGTGAAAAAAAAAACATTGCTCAACTCGGGCAGGAAGCCGAAGCATTTCTCTTTGATCTGCCAGGAGGGGCGGATCGGGGAACGGAGGGACTGGAAAGAGTGGCAGGCGGAGAGAGGGTGGGGGGGGGGGGGGGGGGGGGGGGGGGGGGGGGGGGGGGGGGAATAAGCAGAAAGATGATGGGTTGGTAGATGGGGGACACAGGGGTAAGAAAAAGTGAATGAAAGTGGAGGGAAACGTGAGGGGAGGGCGGGGAAGGGGGGAAGAGTAGAGAGGAGAGGAAGTGGCCCTTAAGGCCTGTTGATGGGTTTGCAGCAATGCGTCTCTGATGCTTACACACACACACACACACACACACACACACACACACAGCATGCGCACGATCACGACACTCATCCTCACCACCCGCATCCACAGTTCCCTATGACTCAGCATACACCCCGACTATCCCCAAGCCTGGCGCTGTGCACCCCTATCCTGCCCTCTTGCCAGCACAAAAAACAAAGCCCAGCCCGTTGCGTACCATCTTGTCTGACAGGTCTTCAAGTTCTTGAAACGTACCGGTTTCTTTTCTTTCTTGCATTCCGCAGGATGCGTGACCTCAAGCACAGCTTGATCGACTTCAAGGAAGCTTTGACATCCAGGCATCAACAAGCTTGTGGCCGATCAAGACGACCCGCAACATTAACGACGACTCAGTCAAATCGCGGCAACACTTTTACAAAGGTGGAAATAGCGCTGCTCTCCAAAACAACAACCTCAGAGACCTCTTCCAAACAACCCTGTTGGCGTACTCGCTGGGTTTGGTCAAGGCAGTTTTTCACTCTTCCATTCTGTTCAACACCTCTCTGAATCATGTAATACAGCGTTTCGCTGCTGACATTGACCTGTTGGAAGTATCCTAGCAGAATCCCAGGAGCTCATCAGCAGTTTATAGAAAACATGGAACACACACCTAACAGAAGCAGGATCACAGAAAACTGAAACACAGATCGACAATTCTAGATCAAAATTAACCGTAAACGTGACGCTGAATAGGCAGACGGTGAGACAATGGACTACTTAAAGTATCTCGAGTCCTCGATGCTGAATAGGCAGACAGTGAGACAGTGGACCACTTGAAGTTTCTTGAGTCCTTTCTGAGCAGTTCAGCGACGGTCAGGACAAAGTTTTACCCAGGCTATGACTGCCATAGCAAGGCAGAAAGGTCAAACAGCTTCCAAGTCAGCAGTAAAACATATGTCAGTCATTGACAATACCAGTCCTCCTCCATATATGCCAGAACTGGGGACTGACAGCAGTCATCGAACTAAAAACATTCAAACCTTCGCAACATAAATGCTACAGGTGTGTCCTTCACATCTCACACAAGGAACGTATGACACACGACAACGCCAAACAGCAATAGATACGGTAACAGGCAAGAACCTTCGCTCTCCTGTAAGATCCAGGACAATTCAACAGGATCCAGTGGATAGAGGGCGCCCCAGAAGCAAAGCCCTTATATAACAAAACACTGGATTGATTAAAACGCTTCCTATGTGTACGGCATACCCGAGGACACATGGCTGTGACCATCCACCAACTGCACCACTGTCCATCATGACACTCCAACCACCTCCCTGTCCCGGGACAAATGAATTATATTGATGTGCGGATGTGTGGACTTCATAGATAGCTAACGCGCAGACTTTGTAGAGCAAACGTGTGTGTGTGTGTGTGTGTGTGTGTGTGTGTGTGTGTGTGTGTGTGTGTGTGTGGTGTATAGAATGTGTGTGTGTGTGTGTGTGTGTGTGTGTGTGTGTGTGTGTGGTGTATAGAATGTGTGTGTGTGTGTGTGTGTGTGTGTGTGTGTGTGTGTGTGTGTGTGTGTGTGTGTGTGTGTATATAGAGTGTGTGTGTGAATGTGTGTGTGTGGTGTATAGAGTGTGTGTGTGAATGTGTGTGTGTGGTGTATAGAATGTGTGTGTGTGTGTGTGTGTGTGTGGTGTGTGTGTGTGTGTGTGTGTGGTGTATAGAATGTGTGTGTGTGTGTGTGTGTGTGTGTGTGTGTGTGTGTGTGTGTGTGTGTGTGTGTGTGTGTGTGTGCGTGCGTGTGGTGCATAGAATGTATGTGTGTGATTTAGATAAAATTTTGACCCAGATGCCTTTGTCTTCATTTTCTACGCAGGAAGCGGAGTAAACATCAAAATCCGTCTCAGTTGAATCCCACTACTCTCTCTCTCTCTCTCTCTCTCTCTATATATATATATATATATATATATGTGTGTGTGTGTGTGTGTGTGTGTGTGTGTGTGTGTGTGTGTGTGTGTGTGTGTGTGTGTGTGTGTGCGCGCGCGCGCGCGCGCGCGCGCGCGTGTGTGTGTGAGTGTGTGTGTGTGTAAAATTTTTTTTTTTTTTTTCTGACTCAGACGTAAACACTTAAAATTTCCAAGCATATCGGGGAAACAGATGGATTACACGATGATGTCGTCAGCTTCATCACCGCATTTATAACATCGCCCTGTGTTGCGAACGGTGCTCTGCTGAAATGCCGACTTTTCGCCTGTTCGTCGCCTTAGTTGTTAGATAATTTTCTCATGAAAATGACAGACCACTTTCGCTCACACCATGGCAAGGGCACGCAACACACACTGAATACTTCGGTCAGCAGTTTTACTGACACACAAATCATGGAGCAAACGAGCCAGATTTCGCTCGAGCGCAACGAGAAAATGCATTAGGCAGCCTGTAGAATGGCCAGAGGCAAACTGACGACGCATAGCACTTAAACGTCACTGCTCACATTCTTAGATCCGGCTCCGAGCCTCTGGAGCCAGCCACAGCAGGCGGATCCCTCGCTGGAAGGCCAAGGGCGAGAACTGCATTCCATGATCGCTTCGCCTGCCTCCGGCACCTCGGAAATCGCTCGTTGTCTGCTCCTCCCCCCCCCCCCCCCCCCCCCCCCCCACACACACACACACACACACACACACACACACACACACAGTGCAGACACTCCCTGACACGCCAAGTCTCGGACCAGACTGCACCAAACCAGCTACATGCTGCAGGACCGAGCAGCCGAAGACGTCTGGTCACCAGGCCAGATTCCAGTGAGCTGAGCTATCAAAACTGCCCCGGGATGGTACAACGTCATGGCTGGACCATTCTCTCCAGTGATGAGCCCCACTTTCTGCTTCAATGCCATAGACAGGAGAAAGCGAGTCAATCGCAGACCGAACGTACATTACACTCAAAGCTGCAACGACCAGGCAACGTAGGGTCGTGATGGTCTCATGGTTTGGGGGTGTTATCAGCTGTAGCAGAGGGAACCCCTGGCGCTGGTACTGAGTCCCCTCACTGCCCAGTGCGGCACTGCCCCCCATCCTGCTGCCACACGTCCTTCCTCCTCTGGCTGACCCTGCCGATGTTGCCCAGCATGATAACGCCCTCCGCACGCAGCAAGCCTGGCACAGTGTTCTGGCTGCAGACAACGTCACCATGATGCCCTGACATTCACTGTCTCCAGGTTTGAATCCCACACAACACACTAGGGACGTGCAGGACAAACGTATCAGCACCCCAGTAAATCCTCCCCCTGCTTCCTTTGCAGAGGTACGTCGGCGCCTCCAGGCACACCAGGGGGAGAGGTGGTGGGGGGGGGGGGGGGGCGTGGGGGGGCTAACAACTTCCCACCGCAAGTGATCCAAGCTGTGACCAGATCCAGACCCAGGTGGTGCCAGGCTGTGACAGCTACTTCAACCGGCCATTAAGACCCCCACCCCCTCTCCTCCCCCCCTCTCCATTACCAGCATTCCTTTAGAGCTGCAACATGACGCACTTCTGAACTGAACTTACCCAATAACAACGGGTCAGAATGCAAGGCTTCTGTGACAGAAGTTCCGCAAGCAAAACTTGGTTGACTGGAACGTTTACAGTATTCACTCAAAGCTTAAAGTAGTCACTAAATTTGTAGAAAAACAAAAGCACATTTTGTTTTCAAACACACACACACACACACACACACACACACACACACACACACACACACACATGCACACACGCACACACACACACACACACACACACACACACACACACACACACACACACTGTCTCTGTCTTTCTCTCATGCACAGGTCCAAGTGGGAGAGAAGAGGAGAACAAAGAGGAGACAGAGAGAGAGAGAGAGAGAGAGAGAGAGAGAGAGAGAGAGAGAGAGAGAGAGAGGGTGACAGACTGACAGACAGACAGGGACAGACAGATGCAAGTATGCATAATTACGCAGTTGGGATGGGGGGAGAGAGACAGACTGAGAGAGACAGACAGACAGACAGCATGACAGACAGACAGAAAGATAGACAGAGACAGACACAAAGAGAAACAGACACAGAGAAATACAAATAGAGAGACAGAGAGAAAGACAGACATGCAGACGGACAGAGCGACGACAAGATGTGGGGGGAGGGGCTGACGCAGAAAGGAAAAGACAAAACAGAAAGACACATGCAAGTAAGTTTGCGCAAATGCAGGTGGGAATTCAGAAGAGAGAGACAGAGACAGACACAGAGAGTCAGAGAGAGAGAGAGAGAGAGAGAGAGAGAGAGAGAGAGAGAGAGAGAGAGAGATGGATAAAGACAGAGACAGAGACGTACTGACTGACAAATAGAGAAAACATACATGCAAGTATGCATAATTGCAGAGAGAGAGAGAGAGAGAGAGAGAGAGAGAGAGAGAGGCTCTTGAGAGCATAAGCCACTTTCACCGGGGTCGCAGCCGGTCCGATTCCTACTGATACTTATCCGTCAATGACTTGCATCACTGAAGCGTTCAAGCGAAACAGATGTTGAAAGCAAAGTGAGCATGGATGATGGAACATATCTTGTCAAGCAGTCATGCATGATGCATGGCTGAAAAACACGCGCACGCATGCACGAACTGCAATGGAGAGAGAAGAACACCTCCATACAACAGTGCACAGAATAGTGTCCGACTTTGCACATGGAATTGTAATAGGATGACACACAGAGAGAGAGAGA
>JADBJO010000485.1:497500-505000 GCA_016801955.1 Conus betulinus
CACACACACACACATACACACACACCAATCAAGAAAGGTTAGGACTCGGGCACTCGGAGAACGTACACAAACAGGTAGATACCCCTGCCCTCCTCCTACCAATGGCGAGCAAGCTTACAAAATTCGGCCAGCCCAGTTTGCTCGGCAGTTCATTTACATCTAAAGATGGCAGAGATGAACAAACAAAGACAAATCGTAAGCACTTCAGTTCCTAATTCCGCTTTTTTTTTTTTCCCACTTAAAATCTATGTATTCTTGGATACAAGCAAGATCAATGTCGTCTTTAAGGGCGAGAGATTTTAAAGATACCACTGGCGGAGAAAATGTTATTTCTTACTTCTTAATATCAATTTCGGTTAAGACTTGGTTATCATTTTTTGAAGATCGCAGTCATATGTTTTTATATTTTTTCTTAGCGGTCCCTGAACGAAACTATCACGATATAATTGACACCCCCCGCCCCCCCATCTCCCGTCCCAACCCCGCCGAAAAAAAAAAAAAAACGAACAAACATCAGAAACAACAGACATTATGGAACATACTGGAGTACAAGGCCTTAGGCCTATCACATCGACATGAGGCCTCAAACGTAATGCGCACTGGCACTTGCGCATAGGACCAGAGTTTTAAAACATAACACCATTGGTCAGATTTGGAGGTCGGCCGCCAGTCAGGCCAATCGATCCTTTGACTAAGTTTAGAACTCGGGTATGGATTGGAGGGATAAGTACACGATACACTTCTCACTGAGAGCACCTGCTACGATAGCAAGTGGTACATCAAGTTGTAGAAAGAGACCCTTAAGACAGACCTGCGCTGCTTCTGTCCACGTTGTTTTAAAACAACACGTGAATCACTCTGCGTGATCCTGTTGTGGTACAGGTAAAGAAAAAGAAACTGTCTCCCATGTCCTTTGTACCAATCACATGCATCGCTCATACTTCAGGTTAAAAAATATCTGCAAACGATCTGAAAAATGAAAACCAAATCCTCCCCCACGCCCCCCTCCCCCAACATTTTCAGTAGACAACCATGCTTTTTTTTTTAATATACATAATCCACCCTACACACACACACACACACACACACACACACACACACACACACACTACCACCCTCATTCTTTTCATGACTTGTCGCATTTTTCCGGCATTTTTTTTTTGTCTGAACTTTCAGTCCTTTTTTTTCTATCGTCTGTGTTTGCCAGACAGGATGTGGAAGAGAACAAGTCGAGGGGAAAAAAAAGACAGAGAGAGAGAGAGAGAGAGAGAGAGAGAGAGAGAGAGAGAGAGAGAGAGAGAGAGAGAGAGAGAGATTGACTGATCGATCTTTAATACGCAAGGATAAAGATTTTAGGCCAAAACCTAGTTTTACAATCTGTCCTTGTCATACATACAGTGTTTCAACGCATATCATTCATACTGACAGTTGAACACAGCAACATGTAAATCTAATTCTACAATGATAAGAAAACTATTGATAAGAGAGAGAGAGAGAGAGAGAAAAGGGGAGAGAGAGAGAGAGAGAGAGAGAGAGAGAGAGAGAGAGAGAGAGAGAGAGAGAGAGAGAGTATACGGATCACTCCAAGATGAGCCCTAAAAGAGGGTTAAAGAAGCCCACTACAATGGCGCAGGGCGGAATGGCGAACAAAGCAGGATTTGGCACGCTCTCCTGGCAGCCTCCTCTTCCTCCCTTGTCACCGTAGCCCTGAGTCAACATGGCCCGTCCCTTGTGGGGCCCTCGCCGTCTCCCGGGCCTTAGGGGTCTATTCTTTCACACCGCAGACTTAAGCCCCCACCAAGTTTACCACTGGATGATGGTGTTTGTGAGCGGGCGCGCGGGGCTGAGCTGAGGGGGGTAGGGAGTGGGACACCTTTTCCTCTCCTCTGTTCTATAGTGTGTGTGTGTGTGTGTCAGGTTTCAGTCCCAACACCTACTTTTGATGTTGGGAATCTCTCTCTCTCTCTCTCTCTCTCTCTGATTCTCCTCCATCTCCCTCTCTCTCTCTCTCTCTCTCTCTCACTCTCTGAAAAAAAGAATTATTGTAGGTAAGAATGATTAAACCATCTCAGTCATTATTTTCCTTGTCATGTCAAAAGATACAATTTGTTATTAGTGTGTCGGGAAAACAGACATAGATTAGCCTCTTTCTCCCAACCTACACCCTTCTTTTCTCTCTTCCACTTCCCAGATGTCACCCATGATGGGGCCAAGACCGTAATGAAAGAAAAGCGGAAGAGGGGGTGGATTAAACAGCAAGCCAGCAGCAGCATACCATCAAGACATGAGACGCGTTTCACAGAAGAAAGGCGGCGGGAACTCTCGCTTGCTTCGCGAGTGTCAGCGTTTCACAGAACACATACAAGCGGCGAGCGGAGCTAAAGATAGATGACTGCACCCTAGACTTCCCAGATATCACTCATGATGGAGCCAAGACCGTAATGAAAGAAAAGCGGAAGAGGGGGTGGATTAAGCAGCAAGACAGCCACAGCGTCACAAACGACCTTGCGGCTCCCTCGCAAGCAAGGGAAACAGGCGGACAGACGTGATGTTCCGTGACTGGCGCAAAGAAGAACTAACGTTCTCTGACTGTTGCATTAAACGATCAAACCACTAACCCCTCAGTTCTGCCAGACTAAGCACTCTACGGGCTGCACATATAGCCTGGCCAAAGTCAGCATGTTCGGCAGAGAATGGAACTCTCCAGACCCCGGTACCCTAAATCCTCTAGATTCAATTGGGGCACTTCCCCAGTGACAGTCGTACACGCCCTCCAGCACTGTCCTATCCATCCAGAACCTACGATCAGCAACCTGGTCTGTGGACACACCGCTCATGGAGACACATTCTTCCAGCGTTCATCCAAGCCTCTGGTTTCCCTGATGGAGCCAACGACAACGATGAAGCAATATCGAAACTCTGAAGTCAGAGAGAAAATATATGTAAAATATTCTGAAATAATGATTACAAGTTAATTTTCTCTCCAGTGATTTAGTCATTAAAGAAATGTGTGCATTTCAGAAAGAAAAAAAAAAAATAATAAGAGCAAACAAATGGACAATGAAAAAAAAACCCTCATTATTAAGATAAAAAGAAAGTTAGTAGTTCTCTCTATTGAACCACACCCGTGGAGCGTGATTTTAACGTGCATGATTTTTTAATGGTACAGAAGGACATCAATAAAGAGTTGGTCAAAGTACGACGATATGATATCCGGCCACCAGAAAAACGAACATGCTTTTTGATTAAAACACTTCGCAGCCGGCGTCCATTTTGGTGTATGATTCTTTAAAGGACAGGTACAGGCATGGGACTGCGATCAAATGGACAGAACATTCAGCGACGGAGCTGACGATCGGGAGTTCGAAGCTCTCGTCGCAAGGGGTATTTATGGCCTTCTCTATCCACCCTGTGATGAAAGGGTACCTTTTCAATCAAGGCCATGGAAGGAAAAAGGGTAAGATTCCGGCGAGCATTCTGCAGTGCACTTTCCACGATGCACCTCGCACAGTCCACAGGCCTGGAGCCGTGAAGCCAGGGGTTGTAACTCTGTTCAAGGCAGGGAACTGCACAGACAGCCAGGGCTCAGGGCATGTACCCCCGGCGTCTGAACAACAAGAAGAGGACAAACGGTCTGCCAGATACATCATGAATGCATCATCAATGGTATTACGTTCTCCTGTGTTCTTTGATCGTGAGCCAGGTACAAGCATCTCTCTCTCTCTCTCTCTCTCTCTCTCTCTCTCTCTCTCTCTCTCTCTCTCTCTCTCTCCGCTGGCAAGTCACGCTGAAATGATGATTTTTGACAACACCAAAAGAGAACCGTAACACCAACATAGTACGCATGTAAATGGTGATGATTTAGGAATAACATAACATTTAAAACAAAAGACACAAGAGAGAGAGAGGAAGGGGCGGGAGGTTTGGAAGGAAGGCATGAAAGAGAGAGAGAGAGAGAGAGAGAGAGAGAGAGAGAGAGAGAGAGATGGGGGTGGGGGGGGGTGGGGGCACGCAATACACCGCTTATGCACAGGAGAGAAAACTCTCCGACAATGTCAACAGCCCTACAGATGATGAGCGAACATGATCTGCTTCCAATACCACAATCCATCAGCAGTCCTCCTGTGCAGCGTCATCAAAAATCTTTGAAAGACAGACACAGGAAACGTCATCCCATGAACCCCGAGCCTCCCCGCCACACGCCAGCGTCCCGGGCCTTTAAACCCCGTTTCATATTGTGTTTGTCGGCGTAGTTGTTATTGTACTGTTTTTCAGTTGAGCGTGAGGAATAACACCGTTTTTCCCCCATGCCTCGAAGAAAAACAGAGCTTTTGTTACCGTGGTTGTTTTGTTTGTTTCTTTCTTTTTACACTCTTCTTTGATTTCTTTGAAAAAAAACAACAACAATCTTTTCTTCTACTTTTCTTTTTCTTCTTTCGTCCTCCTTCCTTCTCTTCTTCCTTTCTTTCTGTCTTTCTTTTTAACCTTTTCTCCTTCTTTTTTCCTTCTTCTACTTTTTTTTCTTTCTCTTACTTTTTGTCTCTTTTCTAATTTTCCTTTCTTTCTCTCTCTTGTTCGTTCGTTTGTATTTTCTGTTTGTCTTTCTCCCTTATTTTCTTTTTCTTCTTTGCCTCGGCATTTGCACCCCTCTTCGGATATAGAGCCTGTCTTGTGGACAACGTGTATTTGGTTCATCCAGCCTTCAATAATTTTGTTGGGGAAAGCGAAGAGGGAGAGGCAGAAGTTGGTCGACAAAAAAAAGAAGAAAGAAGAAGAAGAGGAACACAAGAGCAAGAGCAGAGAAGAGGAGAGGGAGGAGGAGGAGGAGAAGGAGGAGGAAGAAGAACAAGAACCAGAAAAAAGATACAAAAGGAAGAAAACTAGGAGGATGATAGAAAAAAGAAGACGAAGAGAAATACACAGCCAAATCAACAGAAAAAAAAAGGACAGAACGCCGGTCGATCAAAGGATTCAAGTATCCCAGGCTCTTTTGTTCTCAAAAAGCACCATGACACGTATGTTCACAAAACGAAAACGGCCACGGAAGTTTAATCCACATATTAAATTACCGACCAATCCAACGGACCGAGCGATCTGCTTTCTTAATTCCACACGACGACGGCCTATCCGACCCTTTCCTTGATCTGCAATAACATCACGATACACCTTCACAGAGGAACACCCCCACTGTAAATTCCGCATTTTTCCAGCCAGCATGAAAGACTCCCACACAATGATTAATGCATGCTCATGATCGGAGTGCAAGAGCTAAAGCTCAAGTGAACCGACAACGGAATCTCTCATGTATGATTTATTTTGTGTGCGAGATATCCTTCCTCAAGAGGCGAGCTTCCTCCAACGAGACGTCTTCCAACTGTGAAGCTTGCGCGAGAGAGGGAGAGGGGGAAATGGCCATGGAAATGGTTTATTCAGTTTAGGTCACAGCCCCTATTGAAAAGGGGATCTATATACAATGGCACATTAACAATTACGAAGAGTAAAGATACATGTACATAAAAATTACAGATTCCACCCTCTCTTAACTACAGTCTACAACAAACTTATAAAGTACAACAAACATATGATGCAACATTAACATTCACATCCTTTACCTACAGTCGCAGGCCTTTGAAATATCTGATAAATATATATGCACACATTCTTTAGTACATTGTTGTCACTGTTTGCCATCAGTAAGCCACGTTGAATAGACTCAGCTTTGCATACAAATTTCATGGAATGTTTTTTTTTTTTGCCGAAGGTCACAGAGATCAGGACAGCAAAACAAATGTGTACATCATCTTCTTTTGTATCTTTGCAGAAAGGGCATGTCAAAGAATTAGTTTTTACTTGATCATGTTGGTTCCGATCGTATTACAATGTCTGTTGTTACTCCGATTCTAATTTTTGTAAGATTACATAATGATGTGTCTGTCGATATTAATGGAAAGATACTTTGCAAGTCTTAGATTGTTTGGATGTTCTAAACAAAGAAAATTTGGTCCACTTTCTCCGAATGTTCCTTCCAGTACTGCCATCGGCAATCAATAAATTTATGCCTTTTGCGAAATTCATACAGAAAGACATTGACATTCTCAACCCCTTAATTTAACCACACCACTCCAAATCCATTCTTATATAACATTTTTCGAATCACTGAAACCCATGCATGTCGACCACTGAAACCCATGCATGTCTACCACTGAAACCCATGCATGTCTACCATTTGAGTCTTGCCTCATCAACATCTCGTGAACTGTCATGGGTAGCCATTTCCATCCATACGTAATGTCTTAAACCAATTTCTACTGCAGTGAACAGACGTGTTTTACATAGACAGGATGGCACCTTTTTTTCTCCGTGCACTAAAATATTTAGCGTTCTGAGCTGTACCCTAAAAACTTCTTCAATGCAAGTAAGTGGAACTTTCAAAACGAACAACTGTTCTATCTACTCCGGCTCAAGATTAACATGGAAAAGAGTAACGTTGTTGTGTTCAGGGAAGGTGGTTTATTTCGCAGCAAGAGAAAGGCGGGTTTTTCATGGAGAGAAAGCTGCATAATATAGCGTATTCAGTGTGTCTGAAGACCAAATGGTGTGTCAGAAAGCAACGGAATATCATCCTTTATTAACAAAATAAATACTTCAATAATACCACGAGTCAATATTGCACCATGCTTTGGTTTCATTGTTATTTCTTGGACAAGCTCCTCAATAAACAAAGGGAAAGGCACAGGGCTACATGCATCCCCCTGTTTTTCCCTTCTTGTGCACATGGTATAGTCGGTAACAGTAGCACTGGGTTTTGCTCTTCCTGTAATACCTCTATACATACTATTAATACATTTATACAACTTTCCGTGAATCCCCTTCTTTCACCACTTCCAAATTTTCAATGTCCGACAGACTTCTCTGCCCCCCCCCCCCCCCCCCCGCCACCGCCACCCCACACACACACCCACACACACACACACACACACACACACACACACACAACACAACTGATTGAAATGAAATCATTGTTGAAGTTTCAAATACACAGACACACACATTTACACACAAAGCAACACTACACATTTACCCCCCCCCCCCCCCCCCCCCCACACACACACACGTCTAATATCAATATCACTTATGGTGAAAAGACGTAAAAACAAAACGAACGAACGAACGAACGAACACACACACACACACACACACACACACACACACACACACACGTACGCACGCGCGCGCGCGCGCGCGCACACACACACACACACACACACACACACACACACATACAACAGAGTGGGGATGGGGTGAAATCTTTATCATAGTAAGTCACATGTTGTTCATAATTCTTTATAGAACCAAGTAATTCATTTGGGCCTATTTAGAAAGAAAAAAGCCACGAGCAAAATGCAAAGACAATAAGCACAATCAAAAACACAGGAACGATCCGATAGTAAATGGTGTACATACACACCCATACCAGAGTGTCCGGAACATCACACATAC
>JADBJO010000485.1:510000-517500 GCA_016801955.1 Conus betulinus
GGAAAGGATAGATCGATAAAATTGTGTGTGTGTGTGTGTGTGTGTGTGTGTGTGTGTGTGTGTGTGTGTGTGTGCGTGTGTGTGTGTGTGTGTGTGTGTGTGTGTGTGTGTGTGTGTGTGTGTGTGTGTTAGAGAATGTGTGCGTGTGTGTGTGTGTTAGCCCAGAGAGAGAGAGAGAGAAGAGAGATATCATGTTGCTGTTAACCGCCTTGAAGTCAACTCAAAAGGTGTGTGTGAGAGAGAGAGAGAGAGAGAGACAGAGAGAGAGAGAGAGAGAGAGAGAGAGAGAGAGAGAGAGAGAGAGAGGTGCGCGAGCGCGCGCGCGTGCGTGGGGTGGGGGTGGGGGGGAGGAGAGTGCGTGAGCGTGTGGGTGGGTGTACGTGAGCGTGGACGACCGCATACCCCTGCTCATGGTTCCTGTATGCTGGCAGTATAGGCGGTGCTCTGTCCTGAGAACCATCAGGGACAGAGCAGAAGAAGAAGCGAGGAGCGGGTGGCGGGAAGGGGTACCACACCACAGACAGGGTCAGGGGGACGGGAGCACTCCGGACCCACACAGTAGTCTGAAGGCTCCTCCAGGGCCTTCAAGTGCCTCTCAGGCCGCAGACGGTCCAACTGCGTGCTGAAGCCAGACACCGGCCAGTCATGAAATCCAGGCACACACCAGCCCACAGGAGAGACACCGATATTCCAGTGATCTGTTGACCCTCTTCGCGTCCCCTTCGCTTGGTAAAAACACCCTTCAATGACCAGGGTATCGGAGCTGTAAGTTGTCAAACGGCGGTGGGAGGGTGGGAGGAAGGGGTGGGAGGAATGGGCGGGGGGGGGGGGGGGGGGGGTGGTGGGGGGTCAAATCATAATCAACACGCACAGACGCAGAATACGATCCTGCTTTCCTCTCTGCAAGACGTGAGTTCCATTCAGGTTTAAAGTCCATACCCCTCCATGGTGATATGGCAGACAGATAGAGGGTACTTATGTTAAACTACACTCGGACCATCAGAACGACAACATAGCACAAAAAAGGCCATTTCGGTGTCGAGCGCCAACAAGTCTGGAGCTCTCGGTGTCTGGCTGCAAAATGGTTGTTGTGCACTGGCCTGCTTTATACTTTCTCCGTTCTGTTGTACACGGCCTGGGAGAGGTCCGGCTGGTTCGGTGATAGAGCAGCAATGTCTCCGTCACACTTGGCGGGTTCGAATCACGGCGGACACCAGTATTAAACAAAGAGAGTGACAATGTCGCCGAGCATTTTATCGTGTTATCGTTCGGGGCAGTGTTTGATTAGCATTACCCCTCCTTCTAACGTTGATACTTTCTTCTCATCGGTTCTCGGTTGTATATTGTACCATGGATCTTTACTCCGCGGTGAGTGTTGAAAAAGATTTGTGTTTCAAAGAAAAGAAACTTCTCTATATGGGGAGGGGGGGGGGGGGATATCACGAATGGCCCAGAACAAAGACACGTGGAGATCTCTGCCAAGAGCTTGATCTGTGGCGACACTCCACCAACACAGGTCGATGGTGATGAAGACCCACGCTCTCCCTCCCTCCCGCCCTCCAACTTTTCGCTTACCCCAGTCGTTCTTTTCTGGCTCCGCTATCCCCTTTCATCCTCGGCTCCCTCCCCCACCGTGTCCCTTCCGGCTTTCTCCGCCCGTCAATCGATAGTGCTTATGACACGTGGCTCGCTGACCTCTCCACGCTCTACACTGTCCGGTAATCGGTCGCCCCGCTGCGTGGACTTTTCGACGTTTTTAGACTGGTCAAACAAGGCAAAAACCTACAAACCACACATACAACACAGGGTGCGAAGTCACGCTCATCTGATGCACAGTTCAGTATAGACAGGTTCATTTTCGACTAATGTGTCTTCTTCAGACGTAACAAAGACAAAACAGGAGAAACGCACAAAATATGCGTGTCGATCGCGTAATGACCGCCACCCAACCTCCTGGTGAGGTCGCTTGCTGGGTTAAATTGGTTTAGACTTCCGGTGAAACAGCGCGGTAATTTCCGGGCTGAACATTATACGTGAACATCTTAAATCATTATTCTAAGTTGCTGTTACTGGATTATTCGACTAAAGTACACCATTTTTTTTTTATAGAAATCTTGCGAGTTTGAATGCAGGTATACAGCATGGCGTGTTAGTGTGGAGAGGGGGTATTATCGGTTATGGGCCCGTGTTTCCCCCATCATATCCAACAGTCAGAACAGTGAGGCACAACCTCCGATCCAACGGAACTGTAGCGAACTCCGGTTATCAGAAATACATCATCGTACTACCCTCATCCTCCCTCCGTCCCTTCTGATTCATTTCCTCCCCCCCCCCTCCCCCCTCCCCTCTATCCCCCTCCCCCAAACCACAGCCTCCTTTCCCTCCCCAGCCTCTCAGCCACTTTCTCTGTCCGCTCGTTAAGTAGCCCCAATGGAACAGTGTTTGTCAACCTCTCAACCCTCTTCTTGTCGTGTAGATAATCGGTGGCGGCTAATCCCCTCTGTCTGGTTCAGCTTTTCTCCCAACCTGTTCATACTTGGTGGCTATTTTTGTTGCAGAAATCAAAACTAAAGACAGACAAAAACGCTATTGTTTGTTTTTCGTTATCTAAACTAAAGATAGATGTTAAACAGTTCTATTGATTCTTCGTTAATTGAAATAACATTTAATTGTCCAACTGAGTCTGACAAATACAGGAAGAAATACTCTGAGGCGTAGAAAGATGGGCAGACGCCCCCCCCCCCCCTCCACACACACACACACACACACACAGAGCGAGAGAGAGAGAGAGAGAGGAGAGAGAGAGAGAGAGAGAGAGAGAGAGAGAGAGAGAGGCAGGCAGATCGGCAGACAGACAGACGGCCAGAGATCAAGACAGAGACAAGAAATGCAGACAGACAAAAAAAAAAAAAAAAAAAAGGGGGGGGGGGGGGGGGGAGGGAGACAGACACAAACAGAAGGAGGAGAGGAATACCCATAATAAAGTGCACCTTACTCTGGGTACCAGAAAAATAGTCAGTTTCATTAAAATAATGTGTTAATAATATATTTTGAAAATTATCCGTACGTGCCAGAATGATCATCCTCAAGATCGTGGGGACCAAAGGAAAGAAGAAGATATGGACGCACATTTTCACCATAGTGAAGGAAATGTATTCAACTGTCAAGTTTGTGCTACGTAAACTTTTGTGTTATATGCCCGTTTCGTCCAAGAGTGATTAACAATATCCTAAGCATCAGTAGATTAAGATATGACATTATTTTGAATGTTACATCTTTTTTTTTCATTGTAATCATTTCCAGGATAGCAGTTTCAGAACTGAACAATGTTCTTGATATTCATGTTTGAAATTTATTTATCTCAATTCTAAATGCCAGTCTTTAAGAATCCAACAATATTCAAGGTTTTGGACTTTTTTGAATTTTTAAAAATAATATCCGAAATGTTAAGCTTTTAGAGTCCAACGACATCCCGGATGTCGGACTTCCAGAATTAAGCGATTTTTTTCAAACACAAGAAAATTTATAATGTAAGAGGAATGTTGGAATTCTTTCTAATCTAACAATGTCCCGAACGCTACACCTTTAGAATTTGATATATTTGCTTATTGATACACATCTTTTTTTTAAACCCAATAATCTTCTGATTGCCAGACATTTCAGAATCCAATGATATCCAGAACGCTGGGTATTTCCAGATCTTTCATGTCTTCAGCAACAAGGCCAGGCTGGCAGTTGCAAACCAGCGAAAATCCAGACTTTCTGAACTGTGTGAGACATACCTGCTGCGAACTGACCGCAAAACGGGAACGGAGGAAAGATCGAATTGTATTACTTCTGACCCCGCTATGGGGAGTAAAAGGAAAACACACATAAACTAGCTAATAAAAAAAACCCCAGTGAAGTAGGAAAACTAAGCATCCATGATGTTCTGTTTTGACACACGTTCCTTGTGTTTTAGAAACTGAACTGAATTAGCGGGTAGTTTCTTTTTACCTGACAACAAGCATGATTACAAACATTAAAAGCGTAGAGAGTTTTCAGGTAACTTTCTTTCAGGCATAAACTTCTTTCGTAGATCATATTTGCGGCGTTCCAAAATGAAAAGAAAACTATTCTTTTTTTCATCATTTTGGATCCCCCCCCCCCCCCTCCCCCTTTGCCAAATTTCAGTTTAAGATACAAAGCTAGTTAAGAAGACAGCAGAGACAAAATGTGAGGCAACATAAGAATGTGCTTTCACCCCAAAAAGGACGAAAGCAAAGACAACAACTACAGACTTTTTTTGAAGTTCATTACAACTCTCTGAAGAATGGCTCCGTTATTCAAGAACTGATTTGATATCTACAGCTCACAGTGGAAGTGGAATGAGCTGACTATAAAGGATTCAGCTGACCCAAAGTAATCACATTCTCAACAGAATCGATCTAAGAAATCCAAAAGGACAACTGTTGAAGACAACCTTTTTGCCTTCAGAGTGTTTTTACATCGCTGTTCACTCTTGTCTGTTATAACTACGGCCTTTTGCTGAAGTGCTGTGTGATGTGACCCGGAAGAGGCAAAGGTCAAACTGCCCAGTGAATGGAATACTGTTTGACCTCCTCTCATCAGGGCGAAAGGTCAAAGATTGGAGATCACCTTTCTGTATCGATGATTTTTTTCTCACCTTTCGACACCAGACAGAGAGAGAGAGGGGGGGGGGGGGGGGGGGGGTTGGGATGGAGGGAAGAGAGAGAGAGAGAGAGAGAGAGAGAGAGAGAGAGAGAGAGAGAGAGAGAGAGAGAGACAAACAGACAGACAGCCAGACGGGCTGACGGGCAGACAGAGAGACAGACAAGACAGACAAGACAGACAAGACAGAGACAGACAAGACAAGATAAAAAAGAGAGAAAGAGAAACAGAACGACTGACAAACACACACTGAAGACAGACAGATAAACAAAGAGAGACAGAAAGACTGACAAACACACACTGAGACAAACACTGGTTTATTGGGACATACAAACACAAACACGCCCACTAACAAACGCGCGCGCGCACGCACGCACGCACGCACACACACACACACACACACACACACACACACACACACACACACACACTACACACACACACTACACACACACTACACACACTACACACTACACACTACACACCATCACCCACCAGCCATCCGCTCGTAGCCGAACATGGAGTGTCTGGGGTCGGGGCTGGAACAGTTCCAGCGCATGAGGCGCACCTGGTACTGGCACTCGGAGAGTCCCAGCCTCGCCCCCTCCCCCACCGCCACCAGGGCGTCCGGGCGACTCCGGCACAAGGCTCTCTGCTTCGGTGCCAGACCAGGAATCTTGTTGCAGATGATGTTGGCTCCCAGAGCCACCACGGAAGACAACGCCCTGGGGAAGAGAGAGACACACAGACGTGGACCCGTCAGTAACGTCATGGGATAGATCATGGTCTTGGCTGAAATGAGGGGGGGGGGGGGGGGTGGGGGGGGGGGGGGGGGGTGTGTGTGTGTGAGTGTGTGAGAGAATACCGCCAAGAGTTCGAGCAGAGATGCTGAACGAGAAGGTGGGAGAGAAGAAGACGAACGAGAAGGAGGAGGATCGGAGGAGAAGGAGAATAAGAGGTGAGGGGTGGGGTGGCGCTGAGAGAGAGAGAGAGAGAGAGAGACAGACAGACAGACAGACAGACAGACAGACAGAGAGACAGAGAGACAGAGACAGAGAGACAGACAGACAGACAGACAGAGAGACAGAAACACAACACACACACACACACACACACACACACACACACACACACAGACAGAGAGAGAGAGAGAGGAGAGAGAGAGAGAGAGAGAGAGAGAGAGAGAGAGAGAGAGAGAGAGAGAGATAGAGAGAGAGATAGATGGGGGGAAATGTGGAGAAAAAAGAGGAGCAGCAGGAGGAGCAGAGATGCAAACACAGTGGAAGAAGATGACAACGACGACGACGACACCAACAATGGCAATGGCGACGAAGAATAATGACGACGACGACGATGACGACTACGACAGAGAAGAAGACTGAATCAAGGATTAAATCAAACGAATGAATGATGAGCGAATGAATGAAATGAATGAACGTACGGATGGATGAATGAATGAATCAACGAATGAACAAATAATGAACGAATGAATGAATGAATGAACGAACCAACGAATGAATGAATGAATGAATGAATGATGAATGCGTCAATTAATCTTTAGCAGGAAAAGAATCAGGATCATTGAAAGCTTGTTATAATCCTGCCCAACAAAGCTTATAAAAAGATAATGGTGCATATATCATCAAAACAAACATACAAAGACAATAAAGGAAATGAGAAGAAAGAAGAAGGAGAACAACAACAACAATGAAAAGAACAAAAAGAAGGTGAGAAAGAAGAAGAAAAAAGAAAGTGGAAAAAAAAGAAAAGAATTGAAAAATAACAGGAGTATGAGAAGGAGGAGAAGAACAATAAAAAAATATGGTTGTCGCTGTCATCATCATGAAGAAGAGAGAAAGGGCAAGAGATACATATACGGAAGAAAAAGAAAACTGCGCATTCACCGAAATTCATAACATCAAGGATAATGAAACATTATCCTGAACGGTTTCAAATAACCATCATGACAACACACCCACAAAAGCGTTACCGATACACATCAACTACACTGAAAACAACTTGGAACAACAAGCACACTGGAACTTGGGTTCCCAAATGCACGCAACTGCATGTACATTCTTTGCAGCTCTGTTTTGCCATTAACACTCGTGATGGAAGCAGCAATGAGCGGTTGTAAGCAGAGGTAAAAGAGAAGGGTGGGGGGTAGCAAAGGGGGGGGGGGGGGGGGGGGGGGGGGGGGGGGGGGAATCGGGCAGGGTAACTGGTTCACTGTGTACAGGTAACGAATATTTTGACTTGTGAGTGTTATAGACGCACAAACCTAATAACACACATAAAGGCGTGCGTGTGTCTCGCGTAGAAACATATACCGCTCGCAGGAAGACACTGCACGTCTCATAACATTAATGATGATGATGATGATAATGATAATGAATACTTATATAGCGCCTATTCTCGGCTAGACGCCAAGCTCTAAGCGCTTTACAATCCACACTCGTTTACACAAGGGGCTGCCTACCTGGGTAGTGCCGACTGAAGAGCTGCCAGCTGGCGCTTCATTCAGTCGTTTCCCGTGTCATCCAGTCAGTATCGTTCATATTGATCACTCATTTCCTTACTTCCTTCATTCTTTCCATTTCTCACTCAGGGTCCATGCTATGTGTAACGTGTCATCCATACCAACGGCCAAACTGACCTACTCTTCCGAATGTTGGTGATGGGATTTTATGTGTGTGCAAGATGTTATGCGTGCGTTCACACACACGGAACATCGGTTTATAGTCTAATGATAGCGTTGTATATTTATACAGTGCCTAACCCTAGGTTCTCAGTATTTTAACATTCATTCACACACATATACAACCAAGT
>JADBJO010000485.1:522500-525000 GCA_016801955.1 Conus betulinus
GGATTGCAAGCGCTGAATAGCAGGCTTCCTTGCCATTTACTTCAGCTACGTTCTGCGAGATACATGAGGTGACCTTTCTTTCAAACTGAGTTTGGCTTTATATCAAGCACAAAAGAATGTAGACAATGGCATATAAACATCGCTCATAATGAACACTTAGCAGCAGCTTGGTCACACAATAGTTCTATACTCTCGGGAAAAAGTCTTAATTTTCGTTTATCCTGGAGTAAGTCTTTCCGTTCAGTACATGAATGAACTCATTTTCGATATGCACATGAATGCGAATGGGTTCGAATCCCAGCCACGGCTTGTCACAAGATGGGAAAAAAAAAAAGGGGCAGTAGAGGGACATCCGGAGTCATGAACGGGTGTGGCCCAACCCCCATAGAGTGTCAGGAGATAACGGCCGAAACACTTGCTTGAAGGGGGCTTCTCTTCTGAGGACGTTCTGCTGCCACGCTCTCCACGAGTTTCTTTCTACATTCCGTTCAGTACATGAATGAACTCATCTTCGATATGCACATGAATGCGAACTAAAGATCAGAATGAAAAATTTCATTCTTTGTCTATTCTTATGTGTCGCCATTCGTCCTTTTTTTTTTTATTTTTCTAGCTCGCATCATCCCCCACCCCCACCCCCATCCCCTCACACCGCGCATTCCTGCTCCCCAATGAAACAGTCACATTCAGCTTTGCTCAGGCCGAGAACTAGCGCAGCGAGCTATCAGCATCAGGTCGACGTTAGGAAACTCAGCAGCGGAGACGCTTCTCTGCCGCTGAAGCCTATCAATCGTGTTAAGTGATTTAACCAAATTCATGATTATTGATTTTTTTTTTCTTATAGATGCTATGTGACACACTCCCACCGTTAAGAGATCAAATGTTTCGACGCGCTGGTACCAAACTACAATCTCGTAACCTTATTAACAGAACAATGGAGAATGTTTACGAACAGCAGCAGAACAACATCTTGTACATCTTTTATAACTATGTACTAATCGTGTCAGTTGTATACTCTTTCTTACACACCCGGAATGTGCAGGTTTGTGAACATCGCTGCTCTAAAGAAACAAAGAAAGAAACAAACAAAACAGGAAGCCAGCCCTCATTCTACAGTTATGTCTGAAACATCATTTGGTGTTAAGCTTCTTGAGTCCAAGCTCTGCAGTTCCCGGCATCACCCGACTGTATGTCTGGCTAATTCACTGTGTGTGTGTGTGTGTGTGTGTGTGTGTGTGTGTGTGTGTGTGTGTGTGCGTGTGCGTGTGCATGTGTTTGCGCGTGCGCGTGTGTATGTATGAGTGCCTGCGCGCGTGCACATGAGCGTGTGTGTGTGTGTGTGTGTGTGCGTTTGTAAGTGCGTGCGCGCGTGCGTGCGTGCGTGCGTGTGTGTGAGTGTGTGTGTGTGTGTGTGTGTGTGTGTGTGTGTGTGTGTGTGTGTGTGTGTGTGTGCATTATGTGTCTCTGTTTCACCCCCCCCCCCCCCCTTTTTTGTTTTACTCCCCTGTACCCTCCACCTTCTGCGCCTATCTCTCTCTCTCTCTCACTGTATCTCTCTCTGCCTCTCTGTCTCTCTCTCTCTCTCTCTTATCTTCTCCCCCTCTCTCTCTCTCTCTCTCTCTCTCTCTCTCTCCCTCTCTCCCTTTCTGTGCCCTCCCTCTCCCCTCCACCCGCCTCATTTTCTCTTTGTCCTGTAGTTCCTCTCTTCCTTTTTTTTATTTTTTTACTCCTGGGCCTGAAATCCGAGGGGGCATCCAAGACGACATCCGAAGACGGGAAGTAAGTAGCGAGCCCGGCGCGCGCACCCTCTCATTACCATAATGTCAACAAGGCTAGCGTTATGGGTATCCGCCCTTGTCAACGCAGGCTTTATAAGGGTGTATACATCTGGTCCACAACTCGCTCCTCCTCCGCATTCTCCCATTCCAATCCCCTCCCCTTCCCACCCGTAACATCGTCTTCTCGTTCTCCTGCATCCATCCCCTCTCCCACCCAGCGAACAGAAAGGTCCCTCCCCTCCCTACCCCCCCACTAACCCGCCACTAACCCGCCCCCCCCAAAAAAAACCAGGGTGGAGGGGGGGGGACTTTCTTGGTCGTCACTCGTAATAACAGAGTGTTGAGGGATCACACCCAGACGGCTCTTCTACTGTGTGGCGACGAAACAGATGACATATGTCTGGTCTCTTCCTCTGTCTTTTTTTTTTTCTTCCATCAGTAATCTGTCCCCCCCCCCCCCCCCCCCCCCCCCCCCCCCGGGTATAGGCGTTGATAGAATGCTGACTTTTAGCAGAGATGTAAGAATATTGTTCCTAAATGGAAAAAGGACCTGTCCGACATGAAAGCAATGGCAGCTAAAGGCACTGAACAGCGCCATCTGTACCGACTGTATCAGGCCATTGCACTCAGTGTGACTGATTATGGATTGGGGCTTACAACACTGTCCTTGAGCAACATTCTTAAATTAGGAAGACTTCAAAATGGAGCAACGACACTGATCT
>JADBJO010000485.1:530000-540000 GCA_016801955.1 Conus betulinus
CAATGCTACTACTACTGCTATATACTTCTCCTTCTTACTGTTATTCACACAAAAGGTTGCCTACCTAGGTAGTGCAGACTGAAGAGCTGCCTACAGGCGCTTCATTCAGTTGTTTCCCGTGGCATCCAGTCAATATCGTTCACTCAGTTTACTTACTTCCTTCATTCTTTCAGTTTCTCACGCAGGGTGCATGCTATGTGTAATGTGTGTGCAAGATGTTATGCGTGCGTTCATACACAGAACCTCGGTTTATAGTCTCATTCGAAGGACTGTATGGGAAATGGAGGCAGAACCAATGTTAACTCCGAGGGGAAAAATCCCTCTGTACCGAAACGGCCCGCGGAGATTCGAACCCCGCAACCCCAGGATCACCAAGATTACGAGTCCGGCGCTCTACCAACGGAGCTGTTATCATTATCATTATCATTAATATCATTATTATTGTTTGTTATTATCTATTACAATTATCATCATCATCATCATCATCATCATCATCACCATGATGATGATATTCTGATGATGATGATGATGATGATGATGATCTCTATAATCACTGATGGCATTAAACTGAAACTATCTAGCCCATTCCTGCCCCTTCAGCATGCTGCAACCGACTAGAGTCGACTTTCAACTCCCGGGTCAGTGTCATCAGCAGGTCTCAAGCAAAAATGACTCTAGTGGACACGTTTCCAGAAAATGCACTTTTTGTGCGTTTTTTTTTTTCCCCCTATTCCATTGTTTCCCCAGGGGTGAGTGGATGGTGGAGTGGGGGTAGGGTGGGGGGTGAGGGCAGAGAGAGAGGGGGGGGGGGGAGGGGGGGGGGGAGGCTGCCTGAGTTCTGAAATTTCTCTCCAGAGTTGAATGCGTGCCACATATAATGTGTAAGGGGGGGGGGGGGGGGGGGGGGTAAAGCAAATAGAACCTCTACCAATGGAGAGTAAACGATGCCAAAGCAAACATGCATTGATAGAAGGTTGGTTTATTTACATTTTTTTCACTGTGTTTAATTGTCTGTTTATTCACTCATTTGTTCATTTTGTTTATCCATATATTTAGCGTTCAAAATATTTGTGTAAGGTTTTTTTTTTTTTCCCCCGGCAAAGATGGCAGAGTCAGAAATAACAAAGCGGAGTGGTCTCAGACTTTTAGTGAATTTTGTATTTATTATTTGTTATTCACACTCAACACACACACACACACACACAAACACACACACACACACACACACACACACACACACACAGGCAGACAGACAGACAGACAGAGATTCACACCTACAGGACAGTGACCGATGACAAGATATGCTCCACAGGTTTGAACCCTCTCCTCGCGGGCTCCGAGCACCGGACGACAGCTCCATCTGACTCTGACGTCATCTCCAGACTCACCCCAAAGCCGTCTTCTCGTGGGGCGATCCGGACGACTGAGGTTGGGCAGAGTCACCAAACACAGATGGCTGTTGCAGCAGATGAAGAAGTCAGTCCACCATTACGTTCCCCATGTCTTTTCCCTCTCTTTTCTGGGGACTCGTTGGTATCAAGTGTATAGATCCGCATTTACTAGGTCATGGAAAATCAGGTCTCTGGAAAACGTCCTCTTCACAATTCTGAACCATTCCAAAGATGTGATAGTTTGCTTTGCACACGCGCGCCCGTTGCTAACGTCCGTGGATTTTCCTTAAAGCCTGCGAGAGTAGACAGCTGAGAAAATGCAGCAAGACGTAAGTGTGGTATTCTTACCACTGGATTACAACTGTTCACACAGAGGCACTGTGGCCACTGGACTCTCATGCCATGGATACAATCAACAGCAGAATGAAAGTGTCAGAGTGGGCGGGGAAGGAGAGGGACATGTATGTGTAGGTAACTCTTCAAATTACGTTTGATTTTATGCAGGGTAGACTGTAGAGTCAGCGCTGGCAGCGGCACACAACCTATCAAGTTCTCATTTCTAAATATATGGTAGCCTGTTATGTCGTCAATGCACCGAGTTGCTATCAGCCCAATAATCACCTACACCCTCTCTCCCCAGCTCTCCTTCACTCTCTCCCTCCACCTCTCTCTTCCCCTTTAATCCACTTTTTCAATGTTAATCTACTTTTTTTCCAGGTACAAGTCCCTTTCCCTGTCTTCCCCCCCCCCCCCCCCCCCCCTCCCCCTCCCTTCGTCCTCTGTCTCTGCAGCAGTCTGAGGTGGCCTGATCTTGGTTAGTTACAATCTCACTGTTCCAGCTGATAAGTAAAAAAAACATCCACTCATTTCTTTCGCTGAAAAGTGCATCCCAGAGATTTCTTTCTTTTTTTTTTTTTTTTTTAGTGCGCTATCAGACACCTGGTCTTGTTTTCTTTCTTTGTCCTCCTCTATCAATCCATCCCCTAATAATTCAAAACGCTTGTAATCAGTAGATTCACTTATGTGTGACGTAATTTTGCGGATTTTCTTATGAAAAGCGGTTTTTCTTTATGCATTCCGATCTAGGGTTTTTTGTGTGAAGAATAATCATAATTAAAGCAACAACAACAACAACAACTTAATTGCAGCGCTACTGCCGTTTCAGTTGTTTGATTTACCATAATTGAAAATAATCTTAATAAGCTATATGGAGTGTATACATCTGCATATATGCCGGGTGGATGTGGCATCAACATTTAAATACCCTGATTTTGAAAACCTTGACTCAATATTGATAATAAACATTCGCATACAAAATCACTTCACACGTCTTTTATCAGTGTTCAAAGCAGTTATTGTAAGTGATCTCAATCAAAGCAGTTATTGTAAGTGATCTCAATTCAAAGCGGTTATTGTAAGTGATCTCAATTCAAAGCGGTTATTGTAAGTGATCTCAATTCAAAGCGGTTATTGTAAGTGATCTCAATTCAAAGCGGTTATTGTAAGTGATCTCAATTCAAAGCGGTTATTGTAAGTGATCTCAATTCAAGCGGTTATTGTAAGTGATCTCAATTCAAAGCGGTTATTGTAAGTGATCTCAATTCAAAGCGGTTATTGTAAGTGATCTCAATTCAAAGCAGTTATTGTAAGTGATCTCAATTCAAAGCACTTATTGTAAGTGATCTCAATTCAAAGCAGATATTGTAAGTGATCTCAATTTCTACGAAAACGTCAATGTGTAAAGTTGAAAAGATTGCTGACAATGTCAATGGCAGAATGACGGCCTTTGGCGATTCAGCGCAATTCCACGCACAATACAGCAGGAAAAGGTCTTCACCATGTTTATCGTTTCGCCAAGTCTGGTTACAACAATGTAGTAGCTGCTATGACAATACCAAAGTTTACCGCGGACACACGCAACGGAGCACAACCGAGGCAAGGTAAAAAACGTACACACACATAAACAACCGAAAATACCCGATTACAGAGGCTCCCTTGTTTGCTCATGCGAGTCCGTGGAATTAGCTGGACACTGGAAATTGAGCGTGGCCTCTCCACAGTTGTAGGATATTCACCACTCTGATCGTGCCGCCAGTTATTTCACTCTGCTTACACCGGGGCATCAACAGCAAGAGATCTGCAGTGGACAGAATGCTGTTTATGCCACAAAAAAAAAGTGATCACGTTAAAGAGACCGAGACCATTTTTTCTTCCATTGCATCGATGTCACCTTCATACTTTGACACAGCCAAATCCTTCTTTTCCTCGAGAACTGTTCCTGCTCTATGGTTTCATTCACAAACTGTTTCAAAGCCCACGAGAGTTACCAACAAAATAACGAAGTACAGATCTACGACCGAGCTATCAGCTACCTTTCAAGCAATGGGGGGAAAAGGGTGGTAGATAATCAACTTTAAGGAGTTTCCTGGGAGATTAGGATTCTAATCAAAAGAACATAAGGATATCCGTACGTGTTTTTCCCTGCTGAAAAAAAATATATCGGAATCTAATCATTGTAACGAAGCCAAAGCTGCACAAACCATGACCGTTTGTCCGAAAACCAAAACACTGTCCAGCACCTGCGATTCTAGGACAGAACGGGTAGGAACGAGTGGGATGGAGGGGGGAGGGATGGGTGTGGATAAAGGGGGGTGGTTTGCTGCTACGATCTGGCTGCGTGATTCGCTCGAAAAACGTTGTGGGCCCTGGAAGCAACGTGCGATGACTTCCCCATGGCAGTGTGTGTCACATACCCCATCCACAGAGTGTGCACCACGCCTCTCCACTTCTTCATGACACGCTCAGTCAACCACACCCTCTATGTAAATGTCATCATTCCTTCACTACAGTGCCAGACCTAAGCCATTATCTCGACGTACAAAATGTAGACTGGAAAACAGTTGAAAGACATAAATGAACAAATTCATCAATAAAATCATAACTTTCGCACAAAGCCGCAACAAAGCCGGTTGATATATGAGCTCTCAGTACAAGTCCAATCCCATGTGCCCACTCCGGAACAAAATCTCGAAGACTGAAAACCTTGAGTACGATTCATGCGGGAACATCGTCTCTCGGTGCTATGTGGACTTCTCAATCTCAGCCAGACAGACAGACAGACGGCAACACTACAACGCTAAGACACCCAAGGATCGAAGATCCCTAGCAAATCATTTCAAATATAAATAAACAAACCGAGCATCATTATAGAGTTTTGACAGCCAACAACCGAAAACCCTGTCAGCTTCCTAAGTGTGTCGGTGAAATAAAACTGTTCGTAATGAAGTACTGTTAGTCAACATCTTTATGTTCAGTCATCTCAAAGTTGTACAGATTCCAAAATTAGACCCAGGCCAGCCCCAAATGATCAAGACAAAGCCAACGGAAAGGTCAAAAGCTGTTAACATCGTGAAAAGTACTTCAGGTCATTTTAAAAACCTCTCGGGTGAAAATACGGTGGGGGAAAAAAAAAAAAAAAAGAAAAAGAAAAAGGCAAAAAAAAAAAAAAAAAAGAAAGAAAAAGAAAAGAAAAATATTCAGCAAACCCCAACACTGGGAAGAAAACGAAACGAACACACCCCTTCGTGTCTTGAAAACTGTCCTAAAACTCCACCACACGGTCTCCTGTCACGATAACAATTCAACAGAAAAACAACAAAATCACCATTCTACGTCTTGATGGTGAATCATGAAATTCCACTGGTACCAAAAAAAACAACAAAAAAAAAAACCAAAATCACCATCCTAAGCTTCACAGTGAATCATGAAATCCCACTAGTACCAAAAAAGAAAAAAAAATCATCAGCTTCTAAGCTCGACAGCGAGTCGTGAAACCCCACTAGTACCAAAAAAAAAAAACAATTCGCCATTCTAAGCCTTGACGGTGAATCATAAGTCTCAGTAGTACAAAAAAAAAAAAAAAAAAATCCAAAATCACCATTTCTTGAGCCTTGACAGTGAACCATGAAATCCCACTAGTACCCACACGCAGCCTCACAGCTCGGCAAGAAGTCCCACTGTCATTGTTGTAGCCGAGCCGTCCAGCTCTCTCCTGCACCCGTCATGGTTCACGGTCGCAGCGCCTCTACCCAGCATTTTCCTCTGCACTCCGACTTGAAGGCAACGGGTCAGGCAGCGACAGTTAAAGGTTGACAATCAAGATGGGGTGTTGTTTGGGAGGGAAGGAGTGAGACAGTGGAGGGTGGGGAAAGGAGGGGTGCGGGGCGGGTGAGGAAGGGGTGAGGGAAGGTGTGACAGGAAGCAGGTTGAAGAGTGAGGAGGGTGGGTAGGGGAGGGGGGAACACTGCTACTTATCACCTCGTCGTCTCCCTTTCGCTCCGACCTTCCCTGCAATTAATCATAAAACTGGAGACGCCAGCACCACCCACCACGTCATGAGTAAGGAGTGGAGGAGAAAAGGAGGTAGAGGTGGCTCTCTCTCTCTCTCTCTCTCTCTCTCCTCTCTCTCCTCTCTCTCTGTGTGTGTGTGTCTTGTGTGCCTCGCGTGTGCGCGCGCGCGCGCGTGCGTGTGTGCGCGCGCATGCGCCCCGCGCGCGCATGCTATAAAACAGAAGAAGCAGGCTTGGTCACAAAGTTTCGGGCCCTAACTATGGTGGAAGTAAAGTGTGTGTGTGTGTGTGTGTGCGCGCGCGTGTGTGTGTGTGTGTGTGTGTGTGTGTGTGTGTGTGTGTGTGTGTGTGTGTGTGTGTGTGTGTGTGTGTGTGTGTGTGTGTGTGTGTGTGTGTGTGTGTGTGTGTGTGTGTGCGTGCGTGCGTGTATTTGTTTTGTTTGTGTTTGTGCGCGCGCGCAAGAAAAAGCTGTCAATGAATGTCATTTACACACACACACACACACACACACACACACACACACACACACACACACACACACACACTTGTTGGTTGCTTGCCCCTTCAAGCATACTTACCGTCGTTATCAGGTATGTCTCTTTCGGATATTTTTCCTTGACTTAGAGTTCGCTTTTAAAGTTATCTTTTCTTTAATTTGTAGTCCAGTTAGACAGTTACTCTAATGTGAAAATGCTGAATTATTAGTATTGTCTTATATTATGCACACAACATTTAAACACGCATTCCAGCATGCATGCATAGGCCTACATAACTCTCTCTCTCTCTCTCTCTCTCTCTCTCTCTCTCTCTCTCTCTCTCTCTCTCTCTCTCTCTCTCTCTCTCTCTCTCTCTAATATCCCATTAGTGAAAAGACGTTAGTGAAAAGACTACTACTACTACTACTACTACTACTACTACTACTACTACTACTACACACCCCACCCCACCCCCCCCCCCCAAAATCGGTGCAGGATATCATTTTTGTTCCTGCTGATGTGATTGCCTGCAAGAGCATTGGAAACACTTGCACCGGATCGCCCTCATGTTTTACACAGTCATGTATTAGGTTAATGCTCTGACAATGATTGATGATTCTCGGTCTCTACGGGACGAAACTGACGAAACGCAGAAGCGCAAACAAGTCGCAACAAACGAGTAGCAAAAACAATTTTCGTGAAAGAGACAGAACATTAATTTGCACGGAGGGTTCTGATAATGCCTAAATCTGATATTCACTTGAAATAGGTTCAGCACTTTTTGCATGTTACAAATTACAGTAATTTACTGAACGAATCTCGGATCTTCTGTTCGATCCAGATCCGCTGTACGGATCTGTACCAAAATACCATGGCTTCGTCACCTGGTGACATCCCCTCTTTCCAGCCAGTTTGGTTGAAATTAGTGATGTTAAGTAAGTGTACTTTTGCTGACAGAACACAAGACGTAATTTTCTGCATAATCTTGCTCACAGACAAACAAAACGTTTTGTGTAATCTTGCTGACAAACAAGATGTACATTTGGCATAATCTTGCTGACAGACAAACAACAAGACGTAAATTTTGCGTAGTCTTGCTGACAGACAAACAAAACGTAAATTTTGCGTAGTCTTGCTGACAAACAATGGCACGGAAATCGGGAGAAATCTTGCTGACAGACACACAACAAGATGTAAATTTTGCGTAATCTTGCTGACAGACAAACAACAGGACGTAAATTTTTGCGAACTCTTACTGACAGAGAACAAGACGTAAATTTTGCGTTATCTTGCTGACATACAAACAACAGGACGTAAATTTCGCGTAATCTTGCTGACAGAGAACAAAACGTAAATTTTGCGTAATCTTGCTGACAGACAAAGAACAAGACGTAAATTTTGCGTAATCGTGTTTGACAGACAAATACTAATGTGTAATTTTTGCGTAATTTTGCTGACAGAGAAACACAAAGGTGTACATCTTGCGTAATCGTGCTGACAGACAACACACAAGATGTACATTTTGCGCAATCTTGCTGACAGATTAAGAACAAGAACGTAAATTTTGCATAATCTTGCTGACAGACAAACAAACAAGACGTAAATTTTGCGTAATCTTGCTGACAGCAAACAACAAGACGTAACTTTTGCCTAATCTTTTGCGTAAGACAAACAAGAAGATGTAAAGTTTACGTAATCTTGCTGACAAGACAAACACCAAGACATAAATTTGCACAATCTTACTGAAAATACAAGACGTAAATTTTGCACAATCTTGCTGACAAAGACAAGAAACGAGAAGACGTAAATTTTGTACAATTTTACTGAAATACAAGACGCAAATTTTGCACAATCTTGCTGACAGATAAATGAGAAGACGTAAATTTTGCACAATTGCTGAAAAACAAGACGTAAATTTTGCACAGTCTTGCTGACAGACAAACGAGAAGACGTAAATTTTGCACAATCTTACTGAAAAACAAGACGTAAATTTTACACAATCTCGCTGACAGACAAACAGCAAGACGTGAATTGTGCGTAATCTTGCAAACAGGCAAATAACAGGTTGAATTCGGTAAAAAAAAAAATAGCGTCCCCAGCGAAAGTAAAAAAGGTGATTTTAAGCATACTTAAACGGGAAAATACAGTTGAAAAAAAAAGAAAGAAAAAGAAAGAAACCGTGCACAAAGGAAGGTGGAGTATGATGGCACAGAAATAAAACAGGTGGTCATTTCGACCCCATTCCATTCCCACAGAGAAATGACGGTTGAGGAGCTCGTCATTTTAGACATTGAATGTCGGAGTTCGGATGAATCTTCCTTTTCACTGAAGAAAATAGTATTGAAAAAAATAAGATGCATGCATGCATACAGACAGACAGACAGACAGATAGACACATATACATACATTATAAGTATATGTGTACATTATAAATATATGTGTATGTGAATAAACAAGTAAATATAGAGAAATGGTCATTTCCAAGCAAAACAAAGTCCAAAACATGAATGCATGAAGAAGATGTCAAACATCCCCATCCCTTCGTTCCCCCATCCTTTCTCTCTTGCCCACACAACCCGCGCAGACACATACACACAGCAAAAACTACCGCAGAAATGAAAGAATGAAAAAAAAAAAGCGAGAGCAAATCGGGGCTATGGGATAGCCTGTAGAGGTTTGACTGAACGACACAAATAGCAAAGTAAAACACACATGAATATACCTACATCTCTGTCTGTCTGTCTACCTTCTGTCTGTCTGTCTGTCGTCTGCTCTCTCTCTCTGTCTCTCCTCTCTCTCTCTCTCTCTCTCTTCTATATATATTATATATAATATATATATATCTATATATATATAATATATATATATATATATATATATATATATGTGTGTGTGTGTGTGTTGTGTGTGTGTGTGTGTGTGTGGTGTGTGTAAAAAGATGAATACTAAAACAAGTTGAAACATCTTTTGCCACAGGTACGAGTTTATACATATACATATATAGATACATAGATATGTACACGATTTTTTTTTTTTTTTAGAGAGGGGATATATAACATATGTATATGTATGTTTGGCGACGGGATGTAGGAAAAAACAGAGCGAAGTGAAACACTAAGTGTGGTGACAAAGCCATAGCCGTGACGAGACGTAGGAGAACCCCCCGCTCACACTGAACGTATTGCAGGAATAGTGATGAATGGAGCCCACTCCATCCTACAACTGATGTAAAAGTGATGTAAACTTCGTGTCACCTATAATTTATTTCGTCGTGGGGCAAAAATTCACAATTGTCATTCGGCAAATTTAAGGTCCCGGCGACAAGATCTCCTCACAAAAAAAAGTGTCCCGAGCTCACCTGTATGCCCGTGAATGTTCTGGGACCCGTTCGAGCTTTGTGTGGAAGTCTGTGCTTTCCTGGGTGCTCTCTTCTCATTAGTTTTTAGTCTGCTAGGATTGGGCGAGAGAAAACGCGTTGCTGCTTTCCCAAGAGGTTCGAGCTCTCCATCGTTCTACACTGGCGATGGGAGCGAACGTGATTCGCTTTACACGCTGGTTACAGCGACATTGAAGGTGAATATCGACTTTAACCACTGGTGACTTGGCCGACAGACATGATCATTTGCGGGTGACTGTGTTCAACTAAGTGATTTTAATATCTAAGCCTATCTGCGGCCATAGTGTGTGGGGGGGGGGCTGCTGGCGCAAGCATCCTCCGAACCGATCGACAACTCTAGCAACACACACACCTGTCATATCGTATCCACTTATTTTCCGCATCTTC
>JADBJO010000485.1:555000-567500 GCA_016801955.1 Conus betulinus
TTGGTAGTGTGTGTGTGTGTGTGTGTGTGTGTGTGTGTGTGTGTGTGTGTGTGTGTGTGTGTGTGTGTGCGTATGGGAACACATGTCAGTGCGAGTGTTTGAGTGTGTGTTGAGCGCAATGAGTTGATCCCAAGAATTACGCCATATAAAATCCATACATTATTATTATTATTATTATTATTATTATTATTATCATTATTATCAACCCGGGATTTTTCTATTGCCAAAGCTTTCAGAGGAAAGGGAGCACTACTCGGGGCTCCTTTCATCTCATCTCATCTGCTCCGTTCACTTATTTCCTTCTGCAGATCTGAAAGCTCTGAACTACTGATAATTTACGTACAGTACTTAGGACCAAAGAACATCAATAAACTAGTTATGCTGTGGCAAAAATGAAATGCAACACACGCTTAAGTACTTAAAATATCGCTCTTTTCCACGCTTTGCGGCAGTTCCAGACTCGTCCTTTTCAGTCATGCGCTCGATCTGACGACAATCACCAATGTACGCTTTTCGAATACACCCCAAAAGTGACGTGCACATGGTAACTTCCAGTAAATGTCTGTGTTGCCCATGTATTCGACTGTGCGTGTTGTGTGATTATGTGTTAGAACTTACAGGATCGCCAGTCTTCTGTGAATTATAGTTTGCATTTGTACATTGCTTCTTTTAGTGTCCACGTGAGTGTCCACGTCTCACAGTGAATCTAGACCTTCCAAGGGAATCTTGGAAGAAGAGCCCAAGCCACGACAACGACTTTTAAGCGCAAGATACTGAACATCCGACAGAATCATCAGATCATCGATGAACAAGTGCGTCAATCCATCAAGCAGCACATCGGACCACCTGAAGATCTGCTGACATCGGTTGGACACCAAAAACTACTCTGCTGTAGTCATGTGGCAAGAACCAGTGGCCGTGCTACAACAACAGGGATGGAGTCGGAGAAATAGTCACAAAAAATGATGACTAGACAACATTGCAGAATGGCCAGGGAAACCAACAGCATAAACCTGAAGGGCAGAACTCTTCCCAATTCCTGAGAGAAGAGTTTTTTTCAGAAGTTGATCCCTTATACGCTGCATGGAACCTATTTCAGATCGCATTTCATGTTGATGCTCACAAACTGGGAACTATCAGTGAAAGGAGTTAACCCAAATATAGATTTACCTCACGTACTGGATTACAGTGATGGGTAAGTCTGAAGTGCCATCCCGACTGTGGTCACTCGACAGACCCAGACACTTGACCGTGGCTGGTGTGGACAGCTTGGTGTAGAAGAGGGATTACAGGCTGGGGAGACAGCCATGGAGTCTGGTGGTGCCATAGCTGGTGTTGTTTTTTGCTGAGGAGGCTTTCAGCCTTTAGAAGAGTTGATTTCCACAAACGGAAGTCATTTGCAACGGATTGACCACCTCTGTAATGCCCTATCTGAGGTCGTGTGGGTTAGACGCTTCTAACGGTTCCTAGCGACTCAGGCGTGGCGATCCCTCCAAGTGGGGGGGGAGGGGGGGGGGGGGGATCCCGGCAAAACCTCGTTTAAAGAGGCTGGGAGGCCTGTATTATCCCAGCGTCCTGGCTGCGAGGCCAGTTCTTCACTAGGCTGAGTGTGGTGAAGGCTGTGACATTGATTCCGTTATTCATGTGTTTTTTGTGAATGTAAAGATAAATGTTGTTTTTTTTTTTTTTGCCTATGGTCTGGCGTAACTAACTGGTTGTATAATTAAGCAGTTAATTACTTGGTTGCTGTTCGGTTGTTTGATTCTGTGCACATGACTATTTTGCCTTTTAAAGTTAATGCAAGTATCTGTTGGTCGGTCGGGTCTGTTTGTTTCATCGGTTTCTGGGTAAGCGTTTGTTTGATGTGTTTACACCCTTGGGTCCACTGCCGGGCTGAAAACACAACCATGCCTTGTTGGGCCAGGGTGTGACGGGTGAAGCGTGAGAAGCCGTGACGTGTAGCACGCACTGTCCTGAGGTGGACGCATTGGTCTACGGAGAATGAAATGTAGATTTAGTTGGCTGGTTGATGTGCGATGTGTGTTCTTTTTATATTTGGTCAAATATGTGGGACACTACGCAGATGATTGGTGGTTTCCAAACATTGTCTTATCATTGTTCATACAATTGGGCGATACATGACCCAAGTGAGGCTCTGCTGTCGAAACTTCTATGTCCATTGATCTGAATACGACTGTCCGTACTCTTGCCGTTCGCAACGGATATGGCATTTAACTGATTTTTGCGACAAATGTAGGTCGATTTCATCTTTATTGTCCAAACCTTTCATTGCCTTTGACTCCTACCACTCACAATGGCGGGAAGACTATTTGGTTATGTTATTAAGATTATGATATAATTATGGTGTCAGTCAATTTTTACCTCCTACCGTTCGCACGGGGAGGCCGTTTGGATTTTTTTTAATCCTTGCACCTTTATTTTGTAACGTCTATGTGCTGCAGGGACTGTATTGAATTTTCTTTTTGTCGCCAAGGCTTTCTGTTTTAATGTAGGGTTTAACATGTTCACAATGAACGCTAGATATCCATCTTGGCTTAATTTGAATTATTTGTGCCTTGTTAATGCTTGAGCTCTTCCTTGTGTCGAACCTGTGTTGAAGGTGCTTCATGATACGATTCCTCATATTGAATAATCACGTACTTTTCAGCACGTGTATTTTCCAGAACACCTCATACTTATAATTAATATTGTTGTATGTCTTAATAGGTCGGTTCGGTTCGCTCTAGTTGGTTTTGAGTACGATATGAAATGAAAGAAAGACGAAAACAACGAGTTGGTGTTGACTCTCACACACACACACACACACACACACACACACACACACACACACACACACAAAACACACACACACACACACACACACACACACACACACACACAAAACATGATACTGAAAATGATTAGGGGAAAAACTTGGAGTAATGGGGACTGGGGAAGGGGGGGGGGGGGGGGGGGGGGGGGGGGTCTGATAATTGGTGGGGGGGGGTAGGTAGTCTGACGTCTTGGTGTTAGGTAGCCTTCCACGTCCCCCCCCTCCACACCCCCCCCCCCCCCCCTACCCCCCCCCCCCCCCCCCCCCCCCCCCCGCTCCCCTTTCCAACCCATGTCCCTCTCCCTAATCACTCCCCTGTAATGATGACCCTCATACACTTTTCGAAAGAGGCATTGTCACGCTCTTATAGGGTGTATGTGTGTGTGTGTGTGTGTGTGTGTGTGTGTGTGTGTGTGTGTGTGTACAGTAAATGAATATCACGAACTGTTCTTTCTGAGGGAATTGAACAAAATCATCCATATGTGATATCAATTTTTACACAGAATATTGAATCATATATATTTACCTCGTTCTGACAATCTGACTGGAAAAAAAATCAATCAGCTGATCAAAGTCTGTTACACTGTAAGCATGTTTTCTTTTTTTTTTTCGTTTCTGAACCTTTCACCACAAAAAAATAACGACAACGAATTCCATCCAGAATTCCTGCTGACATCACACAAGCATTTCAAATTTAGTCATGTCATCTCCTCTATGAAAAGGTTGACTTGTCACGAGAGCGCGTTAATCCATGTTCCAAAAGGGGACGGGACGTAATTAACAAGAGAAGAGAGAGAGAGAGAGAGAGAGAGAGAGAGAGAGAGAGAGAGAGAGGGAGGGAGGAGAGAGAGAGAGAGAGAGAGAGGGGGGAGACAGACGTGGGAGGGAGAGGGAGAGTAGGGGAGGGGGGGGGGACTCTTGGGAGGGGAGGGAGGGAGGGAGGGAGGGACAGACAGACAGACAGACAGACAGACAGAAAAAGTATACCTCAAAGTCCAACACACAACGTGCAATTCGTCTTCTACGTGTACAGGCATACAGTCATCTATATCTCTTGGGGCATTGTTCCGCGCAGCTACCTGTGCACACCGTTCGGGGAAATGCCGAAACTGAACTCTGTCCACGGTAATTGCTGTACTATTGTTTGTACACCAGTGCAGTCCAGCTACACCGCTTTCCAGTGTGCCACTTGGGACTTAAAGGGGGCGTCAACTTCAACAACTATCGATTCGAGTTGGTCACGCCATTCCGCCCCGTGTTATCATCAGTCAGCCATTTTTTACCTGAAAGCTGACAGGAAACTTCGACTGGCGCTACTGCCGTCATTTTGTAGAACGTCTCGGAATCCGTTAATCAGCGTAAGAGAGACCGTTTGTTTACACCAGAATGCCCGTATCTTTCGTCCATCTTTGTAAACAGCTATAAGCGTGTTGTCATACGAGTCTTTCCTGTCCATCTTGTAAACAGCTATAAACGTGTTGTCATCATGCCAGTCTTTCTCGTCCGTCTTGTAAACAGCTGTAAAACTTGCTGTCATGCGAGTCCTTCCCGTCCATCTTGTAAACAGCTATAAACGTGTTGTCATGCGAGTCCTTCCCGTCCATCTTGTAAACAGCTATAAACGTGTTGTTATTCCAGTCTTTTCCCGTCCATCTTGTAAACAGCTGTAAACGTGTTGTCAGACGAGTCTTTTCCCGTCCATCTTGTAAACAGCTGTAAACGTGTTGTCATGCGAGTCCTTCCCGTCCCGTCCATCTTGTAAACAGCTATAAACGTGTTGTCATGCCAGTCTTTCCCGTCCATCTTGTCAACAGCTGTAAACGTGTTGTTATGCCAGTCTTTCTCGTCCGTCTTGTAAACAGCTGTAAACGTGTTGTCATGCCAGTCTTTCCCCGTCATCTTGTAAACAGCTGTAAACGTGTTGTCATGCCAGTCTTTTCTGGCACCCTGACTTCTCATTAGATGTTGCGCACCTTTTCAATTAAAAACCAGTGCCTCTTTCCACTTGGCGCGCGCGTGCCTTGGAGAGCGGCCAAATTGTTGTGATCCCTTGTTATTGGCTGTGGGTGTTGGAACATGGAGGAGGACACTCGGGGGGGAACAGAGGTATCCCCGAGCACCGGGCCGTCTGGCAGTGCCACATCTGGCCCCATGGTTGACTTCCCTGCTATTATCATCGTCTAACTTGCGCAGACACATGAGCTAATCTTTGATCCTGACAGCAGCAACAGCAGCAACATCACCACCATCAACAACTATAACAACCACAGCTTCAACTACAATGATGAAATAGAGAACGTGTCGTAGAAGAACGAGGAGGAGAAGGAGGAGGAGAAACGTAGCCATCATCATCAGCATAACAGGTTGTTATCATCATCATCATTATCATGATCATCATCTCATTTTAATCATTATACTCATAAGAACAAGAACTCTCTCTCTCTCTCCCCCTCTCTCTCTCTCTCTCTCCTCTCTCTCTCTCTCTCTCTCTCCTTCCCTCCCTCTCTCTCTCTCCTCTCTCTCTCTCTTTCCCTCTCTCTCTCTCTCTAAAACGCTGATACACTGACACCAGAAAAATAAATTTTTGAGTTTCTGATTTTCCCCATTTTCACCGCAGTTACAACTTCTTATTTCCCAGTAAAGTATAAACTTGACTATTTCATACCAGATAAAGTTTTTTTTTTTTTTTAGTTTTCAAAAAATATCACTTAACTAATTCACAACAGATACAATTTCTTATTTTCCAATAAAGTATAAGCTTAACTAATTCACACCAGATATACTTTCTTAGTTTCCAATAAAGTAAAAGCTTAATTAGACCACAGCAGATAACATTTCTTAGTTCCCCATAAAGAACAATCTTCACCAATTCATAGCATCCAACGCCCATCTTGAGCCGATTTTGACGAGATAAATAATTGCTCGTTCTTCATTTTTGTTGTCCTGAGTGTTATTTATCTTGCCTGAAGAAGACTTAAGAGGTCCAAATGCGTCATATTTTGTTTTGTAATTCGTTTGTTTTTATTTCTCGGATGTATTACTTTTAACTTTTTAACACATTAATTCACCGCAGGTATAATTTGTTAGTTTCCAATTTACTTCCAATAAACTTTAAGTTTGACTAATTCACAGCAGATGTAATTCCTTTGTTTCCAGTACAGCATAAGCTCAACTAATTCACAGCTTCCAAAACACAAACTTAACTAATTCATAATTGATCGCGCTCATACAGTGTATCACTTGTATGACGAGAAAACAAATTTACGGTCAAATTAGTAAAGGGTGCGCTTGTGTGTGTGTGTGTGTGTGTGTGTGTGTGTGTGTGTGTGTGTGTGTGTGTGTGTGTGTGTGTGTGTGTGTGTGTGTGTGTGCGTGCGTGCGTGTGTGTGTGTGTGTGTGTGTGTGTGTGTGTGTGTGTGTGTGTGTGTGTGTGTGTGTGTGTGTGTGTGAAAAAGACAAAGAAAAGGAGAACAAAGACAAACCGACAACACGCAGCATCAACAATAACAACAACAAAACTGAACAAAGCTGATGTTAAACCCTCCTGGTTTGTTTTGAAAAAAAGGAACATCAATTGAATTAACACTCCGACAACCAAGAACGATTAACAATCGTTTATCATTAGAAACGGGTGAGAAGACCCTGAACATGTCCCTTAAATCAGAAGACTTGATGCTTTGCAAGGCCTCCTGTGACACTGATTGTTACACACCCAGTGAAAAAGGGCGCTTTGCAGTGATTTCAGACCTGCAGTTGGTCTTTTTTTTTTTTTTTTCCATTTTGCTTTGGAACACTTAGTGACGACGATGACAACAACAGCAACAATACATGATAATGATATTGATTATTATAACAACAACAACAACTTAATACTACTAATAATGATAATGATAGTAATTATCAGTGTTGTTACTATTATTACTATTATCATTGGTAGTGGTAGTGGTAGAAATGCTCATTTCACGCAATTGTTTCATTGACAAACAAAGAGGAAAAAAAAAAAAAAAACGAACATACTCAAGGGCGCGCACGCCGCACGCACGCATGCACGCACACACACAAGCGGAAAATCTGTTGAAAGAGTCAACAGTCAGTTCTGAGACATTAGCGAAGGTGGCTTTGATTTCTCCTCCAGCTTGGGAAAGAAACAGGGCACATTTTGATCTTGATCACACTGATGTGAGCAAGTCTGACCAACCAATCAACATTTTATCTTATTCTGTAAAGATGCATATACAAGAGAAATATCCTCAACATCATAACGTTTACACAGATGTTTCAGTATTGTCAAATAATCAGTCAGGTTCTGCTTTTGTTATATCATCACAAAAGGTTGAAAAGAAACATTCCATCGGAAATGGCAGATCAATATTTGTCACCGAAATGATAGCTGTTATTATGGCGTTGTCATGTTTGGTTGTCTTGCCATAATCAATATTGAAAGTAGTTATTTGTGTGGATTCAATACCTGTGTTCTACAATCCATAAAATGTTCAAATACCGTTTCGAACAACTTTCTTGTAAATGAAATGTGCCATCTTATTCATGTTTTGATATATAAAGGAACTGATGTCACCTTCTGTTGGATTCCATCGCATTGTGGTATTTGGGGTAATGAACTAGCTGATAGATGCGCAAAGAGAGGAGCCAGAAATGAAAAGTGCGCCACGGTATTGAATATATCCTTTTCTTTACCTGAAATCAATCAATTATTATAGCAAACCGTCTGGCGCCCGATTCAGAAAACATACAAAAATACGTTGCTTGGTGTGGCTGATACAAAATACTCATTTAATTGGTTATGAACATGTAAACAGCATTCCCTATTTATAAGTGATAAATATATATACCAATGCAGAAATTTCATTTCAATATTTTATAAATTAAAACTTGATGCCTTAAAAATTGGATATATAAACGAAGCAAAATGTATTTTATGGAGAACGAAGAATAACCAGCAAGCATCTGCTATTTGTTTACCGCTTCAAGCTCATTTACTACCATTATCAGGGATGTCTTTGTGTGATGTCTTTTCAGACTTAAAGCTTGCCTGTAATGTCGTTTTTTCTTTAATTTTTAATCCAGTGAGATTATTTGCGGGTATGTTGTAGATATGCAAAGAGGAACATTTATATACACTTAGATAACCACATGATGTATACACTTGCATGGTCACAAACATTCATGCATCTCTCTCTCTCTCTCTCTCTCTCTCTCTCTCTCTCTCTCTCTCTCTCTCTCTCTTCGTTTAATATCACAGATGTGAACAGACGTGAAACTGAAGTACTACTACTACTACTACACACACACAAGCAAGCGCGCGTGCGCATTTGATGATCCTGACCACTTCATCAAATCAGACAAGCAAATATGTATTCTGTTGATATTTAATGCAGTATACAATAATTCAACATCCTCTTTTTTGCCACTGTGAGTGAGTGAGCCAGTGTTACTGTTGGTACTAATCAACTGTTTGTGAAAGAGAACAGGATTATACAGGCGGTGTCCAAGTAAGCATCATTTTGCAGCAGACTAACTTGGTGACAAAACTTTATCAAACAGATAGAGAAAGTATAAAAAAGAAAGAAAAAGACGGAACGATAAAGAAAGGAAAGAAAGAAATGAATCAAGAAAGAAATGAAGAAAAGAAGGAAAGATGAAAAAAAGGAAAGGAAAGTCAGAGTTTTGGTGATAGAAGCTTGTCGATAAACACCCCCCCCCACCCCACCCCAACTCCCACCCCTTTAACCCACACCCACACCAAAAAAAAGAAGAAAAAAAAGCAGAAAGAGGGAAGGATAGAAATAAACAAGTTAGAGAGAGGATTACAGAGAAACGGCAAGCCAGAAAGAAAGGAATGAAGATTGAAAGGAAGAAAAAAAAAAAAAAACAAACGAGAAAGGGGGATAGGAAATAACGCAATATTCTCGCGCAAAGTTTTTTTCCCTTCCATATACGCATCATCTCCTTTCGAACAACTGAAAAGGAACGTCTGTGTGTGATATACATTACGTACAGCAATGTCCACAACCCAATCGAAAAGAAATACACAAAAATAAAACGAGAAAAAAGAAGAAAGGGACCAAAAAAAAAGTCATTGCTGCTGTGTGTCTCTGAACTAAATGTCAATCTGAAAGTTTTTTTTTTCTTTCTGTTTTCTATCTTTTTTTAATAAGGAAAAGGTAGGCAAGGGTGGAGGAGAAAGGGGTTAAAAAAAAAAAAAAAAAAAAAGGAGGGACAGAAAATGAAAGTCCTCACACATCGGTAGTCTCGGCATTAAGTAAGTGTAATGGGGAGAAAAAGAGAGTAGAGGAAAATGTGTCCCTTCACATAGCACGTGTCTGACACGTCTATCTTTCTTCAATCAGCTCAGAAACGGAAAGTTATTACACTTCAGTAAACCCCGTCAGTATGAGGGCCAACGTCGCGAAAGGAGTATACGCTGCACGAGTGCGCCCATATGGAGGCTCACTAGCGTCTGAAGGCGAGACCCGCTTTTTTTTTATATTTTTTTTTAAACTGAGGAAAATAGCTATGATCTTTTGAGGAAAATAGTCAACAGAAGAAAAGCAGTTATTATCCGAAGGATCACAATATTTTCCTGGGGAGTACAGTTGTTTTGTCTGTTTTTCTGAAGACAATAACATTTTTTTTTTGTTTGTTTGTTTTTCGGGGTTTTTTTTTGTTTGTTTGTTTGCTTTTTGCTTTTGTTTATCCATTTTCTCGATGGATCACAATTGTTGTTTTTTTTTTATTATTTCCCGTGGGATGATTACGGTTGTTGAAGTTTTCCACAGGAAAAAGCTATCATTGCAAGGGAAAAAAAAAAAAAAAACGTCGTTAACATAGAAAACAGCTGCGACAGCCCTTTACAAGAACAAAATGGGGTCAGCAAAATAAGGAAACATTCTTGATCCTGGGGATATTCAGCATTTTCCTATTTTCACTGTTTTGTTCAAGGATGATCACTGTTTTCCCAGCGAAAAGAGGGACAACAGCTGTGGTCCTTCGGGATAACAGCTTAACCCCCGTTTCCCTGGAGAATGATAGCCGAGTTTTTTTTGTTTTAACAGCCATATCGGCTTATGAAGCTGGTATGCTCCCATAGAATGACGGCATACTAGCGGAGGAGAAGAAAGAGAAGAGTGAGAAAGAAGAAAAAAGATGAAAGAAAGAGAAGAAGGGGGGGGGGGATAATTAACAAGAGAAGAAAAAGTTGAAAGGAAAGATGAAGAAAGAGGATGGGAAAGAGAACAAGAGCGATAAAAAGAAAAGGGACGGGGGGGGGGGGGTGGGGGTGGGGGGGGGGGGGGGGGGGGGGGGGGGGGGGGGGGGGGGAGAAGGAGAAGCAGAGGAAAAAATCAAAATGATGATGATGATGATGAAGATGATGATGTAGTAGAAGAAGAAAGAAGAAGACGGCAACGAAGAAAAACAGGAAGTTTATGATGATGATGATGATGATGATGATGACGACAATAACAAAGGAAAAGAAAGAGAAGCAGAGGAAAAATCAAAATGATGATGATGATGATGATGATGATGATGATGTAGTAGTAGTAGAAGGAGAAGAAGACGGCAACGAAGAAAAAGAGGAAGTTTATAATAATGATAATGATGATGATGATGATGATGATGATGATGATGATGACGACGACGACAATAACAAAGGAAAAGAAATAATTATAAGAACATGACAAAGATACGACAAAGACAACGAGGAAGGAGAAGGAGGAAAAGTAGAGTACCCAGATGGGAGAGAAACGGAAGACAACAGTGAAGAAGAAGAAAAATGATAATGATAATGATGATAATGATGATGATGATGATAATGATAATGAGGAGGAGGAGGATGACGACAGTGATACATGCGAACATGAAGTTGAAGGAGACGACAATAACGAAGAAGAAAAACAAGATCTCTAAGAAGACCAAGAACAAGAAAGAGAGAACTGAAGACGAACATAAAAACGAAGATGATGACGACACCAATGACGACAACGAAGAAGAAGAAGAAGAAGAAGAAGAAGAAGAAGAAGAAGAAGAAGGGAGTAGAGAAAACGAATACCAAAACGAGAATATATCAACCAACATGAAAAAAGAATACCAAAACGTAGCTGAACGTCCAGCCAAAAGGCAAATTTTTTACAGACCTTAACCTCCAGCATTCGTGACAAATGCCAACACTGATGATCAAAATAAGTAAGTAAATGAATAAATAAATGAATGTTGAAAATGATACAAACAGAGAGACCCAACAGCCATTCTGAAGGAGATCAGATACAAGCCAAGATAGACATCTTCTTTGAGTCCGTCTTCATCAGTCAGTTGTGGTCCTGTCTCCGGGCGACTCGAGAGAGCAAATAATGACATCTGTCTGTCTGTCTGTCTGTCTGTCTGTCTGTCTGTCTGTCTCTCTCTCTCTCTCTCTCTCTCTCTCTCTCTCTCTGGTTACAACATAGCTTTTACTTAGTTTCTCGGTCATGTCGGCATTCGAGGCAATGATGGGGTTTATCAACTTCCCGAGAATGTCACAACTAAACAATTGTGCGGATCCTCAGTCACGTAGGTCTGAAAACGAGGTGGACCTCTGGCAAGAGGGCTGCAACAACGCAGACGACCACACTCGCTGAAATCCATTTCTGAAAAGGAAAAAACTAAATAAAACCGCCAGACACAGAGGACAAACGCATTACAAAACAAAACACAACGCGTTTCGACCTCTCAGGTCTTCTTCAGGCAAGATAAACAACATCCAGGGCAATGAAAAGGAAGAACGAACGAGCAGTCCATTATCTTCTCTAATTCGGTGCAAGCTAGACGTTCAAATTTCTCTAAAAAAAAAAAAAAAAAAAAAAAAAAGAAATGCTTAAAAAATTTGTTTCAATGTCCACCTGCAGTCATCTCACTTTCAAACAATTTCTGAAATCCGTCCACAACTTGGCAGAAGTTTGGCAACTCGAGGTACCGGGGGCCGTTAAGACGAAACTATGTTATGTCCATTACACGCCGGTCAGTCTTTTGAAACCCCGTCGTCATCTTTTAACAGCAGCAGCAGCAGCAGCAGCTCTGTGTCTGCATTCATGTGATGTACATTATAATATTATGAAGAATGTTCTAAAGGAGTGTTAGTTTTGTCATGGTGTCAGACATTAAACACTTTACAGCATATTCCATGAACAGCCTGTCGCAAAATGTACCATCAAATGCCATTTTTCAGTTTCTGGAAAGAGATGACTGGTTCTTTTTTTTTGTTCTTTGTTTTTTGTTTTTGTAATTTGATGAAAGATTTTATTGGAGAAAGGCTGACGCAATTTTCCCATATTTCTACAAATCTGGTCATAGATTTTTTTTTTCCAAAACGAGCATGAGGAACTGATTTTGACAAGTTGACAGCACTGATACCCCCCCCCCCCCCCCCCCCCCCCCCCCCCCCCCCCCCCCCCCCCCCTCCATCCCTATGGTCGACTGGATTATAAACAAATCTCTCTCTCTCCTCTCTCTCTCTCTCTCTCTCTCTCTCTCTCTCTATATATATATATATATATATATATATATATATATATATATATATATTCTTTATTTGTGTGTGTGTGTGTGTGTGTGTGTGTGTGTGTGTGTGTGTGTGTGTGTGTGTGTGTGTGCTTACGAGTGCACGCTCTTGTTT
>JADBJO010000485.1:572500-575000 GCA_016801955.1 Conus betulinus
AGCTTCGTTGTAGCGAAGTACACAACTGTCATACGGCCAACGGTCACCGACGCGTCTCAAACTGACTGATGTCAATCACTGGTGACGTGGCTGTCTGTAACTGACATGGACAGATTGAAAACGATCGTGTAGGATCATGTATGATGAAAGAAGTGATGGCTGACGATCAGTCTTGATGTCAGACAGACACAGCCACCCCCTTCCCCCCTTCCCTCCAACCCTCCTTTTCCAGTTCCCTCCCTGTCTGGTTCTCACGACTCCCCGCCCCCATCCCCCCCCCCCCCCCCCCCACACTTCCCTCCTCCACACACACACACACACACACACACACACACACACCTGCCTCCATCTCCCCCTAATGGGAATCTGACGAAATGTCGATTATCTTTGGAAGGCGAGAATTGGAGATTTTTTTTCCCTGTCAGATCCTTCCCATCCCCACCCCCTCCACTCCCCCTCCATCCGTCTACCCCCCCACTCCACCCTCCTGACCTCAGTCCCTCAGTGGCGTTCCTCCCAGGCCGCTCAGTATTCCGGCAAGGCCCAACACACAGCCACATCTAAGGTCGTCCTGTCACAGCCGCAGCACTGCAGTTTACGAGGAGCAATCCATTCACAGAATCGTCCTCGGACAACCCAACAGAGGACACGCTGCACCGCTGCCGAGTCACTTCGGAGGTGTTCAGTGGTTCCACTTCATCACGAGCAGGACACCACGAACCATAACCCCTTCTGACGTCAGCACTGGCTTTGGTCGTGGCTGAGTGAGCGTCTCCGTCCGGAGGGCCTTGCTACTGAACAAACCTGCAGATCCGGATGATTTCGACATTAACTCACTTTGGCCATGGGCATGAAGAGGACACCGAAAAAACGAGATCATCACGATAGCAGGGCGTGAAGAACCACAGAATCTGAGACTGTTTTATGACGACCGGTGAGAATGAAGATGATGGAGATTGCGCAGTTGAATTGCGTTCTGGTCTGAGATTACATCATTGGGTACCAAACACTTTTGTTTCATTATACATCCCGGTATCAACCAGGTATCAAAGATACCTGCAGTGTTGTACAAAAGTTCTTAGAGACGAATCCATTGAGGAGATAAAACTGAATTTTTTGGATCAAGTTTTCTCAATACAACATAGGACACAACACTGAGTCGGAGTCCACAAAGGCCTGAAAGTCCCATAAGTAAATGCCTCCGATGTGATTCGAACCCATGATCTCTCAGCCCGCAAGTCTTGCAGCACCCACGCGCGTGAAATTTTCGGGGCTCTGTGAGTTGAGCCACTCAGATTTAATCCTTGACTGGACCTGTCTGCAAGGTCGGGTTGAAAGACTGAAACAGCGTTCGACTTAGGTTACATTTCCTTTTCAATGTTGCTCGTAACTATCCAAATAGATTCGCTTTCTGGCATCAGGAGCAGATACCCATATGTGGTTTATTTCCTTTCCGAAAAGCTTATTGTCTTCGCAGATGCCGATCCGGCGTGGCTGGACAGGATGAAGACATTCAAACACCTGGGCAAAACACCTGGACAAAACATCCGCAGCATACGGCGTGGGAATGAGTGCAGAAAAGACCAGGTGATGACAAAACAAATCAAAGGCATCAAAACAGACCCCAAAACAAGCTGTCTGAAACTTGAAGCAATGTGGGGTTGCAATTATGGGATAATCGGTATGATATATACATTTTTGTATGATACAGATACATTCTTAAGTCGTGACGGTTGGGGCTCAATTTTTTTTTTTTTCTTTTTTCTTTTTTTTTTTTTTTTTTTTACACGAAATGTTATTGATTTCCTGCCATCTTAGTGCGGGCCTGATGGGAGTGACAGAGTTCTTGTGCCTGTGCGAGAGCGCAGTTGTGAAAATGCGAATGCTTCTGTCTATACCCCCCTGCTCCCAAGTATAGGATGATCATATTTCAATTACCCATCGCAGTCTCCGTCGATGTACGTCTCCGTCTATACGTCTCCATCTCGGAGGCTCCCAGTCTATGTATATCCCCCATCTATAATTATGTGCCCTTTCCTTGATCACAATATAGAGACAGGACTATATCATAGTCTGCCTCTATGCGTCCATGTCATTGTGTTCCCTTTGGATGCGTCCCCGTCACCATGTTCTTCCGTCTCCACAAACCCCCGTCAGAGTCTGTCTTTGTACGGTCTCATCTTCACGTGTCACCGTTTGTATTGTGCCATCGTCTCTTTGCTTTCTCTGCAATATTGGTCCCTGTCCGTTTTTGTTGTTCTTGTTTTCCATGTGTCTTCGTGTACCGTCTACATGATCCCGTGTTTTTTGTCCCAGTCTCTCTTGATGTCCTCTACTCTATATGTCCCCATCTGTATGTCCCCGTTTCTATATGTCCCACCTGTATGTTCCTGTCTCTAGATGTCCTCGTCTGTTTGTATGTCTGTCTGTATGTTTCCCATTTTCTGTATGCCCCTTCGTCCACTCATTTGTGTCTTCGTTTTTCTTTGTGTATCCGTCT
>JADBJO010000485.1:580000-612500 GCA_016801955.1 Conus betulinus
AGGGAAAAAAAAATTCTAGTTTTAAGGCGCTTTGAGTGCAGCTGAACTGCTACTGGTCAAGTCAGGTCTTTCTGTTCTCTACAAACATGTACCGAACCTAGTGCAGCTGAACGCTACTGGTCAAGTCATGTCTTTCTGTTCTCTACAAACATGCACAGAACCTATTTCGGCGGAGTCACAGCTGTGACAGCGGTCGGCCGAGTTATAAACAATATGAACTGAATCGAATCAACCACATGTTGATTGACACATACCTCTCCTATTATTGATTTTTTATTACTTCTACGCACTGACGGTTGAGATTTTCAAGAATGATCCATGTTCCTCTAGGGTCAGTTTCAAGGATCATCATTCGTCTATTGCCCAGAAATTGAAACCAAATCTGGCATAAGAAACGTTCATACATAAGCAAATGACTCCAAGCACGCTCTCTCGCTCTCTCTCTCTCTCTCTCTCTCTCTCTCTCTCTCACACACACACACACACACACACACACACAAAGAGGCTTGAGTCCGTTACGGGGGCATTTATTTGTGGGATTTTTCAATCCAGGGTGGCTCCCACTTATACAGCCTCGTCTGCTCTGGGATGGAAAGGAAAGAAGATCACGACAAAACGCGTCTGCGTGCTTGACAGACGAGTATCAACTGACCTGCAACGGTGGTGAGTACTATTCAGCTTATGGAAGGACATCGGCCCAGGCTGCACTAATGACAATGTGACATTTTGGAATCCATACTGCAGAGCCCCTCCCCCTCCCCCTCCCCTTTTTTGTTTTTACCCCTATTTTGTCCACAGTTTGTAGTCTGAATACCAATCTTTCGGGTTATTTGAAAGAGCAAGACCATGTCCATTCGTATAAGAACCCACCTCAAGAACACAAAGTTACGCTTGGGCTTTTTTCTTATCTATTTCGACAGGTTGAAACATGACAAATGGGCCACGATTTCCGCGTTATTTGACAAACAGCTCATACACAAGCGCTCGCGCGCGCGTGCCCGCACGCATACACATACATACGCGCGCGCGTGCGCACAATACATACACACACACACACACACACACACACACACACACACACACACACACACACACACACACACACACACACACACACACACACACACACACACACACACACACACACGAACCCACATAAACACACACACACACGAACCCACACAATCACACACACACACACACACACACACACACACACACACACACACACACACCAGAGAGAGAGAGAGAAGAACCTACGAAGCACACACACACACACACACACACACACGCACACACACAACCAAAGTCAGGCACAGTCAGACATGATGACGTGGGTGCCCCGCCATGGGGGGAAAACAAAGCAGACTCAGACCGGAAGCGTCCTGTTGACCCCCACAACTGACTGACCGGAAATAACCCCATACAGTATTTCGCAATCCTACATGACCCGCTGACGGCACGGTTCATTCATCAAGAAAGCCGCCACCCGACGGAAACAAGAACTCAAGTTTTCACTGGTAGGTTTCGTGGCAATGTCGAAACAGGTGTCCAGTTGGAACCATACTTTTTATCGTGGAGTTGTTGGCTCTTTTTTTTTTTTATAGGCAAGGTGGGGTCTCATTCCTGCAATGCCAGAAAGAATCCAGCGTTCGTCTGACCACGAACACTCCTCACATCATACACCCTCTTTTTCCTTAACCCCCCCCCCCCCCCCCCCCCCCCTCCTTTTTCCCCACCTAACCCCCCCCCCCCCCCCCCCCCCCCCCCCCCCCTTTTCCTTCCCCCAACCCCCCCCTTTCTCCTCCTTACCACGCTTCCCACGGCTGACCGCGAGAATGAAGCGGGAATTCCCGATGTTTGCTTTGTTGTGGCGCTGTTTTAACACTCGATTGATACTTCTGACAGGTCATGGAATAACTGGCACTTTCAACTAGCGGTGTTGTTTCCAACCTTTTCCCCCCATTCAGCTAGCAACTTTCTCCCTACCTTTTTCTCTCCATGTTAAGTAGAACCGCCTAGTCAACTATCGTTTTCCTCCCTTTTCCTTTTCTTTTCTTAGGCAGATCCATTCAGCCAGCTGTGTCTGTCCTACTTCTCTCTACTTTTTTGATGTCTAAGTAGACCAATTCAGCCAGCAGTGCTTGTCCTACTTCTTTCTACTTTTTTCATGTATAAGTAGACCCCTTCAGCCAGCAGTATTTGTCCTACTTCTTCCTACTTTTTCATGTTTAAATAGACCCCTTCAGCCAGCAGTATTTGTCCTACTTCTTCCTACTTTTTCCATGCTAAGTAGACCCTTCAGCCAGCAGTAGCAGTAGTGTCCTACTTCTTCCTACTTTTCATTTCTAAGTAGACCCCTTCAGCCAGCAGTATTTGTCCTACTCTCTTCTTACTTTTTTCATGTCTAAGTAGACCCCTTCAGCCAGCAGTATTTGTCCTACTTCTTCCTACTTTTTTCATGTCTAAGTAGACCCCTTCAGCCAGCAGTATTTGTCCTACTTCTTCTACTTTTTTCATGTCTAAGTAGACCCCTTCAGCCAACAGTACTTGTCCTCCTTCTTTCTTCTACTTTTTTCATGTCTAAGTAGACCCCTTCAGCCAACAGTACTTGTCCTCCTTCTTTCTACTTTTTCATGTGTAAGTAGACCCCTTCAGCCAGCAGTATTTGTCCTACTTCTTCCTACTTTTTTCATGTCTAAGTAGACCCCTTCAGCCAGCAGTATTTGTCCTACTTCTCTCTACTTTTTCATGTCTAAGTAGACCCCTTCAGCCAGCAGTATTTGTCCTCCTTCTTCCTACTTTTTTCATGTCTAAGTAGACCCCTTCAGCCAGCAGTATTTGTCCTACTTTCTCTACTACTTTTTCATGTCTAAGTAGACCCCTTCAGCCAGCAGTAGTGTCCTACTTCTTTTTTTTTTTCTGTCAAGATGGACGCGTTCTGTCAGCAGTATTTGTCCTACCGGTACCCACTTGTCCAGCATGAGCAGACGCGTTCTGTCAGCAGTATTTGTCCTACCGGTACCCCACTTGTCCAGCATGAGCAGACACTTCTGTCAGCAGTATTTGTCCTACCGGTACCCACTTTTCCAGCATGAGCAGACGCGTTCAGTCAGCAGTATTTGTCCTACCGGTGCCCACTTGTCCAGCATGAGCAGAAGTAGTTCAGGCAGCAGTATTTGTCCTACCGGTACCCACTTGTCCAGCACGAGCAGACACGTTCAGGCAGCAGTATTTGTCCTACCGGTACCCACTTTGTCCAGCATGAGCAGACACGTCAGCAGCAGCAGTTTGTCCCCCCAGCAAGTGCACAAGATGGACGCGTTTCTGTCAGCAGTATTTGTCCTACCGGTACCCACTTGTCCAGCACGAGCAGACACGATCAGGCAGCAGTATTGGCCCCCAGCAAAGTGCACTCGTTCAACCAACAGTATCTTTTACCTGTTTCTACTGTTCTTGTTTTTTTTTTTTTCCTCTCCACAAGAACTACACTCTTTCAAACAACAGCACCTGTCCTAACTTTTAATTTTTTTTTTTTTTTAACCGCCTGAGTGATTGTCAGACTACGAAGCTGTGCTTGTGGATGGGAGGGGCTTCTTCTTCTTCTGCATATGCAGGCTGATACTCCTGTGGACACTCCCTGTGTAGACACGCAGGTATAAATCCCATCTGCTCAACAAAGGGAGCTGAGTGTTGTGTTATGACTGTTGTTTTTTTCTTATCCCGCCATTAAGGCAGCCATTCTCCATCTTCGGGGAAGATGGGAGGGACGACAGGTCTGGCAGCTCACGTCCAGTATACATGCTGTTAAATGAGGCCAGCAGTTGACAGCTGACGTCAGTGTAAAAAACATTAACGACACGAATTCTGTTTGCACACCATGTTTGGCATGACACTGATGCTTCTAAGCAAATAACAGACACAAAACAACGTCTGTTTGCACACTGTTGACACCCAATACTTCATTCAACACAGACTGATCTCCTGATGCCATAATAACATGAACAAAAAACAAGAACTCGAACGACACGAAACAATCACCGTTGTTTCTATTTCTAGCTATAATGTCCGTCATTTTGGAATGAACACGAACGACACGACAAAACAATCACCGCTATTTCTATTTCTAGCTATAATGTCCATCATTTTGGAATGAACACGAAAGACACAAAACAATCACCGCTATTTCTGTTTCTAGCTGTAATGTTCGTCATTTTGGAATGAACACGAACGACACAAAGCAATCACCGTTATTTCTGTTTCTAGCTGTAACGTTCGTCATTTTGGAATGAACACGAACGACACAAAAATCACAATCACCGTTATTTCTGTTTCTAGCTGTAACGTTCGTCATTTTGGAATGAACACGAACGACACAAAACAATCACCGTTATTTCTGTTTCTAGCTGTAACGTTCGTCATTTTGGAATGAACACGAACGACACAAAACAATCACCGTTATTTCTGTTTCTAGCTGTAACGTTCGTCATTTTGGAATGAACACACGAACGACACAAAACAATCACCGTTATTTCTGTTTCTAGCTATGTAACGTTCGTCATTTTGGAATGAACACGAACGACACAAAACAATCACCGTTATTTCTGTTTCTAGCTGTAACGTTCGTCATTTTGGAAATGAACACGAACGACACAAAACAATCACCGTTATTTCTATTTCTAGCTGTAACGTTCGTCATTTTGGAATGTCATATCTCGCAGTTCATGCGCCACCGAATGACGCGGCAAAAATGACTGCGACCGGTCATCGGCGTGAAAAGTCTTGACCAACCGTGAGACAGGTAACAGGACTCAATGAATCGCGTTCTCCACACGTGTATGATAGTTATCAAGAGAGAGAGAGAGAGAGAGAGAGAGAGAGAGAGAGAGACAGAGAGAGAGAGATAGAGAGAGAGAGAAGATCAAAGAAGCCATTGTTTGATTCAGTGTCTTTCCGTCTTTACAACTAACTATCTTATATTCGAAACAAACAATGTAAATGTGCCCCTTCGTAAGAAAGAGCTCGGACATAACAACAATTTTGCCAACCATATATATAACTGTTAGTCATAGGTTTTGCTTGTGTAAGTACACTGTTAAACAGAAAGAGTGTTTTCGAGGAATTTGGACACTCTCAACTACTGCTTTTTTTCTTTCTGCCTGAAATCGGCTGTGTTTGACAGAACAACACAACATACAATAAAAAAAAAAAATAAATAAATAAAAAATAAAGCAACAAAAAAAAAAAAAAAAAAAAAAAAATCTGACGTTCTGTCTGACCCATCTGTTGAGAGTGACCTGAGAGGTATGTTAGTCAAAAGACGGAGGCGTTTACTTTCATGTCTTTGTTTTGTTTTTGCTACTGGGAACGAGCAACGGCCCACTCCCACTGTATGCACACAACAACAAAAAAAAAAAAAAAAAAAAAAAAAAAAAAAAAAAAGAAAAAAAAAAAAAAAAAAAAAAAAATGTCACCTGCGTCAGTCTCAAAGCCAACTGCGTCTGCAGTTTCTGTGCTTAAAAAAAAAAAAAAAAAAGAAAAGGTGTGCCAGCTGAGCGGGAGCAACAAAGAAAAAATCCGCAGTATTCGTATGATTGGTCAACTTGGACACCTGCCTGCAAGGGAACCCAGCCCCTCTCCATTCACACTTACACACTACAGCATGCCAAACGCTCACACAGGTACACGCCAACTTCGGCTTGCCTTTAATGTACGGAGCATGGGGAAAGGGGAGAGGGGAAAAGGGGAGGAAGCAGGAAGAAGAAGAAGAAGAAGAAGAAGAAGAAGAAGAAGAAGAAGAGAGAGAGAGAGAGAGAGAGAGAGAGAGAGAGAGAGAGAGAGAGAGAGAGAGAGAGAGAGCGAACATTCCTACAGACAGTATTTATTTTAGCCGTCCAACTAAACACAGATTATGTGTCAGTACCCAGAAGAAAACAGCAACAACAACAGCAACAGCAACAGCAACAACAACAACAACAACAACAACAAAAGCCGAGTGTGAACAGGCTCAGGACGAGGAAAAAGAGCGAGGGAAAATAAAGGAAGAACAACATCGAGGAAAGCTGTCCAGCAGTATAGTATTTCAGCATGATTTAAAAAATCAATCTTCTGCGCGTCCATCAATGCAGAACACAGCAGTATAGTATTTAGCATGATTTTAAAATCAATCTTCTATGCGTCCATCAATGCAGAACGAGTGCATAAAAAACCATCCATGTATTTCATTGACCAATCTTCACGGAAATACAAATGTGTCTGTTATATTCACACCAGACATGAACGCAGTTCAGTGCTATCTTGAACACATTTACAAACAATAAGAACACAGCGCAAAGATTAGCTGTCACTTGCACATATTTTCAAGAAACTTTTTTTTTTGTTGTGTTTGTGTTTTGACATGCGCATGTATTTATGTATGTATGCATGTATGTGTGTTTGTGTGTGTGTGTGTGTGTGTGTGTGGGGGGGGGGGGGGGGGGGGGGGGGGGGGGGGGGGGGCGTGTGTGGGGCGTGTGTGTGGGGTGTGTGTGTGTGTGCCAATTCCGTCACCTAGACAACAGCCTGCGCGCGCGCGCACGCACACACACACACACACACACACACACACACACACACACACACACACACACACACACACACACACTCACACACACTCACACACCCACACCACACACACACCACCACCCACCCCCCCACACACACACACACACACACACACACACACACACACACACACACACACACACACACACACACACACACACACACACACACACACACACACACACACACACACACACACACACACACACACACACACACACACACACGCCAGAATAGCTCGGTCGGCAGAGCGCGGACTCTTGATCCTGGTGATCCTTGGATTGCGGATAGGAATCTCAGCCAGGCTGTTTGCCCACAGTGAACATTGGCTATGATTCCATTTCCCGAAACGTCCTTCGAACAACCGGAGGTTCGGAGTGTAAATGCACACGCTTAACATATTACGCACACGTAAGATCTCGGTAAAAGAACTGCTAGCCTGGTTGTTGGTATGAATGACACGCATGCACAGAACGTATATCCTCGGTGAAAACGGAAAGACTGTGGGAAAACCTGAGTGGAGTGATAGTCGACTGAACGACACGGAAAACGACTGAATATAGCACCAGCAGGCAGCTCACAGCGTGTTACCTAATCACAGACAATCGCTCTGAAAGTGCTCTAAAAGTACTAAGACGCACACGAGAGTGAGCACGCGCGCGTGCGAACGCACGCAAGCATGCATGCACAGACAAACACACGCATGCACAAGCACCCACGCGCGCGCACGCACGCGCGCATACACACACACACACACACACACACACACACACACACACACACGCACACACGCACGCACGCACGCACGCACACACACAGCACACACACACACACACACACACACACACACACACACACACACACACACACACACACACACACACACACACACACACACACCATATTCAAAAGACTTACCAAACTGCAACCGGTAGAAGCGTTGTCCCCGAGGCAATAGACATCCTTGTGTGTTGCGCCACCTTCATGGTACAACCGATATTCTGAACACTGCCACTTAGTCCGAAGGCTTAGTCGCAAGGGAGACTATACACACGTTGCCGACGAACTTGAACCACTGTAGTCTTGAAGACGCCTAACAGAAAACCTTGATCACGACGATGGCGTTTCTTCGTATCCAACACTCCGTCATGTATTATCATCTACACACACACACACACACTTAAATCGACACAAGGAGTGGGTCGGAGAAAATGTGTCACTTCAGTTTAAACCGCAGCAGTCCTGTCTTAGCCGATGAATGTCTTTGCTACGTACAGCTGAGAATGCGCCTGATTTGTGTAGTGCGTGATATTCCATCCAGTCGCGAATTGAAATTTGCAGCCTGCCAGAAGAGCCTCTGTACAATGAGTATGAACATAACAAGAGAAAAAGAAACATTTGCTGTTTTACAAAAATCTGATCAAGATACATTTGTTGCATTTGAACGGGCGAATCACGTCGCCCCCTCTCCCTCCATCACTCTATAAGATATCCACCCTATGCTAGAGGAAAAAAAAAGGGAGATAATAAATTCTTTGTATAAATGCCTTTACATAACATACAGGAGAAACAAACCTCCTCTCATCTCCATCCCATTCTATCCCCATTCTCCTCTCCTCCCCTCCTCTCTCCTCTCTCCTCTCTCTCTCTCTCTCTCTCTCTCTCTGTGCGATCCTACCTTTGCACGTGTATCAATACTTGAATGAACGAACAAACGAACGAACGAATCCATTACTTAATTCTAATTGTTCAGATTGTTGAAATCCGGATAACGCCGCAACTGAACAGACGCTCCGTGGTTGTTACTGCGATTAACGCTCAACATTGAAATTTTTTTTTTTTTTCTGTATTCTCGAGACCTTTGCCTTTGTTTTCTTTTTTCTTAAAGGGTAGGACGCAGAGGTTGGAGGATGGAGGAAAATGGAAGGGAAGGAGGGTGATAATGAACGGCTTTCCTGGTCACGTCATTTGAAGTCACGGACATCATCTTCAGTGGTTCTCCTGGTGTTTGTTAATTTTACTTCGCTTGCTTTGAAACGTAACTTTTTGTATTGTTTTTCTTTTTCTATTTTTTTTCCCGATACAACTTATGTTTGGAGAAACACCTACATCCCATTTGTCACCTACAGAGGTAAGAACACTGTTACATTACTTGACCTGTTTAAAGGAGCGTATTCTCTACAAAGAATGTGTACAACAAATCTTTTGATTTCTGTAAAACTGTGGAGGGGGAAGGGAGGGGGGGGGGAGAGAGAGGGTGGGGGGGGGGGAGTGTGTTTTGGGGGGGGGAGGGGGGGGCAGTCATTTTCATCAACCGTCACGCAGCATAGGGTACTGGGTGACCTTTTTGTGTGTGTGTGTGTGTGTGGGGGGGGGGGGGGGGGGGGGGGGGGGGGGGGGGCATTTCATCTACCATTACGCAGCACAGGGTGCCGGGTGACCTGTTTTGTGTGTGTGAGTGTGTGTGTGTGTGGGGGGGGGGGGGGGGGGGGGGGCGCATTTTCATCTACCATCACGCAGCACAGGGTGCAGGGTGACCTGATCTTGTGGCAACAACAGTAAAGTAAGGTTCAACCCTGACTGATTTGCATACTTTGGCAATAAGTCATGCCATCTCGCCGTCGCCCCTACACCCCCCCCCCCCCCCCCCTCCCCTCCCCCACACCCCCACGTCGCCGTTATCGTTCCTGCTTGTCGGGCATCTTGTTGAAAAAGCAGACACAGCCGAACACGATTTCCAGCGCGGGAGTTAGCAAGAGTTGTCGCTTTTTGGTGCAAGCAAACTGAGACACCACGATGGCTAAACTCCAGAAGAGCAATTACCGCACAAGAACTTCGTTTCTTGATTTTTTGTTTTTCAATCTTTCTTTAAAGTTCCTCTTACTTATCGTATTTTTCGCCAAACGTGTGTAAGAATACGCTAAATCGTGTGGTTTCACAGTCTGTATTACAAAACATTGCCTTTTACTCTCTTTTTTCGCACCACTGCTTTGTTTTCTTTCTTTCTCTCTTTCTTTCGTTTTTAACTGAGGTTGAACTGAACAGAGGGCATGAGATTCTTCAGATGAGTACTCAACACCCCCTCAATGACAAATGACACAGAACCTCCGAGAAGGATGTAACCACCCACTGATCACGATGACTCACAGCACACTCAACAACTCCATGAAAAACCAGTGGCGTTTGTTAACGAGCCGCAACCCTATCTTCGTGGAATGAAAAAAAAGGAGAGGGGATAAAAAAAAAAAAAAAAGAAGATTATTAAACCATACAAGTTTTGAAAAATAAAGGAAAAGGTCTGGCAGACCCGCTTAGTTTAACTATCTGTACATATCTGCCGACTCCAGAACAAATAATTTCAGCAATTAGCTTGATGTTTTGATCTGTCTGTCACGCATTTGACATCTTTCATCGCCTTTAGATCAGTAATAGATTATTTGCAAAAAATATTTGTGATAAATAAGGTACAAAAATACTGCCATCCTAACGGATAGGCTAAAAGGTATAGTTTCACCTGCAGTTAATGTCGACAAGAAAAAACATCTTTGACGAAAATTGGATGCTTTGATTTTCGTCGTCTCGAAACTCTTCCCTTCGCTCTCATCGTTTACTTCCTCCCTCCCCCACCTCCTCCTCTCCCGAACTCAGACACCTACGCATCCAACCCCCTCGCCAGCCACGACTTCGCACCGCTCCCGCCTTGAGTTGTGTACTTGTATGACCATCTTTGAAGCGGAAACGAACGCTCCTACAAAAGATTGTGCGGAAGACAACAACCTGTCTTTCCCTCGACGATCGCTTTGTAGATAGTGAACAGTCAATAAAAAAAAAACGATTTGCGATTTGCAATCTTGATGAACTGAACTCGGGACCCAAAACATTTCATGAAGAAAGCATGGTTTGTGTAAGGGACTGGAGAGAGCCCCCCCCCCCCCCCCCCCTCCCCCCCATTTCCTTCTCCACTCTAGCTTCGCCCTAGCTACCAATATCCCTAACCCTACCCTCTCTCACCCGATCTCTCGTCAAATACACACACACACACACACACACACACACACACACACGCACGCACTCAGAGCATTTGTCCCGGCTAAACGAAGAAAAAAGAAAGTCATCGCCTACACTCAACTAAACAAGGAAAAGAACTTAGTGACCTGCCTGTTTGTGTTCCCACGTTGCAGGAAAGAAAAAAGAAGAAAAGAAATAATACAAAGAAAGAAAGAAAGAAAAATGACAGGAGGAAGAGCAATTAAAAAAAGGACAACAAGAAAGAAACGGACGGACGGACGAAGGACGGAAGGCTGCACACACACACACACACGCACGCACACACACACACACACACACACACACACACACACACACCACACACACACACACACACACACACACACACGAACGAATGAAACACCTAGCCCCCAACAAACAGCTAACACATTAAACGATGATTGTAGAAATACCCCCGAGCTATGGAACCGTGTTCTTTTTGGTTACCCCGATGTGTCATTTTTTTTTCGTAATTTACAGCTGACTTTTAATCCTCTTTCTCAATAGCTCTTTCTTTTTTTACACTCCCCTTGTTTCTTTATATTTTCTTTCATTTGTCTGCTTGTGTATTTGTGTTTTGCGTCTGAGTATTTTTCAATCGCCAAATATATGTTACTTTCGTATCAACCGCCGTGACACAATGGTTAATGTCACAGATCGAGAGCTGTTAAGTTGTGAGTTCGATTCCCGTCAGAGGCAGTTATTTGTGGAATTTTTCGGCCCTGCGTTCGCTTACTTAAGGTTGAGCTGCTTCGGGCTCATCCAAACCACAAAGCCGAGTTTCATCCCCCTGAAGGATGCATCTTTGCGATGTTGATTACATATCTAGATCAAATCTGCAGGTGTCTGTTTCTCTCGGGCTTGGTTGAAGGCGGGATATACTGTGAATGGAAGCGTAAAGTGCAGCTCTTTCATTTAATCTCAGACCAAAAACGGAACTGCATAGCATAATTTTCATCATCCCTGTCCTTACTGAGCAACATAAAAAGGCTTGAATTTTATTGTCCTTCACGTCCGGCTCTCATGGTGACTCTTTTTTTTTTTTGTCGAAGTCCTTTTATGTCTATACCATTGGTGAGTTTGTGGGCGTGTTCATCGGAATCGGCAAGTTCGTGCGCACTGTTGCTAGAAGGACGTGGTGGCGCCCTCTGGAGGTGGACGTTCACTCACGCTGTCTTAGCGACTAAGCAGTTACTGTCTTTAACAGGAACTGTAGCAGGTGATATCAGGATCAGAACAGGCGCCACTGAACACCCCGAAGTGACTCAGCAGCACTGCGATCTCTTCCCCGGTGGGTTTCCTCATGACGACCTGACATGGACTGCTCCCTGTGGACTGCCTGTGTCAGGGCTGTGAAGGGGACAGAGCAGGGTGTGGCTGTGGACGCGGAGCCGGAACAAACGGGGTGGAAGTAATGCCCCTGAAGTAGCACGGAAGAGGAGACAAAAAAAAAATATCGATGCTGAACTACTCCTCTCTCTCTCTCTCTCTCTCTCTCTCTCTCTCTCTCTCTCCTCTTCTTCTATTATATCTGTCCCCATCCTTTCCCCCTCCACCCCCTCCACCACATCCGATCTCACTTTTAAGTCCTCGATGTATTGTGACCTAAGGCTGATATATGTTAAAATGTTTCTCTCTCTCTCTCTCTCTCTCTCTCTCTCTCTCTCTCTCTCTCTCTCTCTCTCTCTCTCTGCTGTTGCTAGAAAGGCCGGAAAGGGAGTCATCGAAATTCTTCGCACATTGAGAACATTAAACTCCATTGATCCTTCTCAGTTTGGAAACTACTTGACACTCGGATAGCATCCATTTTGACAGATGCTGCTGAAGTCTGGGAACTCTGTGAAAACAAACAAATGGAAAATGTACACACTTTTGCAATCAAGAGATTTCTTGATGTACCTCTTCACTCTTCGAATGAAATGTGCTATGGAGAATCAGGCGGTTCCCTTTGTTTGTTATAAGCTACGTTAAATGTATTAGGTATTGGTTAAAACTAATTTGTCTATCTGAAAAACGTTTATGTAGACATGCTCTTTAGACAAGATGAAATTGGGTATTGCAGCTGGGTGTCTGACATACAGAACATTCTGATAAAAAAAATGGATTTGGAATAGTTTGGGTTACCCAGATGGTAGGTAACGAAAAAGTAATTTTGTCGGAATTCCAACAAAGGTTTACGGATAATTTTCAACTTAACTGACATGCTCATATAACTGAGAAATATGCGTGGTACAACTCTTTTACATATTTCAACCGGAGAAATACCTCAACAAAGTAACCCATAAATGGCACTGGGATCATCTGGCAAGGTTTGGAACTAGAACCCTAGGATTTTATGCGAACAGATGTTTTGATACAGATGTTTCTAACATGTGTCCATTACGTTCAAACGGTGTGTAGAAGACGAAGACCACTTATTGTTTGGTTGTAAGGAATATGAAGCTTTACGTTTGACATCAATCGTTTTTCAGGAAATTATGAAATGAAAGGACATGAGTTTGCTCGAATAATTCATCAGAGTTGGAGATACTATCAGATCGCTTGCGAAGTTTATCGAAGCATATAATCGAAGGAACAAAATTCTGTCCTCGTGAAGCAGACAATTCAAAGCTTATAACATTAAGTGCTACAAATTGTCATAATAAAAAAATATATCTGACGACCTCGTGATTACCGTCGGATGGTCCTTAATTATCTTTTACTTTGATTTAGTTTCGACCTATGTTTCGTCTGTAGCGCATTAAGCTAGATTATTTCGACCGCAGAAAGAATGCTGTAGTGCAGTTTCCTTTTCGAAACGTTTCTTTCTTTTCTGTATGTGTATGTGTATGTGTATGTTGTGCTTTCCGTTGCTGTTTGAAACAACACTGTAATTGCCCCCTTTGGCAAGAAGGCAAATTTGGCTATTGTCAATAAAACTGTCGAATTGTCTTCACAGGCCAGCTCTATGAGAAATTCTATTGAATGCGTCATATTTATGTCATTCTGAGAGTACCATAGTAGAAATTCCTCCGTCTCTCCGTCCGTCTCTCCTGTCCTTCCCACCCTCCGTTCCTCTCTCTCTCTCTCTGTCTGTCTGTCTGTCTGTCTGTCTGTTACACTTTTCCCCTTGGTGTCTCTTACACACACACACACACACACACACACACACACACACACACACACACACACACACACACACAGAGTTTTAAAACAGGGTCTTGAGTAATATTCACACAATCTTCAGAAAAATATTGTGTCACTGATAATGGTCAATTTTATGGGACAGCTTCGGTCAACGATGGGAGTCTAAACATCTTTTTCTTCTGCTCCTCCTTCTTCTTTCTTTCTTTCTTTCTTTCCTTCTTTACATTGTAACATTGTGGTCCTTGATTTTAGTGGCTTAGCGTATAATTCGAGTACAATAAAGCTTTTATGTAGAAGTATGTTTCAAAAATACATTTTAGGAAAAAGTACACTGCCTAATTTTTGTGCCTCTCCGATCACGTACAGATGATTAGCATTTGTTTACACTGCATTTGTGTATGAAAGGAATGTTCCTTGTGATCTGGGCGATGTCTTAGTAGAGTGTATCTACACATGGATAATGAATCCAGAACTACCACATTGGTAGTGATAACAGAAAAATGAGATAACCATGGTTTCTAACCAAACTGTCGTATTTTAGCTGTTGCTTAAAGATGTAGTTTAGTGGCATATTTCCGTCAGTTTCCTAGTCGATTTAAACATATATTGTACAATTTAACGTTTATTCCGATTTTTCTTAACTGTTCTTTTTTCGCCAGGTGCAGAATGTTTCTTAACGTATTTGGCTTTGTGTTCGCAAGCGATGAGAAACTTTACATAGATTATCATGTCACGAGAGATTTGGCAGGTAGTCTCATGCTCTCTACAATCATTCAGACTAAGCTATTTCGAATTAGCCCCAAAATAACTGGTTTTTATCATACAAACCAAATCGCTTGATAACATGCCTTTCTTCTCCCCTACAGCTGAAGCATTTTGTTTGTTATTCACTCGCATTGCTGCTAAATTTGTGTGCAAGTGTATTTGTAAGAGAAATGAAACGAAGCATTGAATGTAAAGTATAACTGAAATAAATACTGTTGCACTGTAATAATAAAAAAAAAATTAAAAGGCATCAATGCTAATAAGACGAAACATTAAACCGTTTCTAGATTCAAACTAATATGTAGATATCTATCTCTTTTTTTTTTCACCTGACTTTAATGCTAATAGGACAAACATTAAAACGTTTGTAGATTCAAACTGATATGTAGATATCTACCTCTTTTTTATCTGTTCACCTGACTTTCATGCTGATAAGACAAACATTAAAACGTTTGTAGATTCAAACTGATATGTAGACATATCTTTTTTTTTTATCTATTGACCTGACTTGCAGAAAGAGAGAAAGGAATTTAAACGAGCGCAAGAGATCCGACACTGCCGATCCAACTCACCTCGCCCCCACACGCACTCACCTAAACTGACTGCTGTTCTATTTACACCATTCCAGGAATAAACAAACCCTAGTCTGGTTCCCACACCAAAGCCTACAGAAGAGTCGCTCAGCCGTACGATGCACACAATGCTCGAAGACTATATCAGGCCGTCAATACTTGGCACCATGTTTTTTACAATGGAATCTTCAGCTCTACCACCTGCCCCCCTCCTCCAACGCTCTCCACCACCACCCCCCACCTCCTCGTATTACCCCCTCCCTCCCTTGATCCACCCTCTTCCTTTCTCCCTCCCCTCTAAACCATCCCATTCCCCTAGCTCCCCCCCCACCCCACCCCAACCCCCACCCCGCTCTACCTGCGTCACTCTGGTGGGAAAGATGGATGCAACGCGCTCATCAAGGGCGGTAATTGGCAATGAGTCGACAGCAGGTCTTTTGAGCTCGGCGGGCATACGGCACAATATTACCCATGAATCTTGGCGCGCCAGTGCAATGGCGGTGCCGGGCTCTTTTCGCAGTCCAAACACTGGCGTTGAGCCTTTTCCAAATGGCCCCCCCCCCCCCCCCCCTCGCATGTCCGACCTGTTGGGAAAGAGAGGGGGGAGACAGGGGTACGGTGGCAAGGGGGGTTAAAAAGGGGTCTGCGTGTGGCGGGGGGGGGGGGGGGGGGAGGGAAGAGGGAAGGAAGAGACTCGCTGTGGGAGAGAGGGAAGGCGGGGGTGAGGGATAGAGGGGGGGGGGTGGGGGTGGGTGGCTTTAGTTGTTGTGACAAATTGACGTTGTTCCAGACACGAGGGTCTTCCACGGGGATTTGGAGTGTGTCTGGAGGAGGTCTCTTTCTCTAGTCATGATATGCTCTCCCCCAACCCCACCCCCACCCCACATCCCCCTTCTTCTCAACCCGGCGGTCGGCTGTCCCCCGCAGTTTGCTGGGCTGTAAACAAAATTCATCGAATTGCGCTCTCTCTCTCTCTCTCTCTCTCTCTCTCTCTCTCTCTCTCTCTCTCTCTCTCTCTCTCTCCCTCTTTCTCTCTCTCCTTCCCCCCACTCTCTCTCTCTCTGTGTCTCTCTGAAGGTTTTCTAAGTTTTTTGAGTTGTCTCTCCCACTTAATGTTTAAACTGACTCTAAGATTCTGATAATGTTAATTTTTTGAAAGAGAAAGAGAGATAGGTGGAGGAGGAGGAGGAAGGAGTAGGAGGAGGGGGAGGGAGAGAGAAACAAAGAGAGAGAGAGGGGGGGGGGGGGGAAGGAGGTGACAGAGAGGTTGTTGCAGTGATGGGAAAGGGTGGGGTGGAGCTAAAAGAATGTCTGTGCTGTTGTTGTGATTTCATTTCCGTGGGAAGGGGATCCTGCCACCCCTTTTTGCCAGCATCCTTCTGTCTGCCTAGCGTTGACGTTCTTCTGCCTTTTTTTCTTTCTCTCTCCCTCTCTCTCTCTCTCTCTCTCTCTCTCTCTCTCTCTCTCTCTCTCTCTCTCTCTCTGTCTCCTACCCCTTCTCTTTCCTTTCTTTTCCTACCCCGGCTTCCTTTCCGGTCCCATTCTCTCTTTCACACACACCACCCCCCCCCCTCATCTTTTCTTTTTCTTACCTCTCTTTTGCCAGTTTTCCCCTTTCTATTTTCGTTTTGATTGGTTTCTGTCTCTTTTTCTTTCTGTTTTCACTGTCTTTCCTTCCTTTTCCTATTTTTTTCCTCTTTTCCTTTCTTTCTCTTTCCTTTCGTTTTTCTGTCTCTTTACCATAAATAGATTTGTGCGCATAGAGTGTCGAAGAGCTGCAAACAAAACGCGATGGAGCTAAATAATTCAAGTTTTGTCAGTATATCGAGATCGCTTGCAAAGAAAGTCATTTTCAGTCCACTGAATAAGTAAGGAAGTCGAATTCTACATACGAAGAAGGAATAAGCAGAGAGAGAGAGAGAGAGAGAGAGAGAGAGAGAGAGAGAGAGAGAGAGAGAGAGAGAGAGCGCGCACACACACACACACACACACACACACACACACACACACACACACACACACACACGTCGGCAGGTAGAGAGACTGACATTTTGGACACACACACACACACACACACAACACACACACACACACACACACACACACACACACACACACACACACACACACACACACACACACACACACACACACACACACACACACACACACACACACACACACACACACACATACGTGTACATGTGTGTGTGTGTGTGTGTGTGTGTGTGTGTGTGTGTGTGTGTGCGTGTGCGCGCGCGCGCATGTGTGATTATGTGTGCGTGTATATATACACACACATGTGTGTGTGTGTGTGTGTGTGTGTGTGTGTGTGTGTGTGTGTGTGTGTGTGTGTGTGTGTGTGTGTGTATCCGTCTGTCAGTCTGTCTACCTTTCTGCCTATCTATCAATCTATCTATTATCTATCTATCAATCTACCTACCTTCCCACCTACTACCTATCTATCCACCCATCGATCTATCCATCTATCTACCTATCTGTCTGTCTGTCTGTTCAAAGATACAAATAAATCGACTTTGGCGTGGTTGGTTGCCCTCAAATTGATATAGTTGATAACTGAAATCGGACATAGGTTTGCTCGCAAGGAACGTTTTGTCGGGGAGGTTATATTACATATGCAACGCCTAAAACATGCAGACTTGAGACAACAATTTACACAGGGGTAATCAACTTCTGTTAAATCTGTTGATTTGGTTTTTTTTTCACACATTTTTTAAGCGTAAGTTACTGTCGCTTGATTTCGGTATATCTATAAAATGAAGTAAAACGATTTAACTCTGTTAACTTTGTCATTTAGTCTCTTCACGTGTGCCAGTCGGCCACATTGATAACAAGAAACTGTACTTTGTTCTTGCTACAACCACTGTTTTTCTTTTCCTTCATTCATTAATTTTTAACTTACGTTTTCCGTGCCCCCAAGGGTGTTACATCAATTTATGAATCTTTGAGTTTTATGCCATATGATTCAACAGAATGTTGCACATGATGTTTATTTTTCCGATGATGTATGTACAGACCCAGGAAACGGTCCCGTGCGGTCGGCTGGTCATATAAACTTTATGTACAAGCCTCTGAAATGGTAATAATTCCAGGGGGGCGGATAGCTCAGCTGGGTAGAGCGCCGGACTCGTGATCCCTGGGGTTGCGGGTTCGAATTTCGGTACAGGGGGATTTTTCCCTCAGAGTTAACGTTGGTTCTGACTCCATTCCCCATACAGTCTTCGAATGAGATTATAAACCGAGGTCCCGTGTGTGAACGCACGCACAACATCTTGCATACACGTAAAAACCCCTCACTTTCGGAAGAGAAGGTCAGTTTGGCCATTAGTATGGATGACACGTTACACATAGCATGCACCTTCCCCGAAGATGGAGTATGGCTGCCTTAATGGCGGGATAAAAAACGGTCATACACCAAAACTCCACTGCCTGTCTATACAGGGAGTGTCCGCAGGAGTATCAGCCTGCGTACGCAGAAAGAAAAGAAAGAAAAGTAACAATTCCAGAATGTTTTTCTTTCAGATTCCTGAAACATCCAGGGAGGTGTCAGCATCTTCCAGAAATGTTCCAGATATTGTTTATAGAATGTAGCACGCATTTGATCGGCTATACTATGTCATGATTTCAGACTTTCACATCTGTTCCATGTCTTTCCACTGGCCACGCTACAGCCTGATTCTAACTTTCCATTTCATAAACGATGCATACACGCAGTTCGGGTTATTTAGAGAGATACTGTTATATTTTGTTGGCGTGAGGGAGGGTCACATTCACATTATAACCAGCACATGAAGATGGATTTGTGAACCATCTGCTGGGAATAAAGACAGCTATTTCTCGACTCGTTACCGGAGTCGTGAACCAGCTCTTGACATTCCTCTCTGTCAGCATTTTACGTAATAATAACAACAATACTAACAGTTTTAATTCATTTAAGAGAAAGTGACACCTGTCCCTCGTGAGGCTCCAGGCGCCATTACAACATAAAAGCCGAACGTTTAAGAATGAAGAGAAGAAAGGAAACACATAAGATTGAGGCACATATAAACTATAACATCATGAGACCACACACACATTTAAAAACATAGAATTATACATGCGGATAACATAATCATCTTCCCTACACTCTTTCTCTATGTTGTCTCTCCCTCACTCTCCCCCCTCTCTTAAGCACACACAAACACTCAAGACACACTAACACACACACACACGCACACGCACACGCATATTCAGGATAAGACATAACAGCAGGTTAACAGTGCTGTGCATAGAATTAATCATCGCTAAGATAAGCATGGATAAGGTCTTCAAGCCTGACTTAAAAGTGTCAGAGATTGCCGTTGCGAAGTGAAGGAGGTAAAGAATTAAAAACAGTGGGGCCAGCGAAAGAAAAGGAACGTTTGCCATATGTCTCCAGCCGAACATGGGGGATGGTAAATGACCGGCGTCCGAGGAACGTAGCGATCTTGATGGTGTGTATGGTTTAACTAGGTTTGGAAGGTAGGAGGGGGCAAGATCGTAAAGGCATCGAAAACAGAGGGTGGCGATTTAATGTTCAATGCGGGCTCGGACAGGAAGCCAGTGCAGCTCCCTCAGGAGAGGCTTTGCATGGTCAAATTCGCGTTTTCTGAGGACAAAGCACGCAGCATGATTTTGAGCTCTCTGTAATTTGTCCAGCAGCCTGTTTGGAAGACCAATAAACAAAGAATTGCAATAGTCCATTCTGGACAAAACAAATGCTGACCTGAGCTTTTTGGTCGTATTGATGGTAAGAAAAAGGACGGATATGACTGATTCTGCAGAGCTCAAGATAGGTGGTCCTACACAGTAGCTTTATAAGGTCCTCCATGGAGAAGACACGATCCAGAAGTACCCCAAGATTCCTCACAGACTCGGCAAAACCGATCTCTGCACCAGACAAAACAAAAAAGGAGTATTATTCGGGACTACTTTGAGCGGCCTAGCTGTTCCAAGTAGGATGACCTCGGGTTTCCCATCATTCATTTTCAGCTTGTTTACAGTCATCCATTTTTTGACAGATCTATTGTCTGCTGAAAAGTGGCAAGGAGCTGGGGAAACTGACAGGGTTGTGCTGACTGATGCAACTGTGCATCGTCATCAAACATGTGATGCATAACGTCACACTGCCTGATCTGCTGACTGAGAGGTTGAATGTACATTGTAAACAGCACAGGTCCTAACACGGAACCCTGGGGTACTCCATACTTCAGCGGAACAGGTTTTGAACCATGATTGAGTGCAACAACAGACTGGAGTCGGTCACCCAAGTAAGATACAAACCATTTTAGGACATTGCCTGACAGTCCAAAAGAGGCTTGCAGTCTCTTAAGCAAGATGTCATGGTCCAGCGTATCAAACGCTGCTGACAGATCGAGTAAGGATAGCAAAGACAGGTTACCACGGTCACAAGCATATAGGCAGGTCACTGACAACACAAAGTAAAACTGTCTCTGTGGAATGATTTGCCTTGTAAGCAGACTGGAAAGGCTCAAGCAAGTCAGACTGAGTCAAGTGATTGAGAAGTTTATGTAAAACACTTTTTTGCAGGATTTTAGAAACAGAGACACTGATACAAGAGATCGGCTGGAATGGGGTCAAGGCTGCAGGATTTTGGGGGCGTATTTATAATAATAACCCTAACCTGATCTTCTGTCACGGGGTAAAATCACATATTGGTTTTCCAGTAAAGACAGAAAAATCTGGGATTCTTCCTGCTTTGTTAAGTTCTAACCTGAGCTGCATAATAACGTCCACTGAAATGCCTTCAAAGACAAGGCGCTTGAACGAACCGATGGTCTTCTTTGTATAGTGATGAGGTTTAGCCTTAACTTAATGTCATATAAGTGAATGTGTATTCCTGATATAACATTTTAAGCAATCAGGCAATTATAGTGCTCATTCGGTATTGTTAAACGATTCGAAAAGACGGTTGGTGGAGTCAGGTCAATAAGTCATGATCATAATATTTTGAAAGCAACAATTTTCAAAACAAAGAAACGTTATTCAAGAACTCTGTTTTTCGGATACAGACGAAAAGCCTGTACGGTCACACAAAACCTCTAGTAAAATCATTGATATGCTAAAAAAGAACTCTTGAAATGTAAACATAATTGTATGATCTTCTTGAAAAACGATGTTTACAATATTTAGGCATTCGTCTACATTTAAAATGAGCATCATCCTGAGGCTGATTGAAGTGGAGCAAACAAGAGAACGATAGACACGAGGAATGAATTTACTGCCGCGGAATATCCTTAAGGCAGAGACAGCATTTTTTTTCTTGCAGTGGAGGTTATTAGGTGTCTGACTTTTCTCCCCCAGAGGATGTTCTTCTTTAGTATTCTTACTAATGTGACAACGTCAAGGGCATGAAACAAAACGCTACCTGCACATTGAATGCGAACTACTCTTGCATACACGTACTCACACACTCAGCCCTGATGTGGCCTCTGTTGTCGGCCGTACTATACATATGACTTGAATATACCCACAAATACTCGACATAGTTTTTGCATAAGACGATAGCGAAGCCGTGTGGATCTCAGTACGGCATTATTATCGCTCCACGTAAAAAAAGCGCAGTGGTGATGTGTATTGGAGTACATCTTTTAAACCAAAATAACCACAGAATTTTAAATCGGATTTCATAGATGTATGATTAAAGTACATAAACGGCATGTCAAAGAAACACGGAGAACAGATAGTCATCTTCCGAAAGGTAACCACATCTAGGAGAAGCGAAGAGAGTATGGTTTCTTGTTCCCTTTTGTGGTTTATTAATTTAACACAGATTTAAATAAACTAGTTGAATACAAGACTTTAAAAAAGTGTGTTATATTATCGTTTATTGATTTGAGAAAGATTCAAATAATACTAGTTGATTACAAGAATTCATAATGAGTGAATAAACACATGGGTAAACTATGGGCTTTTTGTACATAAATCAAAATATAACGTGTTGAATTACAACATGCGAAGAAAAGGTCTTCTCTGACATAAGTATTGCACGCAATTAAGAAATCACTAAAATCGTTCCAATGGACGATCTTAATTAAGAAACTGCAGGGAAAAAAAAATAATTCACACATTTTAAAAGCCACTTGTTACACAGCAAACACACTCGGAAAAAGAAATGAAACCGTATAATCATTGTTAAACTCAATCAACAAAGGGGACGTGTTTCAAGATCACACAGGCACAGAAAAGTGTTATTTCCTTCCAGTTAGACCTCAAACTATAATTGTAACACAAATGCTTTATCACATTTCACTAGATTTTCATGTCTTTTCATTTTTCGCATTCCTCATGCAAAAGCTTGATCAGATTTCACTAAAGAGAGAGAGAGAGAGAGAGAGAGAGAGAGAGAGAGAGAGAGAGAGAGAGAGAAGATGAGATCATTAGCATTTCGCACACAACACACCACAACAGTACCAATTACCGGTACGATGAACTTCGGCAGCGACACGTGACACCCATCAAACAAATTGTACAAGTAAAGGCAATCATCACAGACAGGAGCGAAACGTCATCCCACAGGCTGTATGGAAGGCGACGGTCCAAACAGAAAAGTTCACACAGTCTGAGCGACAAGACAAAGACTGAAACTAAAACACTGAGCGCGATGAACACCGGGAGAGCGAGGGTGAACAGAGAGAGAGGACCTCCAATATAGTCATGAATCATCGCTTTCGCCGCTGCGCTCCCCCCACTCTCGCTCGTACCTGGGGGATGGCAAAGCAGAAAGGTTTAGATCGAACGGTAGTTCTGTTGGCTCCATGTGTTGTGTTGTATTGTGTCGTGTTGTGTTGTGCTCTTGTGTTGCGTCGCGTCGTGTCGTGCCGTGCCGTGCCGTGCTGTGCTGTGCTGTGCTATGCTGTGCGTGCTGTGTTGTGTTGTGTTGTGCTGTGCTGTACTGTGCTGAAAAATGTTGTGTTTTTTCTGCATAGTATCGAATTGTACTGTACAGAATGTTGTTGAATTGTATTTCAATGCGTGGTTCAGTATTGTGTTCTACTGCATGTAATATGCTGCACTGTGTAGCACTTCATTATGCTATACTGTGTTTCATGACATCGAATTGCATAGTATAATGTATAGCGCTGCATTGTTTGACACTGGACCGTACTATAGCCCCCTCTTCACAGCGGACATATCTGAGAGGAATTTGAATTGCTTTGTCTATCATCGCCATACTCCGCTGCTGGGTTTCCCAATGTTCGTGTGCGTCCCTAAGAGCTCATTACTGACCCACATATTTTTGTCAACTCGTAATGTTGCCCCCCCCCCCCCCCCCCCCTCTTTCCAAGCACACCTCGTCCTTGGTTCATTGCCGCCACGAAAGACTAGCACCCTGACCACCATCAAGGTCTTGTCGTTGAAGGCATGGAGTGGGGGGTGACGGATCGTTAGAAGATTTTAGTTGAAAATAGTTATGAGTTCAGTGTAAATGTCGAGTTTATCAACCAAATATTGCGTCAGTTTGAAAATAGCATAAAAAGTAATGCTTTAATGTACAGATGTTTATGAACGTTGAGTTATGTTCTGTTGCAAGTACTTCTTCTCTCTCTCTCTCTCTCTCTCTCTCTCTCTCTCTCTCTGTGTGTGTGTGTGTGTGTGTGTGTGTGTGTGTGTGTCACAGACAAGATAAGCAACAGAGATTTAAATCAAGCGAGAAGGGGCACGCAGAGAAACATACACATGCGAGATCCTTAGGATGAAAGCACCTTCGCATGTCTTCACCTTCTTTTCGTCTCCTTCCCGCTCTCATCCCTAAACTCACCAAACCTTTCATAAAAAGTATCTATCTGCCCGCGTCTCTTCTGTCGGCGAAGAAGAAGACGCTGCCGACCCCGCCACACAAGGCTGACGAAGAAGTGAAGTCATCCATCCTTGGTGAGTCAAAAGCCCCCAGCGTGTGATTCGATCAACCCGGGGTGTGACACACAAGAAGACTCTCCTTACACACAGGTGCAGCGACACCCAGTCAGTGGTGGAGAGAGAGAGAGAGAGAGAGAGAGAGAGAGAGAGAGAGAGAGAGAGAGAGAAGAGAGGGGGGGGGGGGGGGGGTAGACAGAGGGAGAGGAGAGTAGAGACAGAGAGAGAGAGACCCGGTCAGAGAGAGAGAGAGAGAGAGAGAGAGAGAGAGAGTAATTAAGGTAGTGAAGTGGACAACAGCGGGGCTGTTAGTGTTGGCCCCATCCCAACAGACGGCCTGCCGGGGACAACGTGCGAAGTAACGAGAAGAAACGACGAGGGCCAGGACCTCCCCACCTTGCCGGGTGCGCTGTGCTCACTTGATCGGCCTCGTTGACTTGTTTGCTTCGTGATTGAGGTGCCGACACACAAGTCTTGACCCCTTTCAGCTTCAACACCCTCTCGCCATCCGTCGTCATTCCCTTCCACTGCTCACTCTCTCCATCTCCTTTCTTTACCTTTTGAAAGGGAGCGTGGTGTGGTAAGACTGGCCAGTGTGTAACGGGACAGGCTTGTCCTCCACCACCACAACGATGCAGAAGAAACCGGCAGACTTCAAAGGATACAAAAGAACAAAAGAAAGAGAGGAAAAGGTGGACCAATTTTGACTCATAGCCAAAGAAAAAAAAAAAAAAAGAAAGAAAACGGAATTTTTCTGTGAAAAACCGATTTTTTTTTTTAGCTTGATTTTCATGTGTCTTTCGTTAATATATTAGCTGACATTTGTTTTTGCTTTACAAAGGAACGGGAAATCTTCACCCTTCAAAACTAGGAACTTCAGTCTTCAATGGTTGTGATGGATTTGAGGGAAGGTGTGGTGGAGGAGATGGACGGAAAAGGGAAGGGTTTTTCTTGGAGGGGTGGGGGTGGGGTGTTGGGTGCTCAGAGGGGAGGGAGAGGGTATTTTCAGCAGCGGTGGAAGTAACTGGTTAAAGTGGCAAATGCAGCCCTTCATGGTAGGTTTATTGATCTGTTAACACCCAAATGAAAGGGAAAGTTGCGAACTATTTCGCTGAACAATAGAAGCCTGAAAAGCAAGACTATCAGTGTTCAGCTATTTAAAGATCCACTCGTTTGATCTAGTATGCTTACAAGGAACACACATTACGGCAAATGATCAATGTGGGAGGAGGGGGGGGGGGGGGGGGGGGGGGGGAAGGGGGGCAGGGCGGGGGTAGACAATTTTTCACTGTGAAGGAACAAATCGAAGCCAAGGGGAGGTCATCCCAGTAGCCAAACATTATTTTCTTTTCTGGAGATGTTAAACTAGATGTACCGCAAGGCAGAACACTAATAGTTTCGGTGTGCTATGACGACACTGAATTTAAGTTAGCTTGTGCGTATGGTCCTAACAATACGCATGAAAAATAGTTTTCTTCAAGAAATTTCAAAAAGTTCTTTGCCATAGCAGCGCTATTTTGACGCTGTTTAGCGAGTTTAATGGCGTGCTCGACAATGCGTCGGGAGGAGTGAGAGCTTGTAAGTAAGCCTCCCCCCCCCTCCCCCACCTCCTCAAACAGAACACTGTGACATAAATGCCGTTCACATTGAGTTCTGTGGTAGTCAGAACAGAAGAGAAAATGTCAACGATAACGGCAAGACCAACAACGAAACAAGCATGCATAGAAACTAAAAGCCAAAAAGAAAAAAAAAAGAAAAAAAAAAAAAAAAGCCGAACAAACACACACACACACACACACACACACACACACACACACACACACACACACACAGAGCAATAGAGAAAAGCAATAAATAGATCAGCATGAAAATGCAGGGATCCCATTTATCATCATAAATCTTCTCCAGCACCCCGATGGGAGGAAGGAAGCAATCCAGGTGTTCATGAAAAACGGAATGGAGCAGCGGGCAAGGGGGGGGAGGGGGGGGGGGGGGGGGGGGAGGAGTAGAACCACCAGACCGCACCCTAATGAGAGTACAGTCACACGGCAAGACCACTTTAGATTTTCTTTTCTTTTCTTTTCTTTTTTCAGCTTAACGGAATTGCGTCCAAGGTCTATTTGTCGGTGGTAATTTTCCGCTCATTTCTTCGGTTCCTTCTCAGAGTTATCTCGTAGCGTTCTTCCCTGGGTGGCTTTGACACCGTGAAATGATGGGTGCCACGTCTGTGCTTCACTTGTCGGTTCTTGTGAGGTTAGCATCGGGAATGTTTTCTGATTGTGTGTGTGTGTGTGTGTGTGTGTGTGTGTGTGTGTGTGTGTGTGTGTGTGTGTGTGTGTGTGTTTCTTTCTTTCTTTCTTCTGTCTTTCTGTCTGTCTTCTTTCTTTCTTTTTTCATCTTTACCAAGGTCCGACTGTTTACTTGTGTAACTAAGCATATAAATAGAAGAAGCAGTTAAAAGACAGTGCGTGTTTTTTTTTTTCAGATGGGGGGGAAATGGGAGGAGGGGGGGGGGGGGGGGGGGGGGCAGAGGTTAAAAGGCTAATCGATCCCTGCAACACTAGAAAAATGTCAACAACAAAGTCCTTGGTAACTATGGAAGAAGAGGAAAGTGAAGGGAACAGGTGAAGTGAGACTGGGAGTATGAAGGGGAAGAGGTGAGGGGGTGGGGTGTTAGTCTACACGCACCAAACTCCGAAAAGAAAATTTGATCTGACAGTTTCATGGTAAGATCTACTTCGAACTCTACAATCGCCTTTTTTTCTTCTTTTTATGATTTATTTCGTTTATTTCTTTCTCTTCTTGTAATCCCCCTCCACTTCCCCCGCGAGTTTTTGTTTTCATCTACATCTGGTTGTTTGTTTATCTGTAAGCATGATCATTTAAAAGCTATTTTTTAACTGATTTGAACGAAACTTATGGAATTAGACCTAATGATGAAACTGTTCAATTTAGGTGCCGACGCGGATAGAATAACGAATTCATGACCTGTTAAGCAAGATTATTACAAGTTATTTTATCCTGAACATTACTACGAGGTTACTGCCACCAGTTAATAACAATGTATGAAGTAAGGCGTTTGTATGGAATAATAAAAACCTTTCAGTTATATATACATCGATATCTTGCATTCTTCATTTGCGATTACAAAGCTTATATGGGAAGTAAGAAGTAAAAGATTAAGAATCATTCTGAACCGGCTCAAGAACCGGGCTGAGGAACTGCTCACAGAACAGACAGGATTTCGACCAGGAAGGAGCACGGCTGAGCAAATCTTCAACTGCCACCTGAAGATTCAAAAACACCTCCAACACCAGAGGGACCTCTCCCACAACTTCATTCATTTAAAACAAGAATAAGCTTTCGATCGAGTTGGCATGACGGGTTGTGGCAGGTTCTCAGAAATGTCAACGTGGAGGAAGAGTGGGTCTGGATCATACAAGCACTGAACAGCTCGGCAACCAGCGCCGTGCTCATGATCAACCGAATAGGGAACTTCTTTCGTACAACCGTTGGCTTCCGACAGGGCTGTCTGCTCTCCCCGACCTCTTCAGTCTGTGCTTGGAGAATGTCATGCGCGGGGCCATCGAAAACTTCAACACTACCACCTCAGTTGGGGACAGGCGCACATGCAATCTGCGCTTCGCTGAGACATAGATCTACTCAGCAGAAGCAACGACTAACTCCAAGATCTACCCAGCAGGCTAGCAGACCGTGCCAGCGCATATGGGATAAAAAAAAAAAAAATCAGCGCAGAAAAGAGCAAGTTGACAGTGAATAGCAGCAATGAAGACCAGACCGTAAACATCACAACGAACGGACAAAAGCTGGAAGAGGTGGAACCGTTCAAATACCTCGGCTCTGCCAGCGAGCGACGGTCGCTGTTCAACAGAAATCAAGGTCAGATTAGCTCTTGCCACATCATCTATGGCAAAACTCACAAAGCCGTGGAGAAGCAAAAAGATCGTCTTCCCTACAAAACTAAAGCTGTACAAAGCCCTCATCCTCTCAGTCTTCCTGTACGGGTGTTGAGAGCTGGACTTTGACGTCAGAGTTGGAGAGAAGGATCCAGGCCTTTGAAATGAAGGCGTACAGAAGACTGCTCCACATCTCCAGGACAGAGCACAGAACAGCGATTCTATCCGAGAGCAGGTGACGACACTGGCAGGACCACAGGAACCCCTCTTGGCTACGGTCAAGAGGAGAAAACTGATGTGGTCTGTACACGTGACACGACACGACTCGCTGGCAAAGACAATCCTGCAAGGCACGGCTGGAGGAGGCAGGCGCAGAGGCAGGCAGAGAAAAGAGCTGGTCGGAGAACGTGATAGAGTGGACAAACCTCAGGCTGCCAGAAACTCCAGCAATTAGCAGAGGACAGGCCACGATGGAGAAGAAGATCGATGGAGTCGTCCCTCATGTTCCTCCTACGGCCACTTAGGTCACGAGAATGAGATGATGATATGGGAAGTAACTCTTTCATTTTGTACCTACTATTACTTCCCTGCTTAAGAAAATTCTTTCATGAACTGACCTTGCCGGAAGTTCAAGCTTTCCTGAGTTCAATTTCAGATTTATTTCGTTTGTTCGTTGTTGTTGAGAGATGTGCAGGTGCAGTGGGACAGAGACACTCCTGCATCTCTTATACCCACTGTTTCCCTCTGTGTGTGTGTGTGTGTGTGTGTGTGTGTGTGTGTGTGTGTGTGTGTGTGTGTGTGTGTGTGTGTGTGTGTGTGACAGAGAGAGAGAGAGACAGACAGAGACAGAGAGAGACAGAGAGAGAGAGAGAGAGAGAGAGAGAGAGAGAGAGAGAGAGAGAATGTGCACGCTACACAGACCTACTTGATTGTGAACTACATGTTTCACATTAAGTTCTCTGTCTGTCTGTCGGTCTGTCTGTGTCTGTCTCTCTGTCTCTTTCTGTGTGTGTGTGTGTGTGTGTGTGTGTGTGTGTGTGTGTGTGTGTGTGTGTGTGTGTGTGTGTGTGTGTGTGTGTGAGTGAGTACGGACCAACATGATTGTAAACTAATGTATCACAGCAAGCTAAACAGCCCCGTAACATTGGTCAGGAAATCCTGACATGTCTAGAATAATGGCCAAAAAGACTGGCAGCTCTTCTTCATGATTTCAGGGAGTAGCGGCACGCCAGCTCTGGCTCGGGTGGTGCAACAGAGAAAAGGATATCGTTCTCAGGATACCCCGGTATGGCGAACGAATGTGTGGCAGAGGGCAGGCGCACCGAGTTCATAAAGATACAGCGAGAATCATATAGCCCCGACCCTGTTCGGTTCGGTTTCTATTTCATACTGATCTTTTGTGTGGTAGCCTACCAACTGTTTCCCTTTCTATTCATTTTGAAAATGTTCATTGCACTGTACTTTTTGGCGTATAGACTAGATAAGCTTAATCACACAAGAAACCATTCACATGTCTGTCTGTCTGTCTGTCTGTCTGTCTGTCTCTCTCTCTCTCTCTCTCTCTCTCTCTCTCTCTCTCTCTCTCTCTCTCTCTCTCTCTCTCTCTCTCTCTCTCTTTCTTTCTTTTTTTTCAGTATCGCTTTGGCTGGTCTAATCAAAGTGCTGGATATGTCTTGATGGTCGTGTTCGAAGCCAAGCGAGACAAGTCCCAGGCCTTAGAATCAAAGGCCCGAAGTCACAGCGAAGCAAGAACGCCAGGAAATAAAAATATTGCGTGAGGTTGCAAGTACCGTCTGGAGAATTCCTCGCCTGATGAGTCTTTCGTTTAATGTGTCCCTCCTTTGATGGATCTTTTGATCCCTGAGACGAGTCCTTCGACTGGCGAGTGCCTTACCTGGTACAGGTGAAGGTCGCGTGCCTTGTTGTGGCGGAAGGGTACTAGTTTCAGAAAGCCTCCATTGTAATTTTTCTCTGGAAAGGGTGATTGGGATATGGTAAACTAATACAGATACATACAACTTTCAGGTGATTTCAATAACTGCTTTTTTTAATACGATGAAATTTTGACGACAGATTTACAATTCTAACTGCTTTAGTCCATTGGATAGCGTCAAAACGACCCAACGGCAAAATGATGATTCTTATGCCACCATAACAAAACCTGCAGAGAAGTGGAATGAATACGAAGGCAGTTCTTCCCGTCCTGCTATCATGGTCTTCTTCCAATGTTACCATACGTATCTCTTTTCCCTTACCTCTCCCTTCCCCCAGCCCTAGCCCTTTACAAAACACACACACACACATACTCTTGATATGATTTTTTTTTGTTCGGTGTGTAGCTACCTTAATAACTGAATGAAACTATGAAAACTAAGATAAGAAATACTAGTAGTAGTGATGATACTTTTAATGAGGATTGACACAAATATTTGCCTGGCGCCATTCTCAGAGTAAAAACAACTCGCTGGGCGTTCATGTTAATTCATTTTCTCCCACACATCCCTGTATCACCTACGATATCAGTATCGTACCTACATACGTACCAGTGGCATGATTCATATTGTAGGGTCTCCAACAACATTTAATTGTGCTTTGACAAAAGGTGAAGTGGACGGTGATGACCGTCTCAATAGTATCATCCATGTGTTCTTTCCCTGTGATGATCAGTATTCCTTTCATGAAGAGCGTTCCACTGTGGGACATCGAAACATGTCATCTGCAATGGGTGACTGTGTCATGAAACGAATTCGAACCCGACACGATTTTCTTCCCAATCTCAGAAATTTATGACACAGTCTCAGAACAGTATATATATATATATATATATATATATATATATATATATATATATATATATATATATATATATATATATATCCAGGAGAAGGCTCATCCTCCGTGAGCCTAAGAACAGACCCGCCCAGATTCAGATTCGAGTGTATGGACTCAGTTCAGTCCGCTGCTCTCTAAGCCCCACATCATCACCACCCCTCCTTCCCACTTCACCCGCTATCTTGTACCTCTCCTCCCCCTACCCCCGAAGAAAAACACCAGTGTGTGTGCTCTAGTACACTCACAATGGCTTGTTCCACCTCTCAAAAAAAATCCTAACAAGAAAAATCCTCTCACTATTCAGACCTTGAGGCATATTGTTATCAAAACTGAGGTAGTTTCAATGTCTCCGCCAAAGACGTGATGTTTTTACCTGCGTTTGTAAGTTCGTCGGACTGTCAGCAAGATGACACAGAAGACACTGCGGAATTTGGCGACCATAGTGTGAAGCCATTATGTTTTGGGGAGGGGATCTGTGAAACGGATCCAAGCATCCGGCTTCGGCAGAGGACTTCGCCCTCCCAACAGCCCTTCTAGTTTTGATGTATGAACAAAATGTAAATGACATTCTACTGTCCGTCGTCTGCAGAAATATTCACTCCCAGCATCATCGTGCACCACCGATGGAGTAGGACTATAAGAAGTGCACAAGTCATTCTGACATACGGTATGGTTCATTCACTGCAAGTCACTGGACAGGCTGCCTTTTCACAACGGCATTTTTGTTTTTCGGAGACTCGGGGAACATTCCATCGATTGGAACGGGGCTTGTTATCACTTGAGCTCAACCGACACCCTGATCTCTGCTGAAGATGTTACAACTGAATGAAAATTAAATGTACATGGGTTATAGTACTAGAGTAAGCAGGCCTTTTGTGCCCTGCCTCTGAACAACAGATCCGAACCGAAACTTTTGCATGCAATTGTCCGACCCTTCTTCACGTGTGCATGTGAATCATGAACTATGAGAGCCAAACAGCAAAGGAGGATCCAAGCAATGGGGTTGATACGCTTCATAACAGCATGGGCATCCCTTGTAGTGAGCATAGAAAAAATAAATAGATAAAGATCAACCAAGTTTCTCAGAACCATCAGGCAAGCATGTGCCATTACCATTACGACCTCTGGAGCGCAATGAGGAGGGAGAACATTGAAGCGGTAGGCCTATACACATGTGACAAGCCCAAGAGGACTCAGCACCATCCTCTGGGGGGTCGGTGCCGGCTGGAGAAGAGGAGACGGGCGGACAAAGAAGAGAGGACGGACAACATTACTGACTGAACAAGGAAGAGCTTTGGTACTTTCTATCGTCACATGGGAAGCAACTGTTGCTCCGCTTATCATTGCGGTACCCCCCCCTCCCCCTTCCCTCGCCCTCTCCCCCCCCCCCCCTCCTCCATGCCCGCTTTCCCCAAAGTCCCCCTCCTTTCACTGCCCTGATATAGTCCAGGACAAATGGCAATGATCGGACGACAGACTCCCTGCATGTTACAAGCAGCTAATTTAATAGCCTTTTCTTTACAGCCATGGATAAAAGGAAGCATCCGCGTGATTGTATTGTGTGATATATAAAAACACAATGCCGCTCTCACTCAAAGTCACACTTAGGTAGACCTGCCTACCGGGAATGACAATGATTTTTTTTTTTCATTTGGAAACTGGGGCTGTTTAATGTGCCAAGAAAATACCGAGGGGATTTTTTTTTTTAGACTGGTTAGACTA
>JADBJO010000485.1:617500-620000 GCA_016801955.1 Conus betulinus
TTCACTTTAGTTTTTGTTGTCTTGCTATTTTTTCCATCTTTCTTCTTTTTTCTTTTTTTTTTCCTGTGCTTATCGGATCATCACCGTAACTACTCCATTGTAGCTGCAGATAGTTCTTAAGCGCTCAAATGAGTGTGTGTGTGTGTGGGGGGGGGGGGGGGGGGGGGGGGGAAAAAAAGAGAGAGATAGAGTTGGAGAGAGTGTGTGTGTGTGTGTGTGTGTGTGTGTGTGTGTGTGTGTGTGTGTGTGTGTGTGTGTGTGTGTGTTACGGAAGTAGCGGAAGAAAAGGACAAGTGAGTAATTCTGTTGGCATAAGGAACTTAACTAGTAAAAGAAAAAGTAAGCAACAGAGAGAAACAAAATGCATATTACACAATCGCACGTGCTAGGGAGCAATTATTCCCTTGGCGTCGTAATGGAATACCCTGTGCATGCCTGCAGCCTATGCGATCACAGTGCAGACTTCCAAGAGTGGTGCAGCATTGCTCTCAGTCGGTTGGTTCGGCTATTGAATACAGTACTTCTCTAGGTCCCACTCGCAACTTCGGCTGTAACTTTTTCTTGTCTGCCTTTTGGCCAACCCTGGGGAACTGCCCTCTGACGGTGAGGAAAGACCCACTGACTGTAGGGAAAGTCCTGTTGACAGCAGGAAAGGCTGTAACCCGAGAAACTCTTCAGAGGGTACTTAAGACCTCATGGCGAAAGCTTGACCGTGTCTGGAGTTGTGCTGTCTTCACCTGTCAGCGGAACAGCAACGGGTGAGGCTGCGGAATGCAGACGGCAATTCCTTGACGGTGGTGTCATTCGACGGTGGGCTCTACAGTCATGAAATATGGGCTGGTACACACACTGGGACGCTTACATGGGGTTCTGTTGTGTCATATCCAGTGGCCATTACACAACGGTACCCTATGTGAACACAGCACAGGCTTCCAAAGGTGGTGCAGGATTGCTTCAAGCTGGTTGGTTTGGCAGTTTAAGAGACAGTACTTCTTTGGGTCCCACTCGCACCTTCGGGTGTATTTTTTTCTTTTTTGATGATAAAGAACATGGGTAAACCCTAAAAAAAAAAAGGCGTCACAGAGAAATTATCAAACCATTATGTGTATGTGCGTCTGTATGCGAGTGCGGACATACATGTGTGTGCGTGTTTGTGCTTGTGTGTGTGTGTGTGTGTGTGTGTGTGTGTGCGTGTCTGCGCGCGCGTGTGTGCGCGCGCGTGTGTGTGTTGTTTGACTGTGTTTGTTTGTATTTGTGTGTGTGTGTGTGTGTGTGTGTGTGTGTGTGTGTGTGTGTGTGTGTGTGTGTGTGTGTGTGTGTGTGTGTGCACGCGCGCGCCCACACACACACATGCAAGTGCATGTGTGTGATGTGTGTATGCATGCGCACCTGCATGTGTGTGTGTACGTGCGTGTGCATGTATGTATGTGTATGCATGTGCATATATGTGAGTGTGTGCGTGCTTGCGCGCACGTGTGTGTGTGTGTGTGTGTGTGTGTGCGTGCATTCGTACGTACGTACACTCATGTACACGTACATATGAGTGTCCATGAGACAGTATTCATGTGTGTTAGTGTTTGTGAATGCATTGTCCGTTATTGTACGCGTGCTCGTGCAGACGCGCTTTTTTTTCTACTAATTATCTGCAGCTTTTTCAACTTCACCTCAACATGGAACTGACGAGAGTCAAGTAGACGGATAAACGTCCAAAGCAACAGTTTCGCCATTGCCTGCGAAGGTCGGAACTAGTCTCAGTAACAAGTAGAAACAGCTACAGCAGCAGTACCCGCAGTAACAGAGACAGGAGGAGTGCTAGTAGGAGGTATAGTTACTGTAATAACATTAGAAAGCTCGAAAACAAAAGGCACTCGTGAGAACACAGACATCCAGCGAGGTAGAACGGATCCTGGATCCATTCTTCGATCCGGATCCGTACCTAAATGTAGATCACACACACACACACACACACACACACACACACACACACACACACACAAAAACACACCAAAACTCTGGAAAAAAAAAAAAAAAAAAAGAGAGAAAAAAAAGGTCGGCCGATAGGCATTTACAATTTTCTTGAGTGTTTAAACAAGTCAAATAACCATAAAACAACATTACTTTGTTCCGCTGGGGGATGTTAGCAATTCGTGATCAGTAAGTTTACAGCGTTCATATTCAGCAGAAAGTCTGCAATAATCAGGCTGAACGGATCATGGACCCGTCCTTTGTTCAAATATGCACGTTAGATCCGCATCATAATGTAATGCTTCCCTTTGGTGGTCCACATTTACTCTCTCCTCTTAGATTCGTTAAAATTGATACAGTAATTTTTAGAGTAGCCTTGCTGATAGACAAACAAACCGGAGAAATCTACGGACGCCGTTCAAAGCATAACCTCCTCCGCGGAGATAACCAGGGATCAGCGGGTGTGCGTCTGATGGTTCCTAGCTGCCGCTGATGCTTCCAGTGTCAGTTCGCATCTTCTGGTCTACCTCCCCGT
>JADBJO010000485.1:630000-650000 GCA_016801955.1 Conus betulinus
GTTTAATGTGTCTTAGGGTCATAAAGTCACAGGTTCGATGTCTTACAGGCTTACAGTGCTTCAAGTTCAATGTGTCCTAAACTCATAATGTGACAGTTTCCATGCGTAATGGGTTTACAGTCCAAGTTTAATGTGTCTTCGGTTCATAAAGTCACAGGTTTAATGTGTTACTGGTTTACAATGCTTCAAGTTTAATGTGTCCTGAGCTCATAGAGTCACAGGTTAAGAGTATCACAAGTTTAAAGTGCTTCATGTTTCATGTGTCCTAGGCTCATAGTTTAAAATGTCGGGTTTACAGTGCTTCATGTTTCATGCGTCCTGGGCTCATAGTTTAAAATGTCGGGTTTACAGTGCTTCACGTTTCATGCGTCCTGGGCTCATAAGTCACAGGTTCAAAATGTCACAGGTTTACAGTGCTTCAGTTTTAATTTGTCCCATCCCATGCTTATAACATCACAGGTTCAGGATGTCAAAGTTTTACAGTGCTTCAAGATTAATTCGTCCTCAACTCACGACGTCACAGGTTCGATGTGTGACGGGCGTACGGCACTTTATGTTTATGTGTCCTAGGTTCATAGCGTCACACAAGTTCAAAGTATCACAGGTTTGAAGTGATTCAGGATTTCAAAGAGTTTGAAGTGTCCAATATGCAACGCGCGTCTTTGGATTGTTGTTTTGAAGTTCAAAACTGTCCTGATTTGAAGTGTCTGAGATTCATAGTTTTCCATGCCAAAAGAGCCTAAGGTTTGTCCTAGTTTCGAAATGCCAACAATTCATAGGGTTCCAGGATTTCAAATGTTTAAAGCTCAAAATTCCAGTGCTCATGGTGTTCAGGTTTAAAGCTTCAAAAGTGTGCGAGATTCTAACTGTGTCGTAGTGAAAGTGTTCAAAATTCACTGTGTCCTAGGTCCAAAGTGTCAACGTGTCCTAGGTTAAAAGAGTGCCAGTTTCAAAGTGATTAAGTGTCCGAGGTAAGAACTGCCGCGGGTGCACAGTGTGATGGGTATCCAACGTTGAAAATGTGCCGAGGTCAAAGTACGCGTGATTCAAAGTGTCCCACGTCCAGCGTCACATGAATTTTTATAGACATTTCGCAGATCCCAAGAGTTCCATGTGCAGAGTGTCAAAGGAATACTTCCTGACATTTCCAAGTCCGTTGTGTCACATGTGTCACAGGGATATTTATCGACATTCCCAGTCCCCAAGTCCCTGAGTGTCACAGGGACACTCACTGCAATTCCCAGTCCCCAAGTGTCACAGTGTCGAGCGGATACGTAGTGCCATTCCGAGGTCCTGAGTATCCCACGGCTTAAAATGTCACACAAGGATTCTTATTGAAATTTTAGGTCAGACCCCAATGTTTGTCCCACATTCTGAGTGTCCTACAGATATTCATTGACATTTGTCAGTCCGCAACTGTGTCGTCGTTCAGGGTGTCACCAGGACACTCGCTTACATTCCCCAGTCACAAGTGTCCTCAGGTTTCAAGGTGTCACCAGGACAGTGCTTACATTCCCAGTCACAAGTGTCTCACGTGCACAGTGTCATGGTATCCAACGTTACATTCCCAGTCAAATGTGCCGAGGTCAAAGTACGCGTGATTCACAAGTGTCCCACGTCCAGCGTCACATGAATTTTTTATAGACATTTCCGCAGATCCCAAGAGTTCCTACGTTCAGAGTGTCACAAGGAATACTTCCTGACTGTCCCCAGGTGTCCGTTCGTGTAAGGGTGTCACCAGGGATATTTATCGACATTCCCAGTCCCCAAGTGGTCTCACGTTCTGAGTGTCACCAGGATACTCACATTCCCAGCCCAAGTGGGCTACGTTCAGAGTGTCACCAGGATACTCAGTTCCCAGCCCAAGTGTATCCCACGTTTAGAGTGTCACAGGGATACTCACATTTCCCAGCCCCCAAGTGTCCCACATTCTGAGTGTCTACCAGGATACTCACATTTCTCAGTCCCAAGTGGGCTACGTTCAGGGTGTCACCAGGACACTCGCTTACATTCCCAGTCACAAGTGTCTCACGTTCAGGGTGTCACCAGGATACTCACATTCCCAGCCACAAGTGGCTCACGTTCAGAGTGTCACCAGGATACTCGCTTCCCATTCCCAGTCACAAGTGTCCTACAGCTTCACCAGAGATACGTATTGACATTTCCAGTCCCGGGGTGCCCTACATTCACAGTGTCACACTGATACTTACTGTCATTCCCTGTCCCAAGGGGTCCCTCGTTAAGGGTGTCACCAGGATACTCACATTCCCAGCCCCAAGTGGGCTACGTTCAGAGTGTCACCAGGATACTCACATTCCCAGCCCCAAATGGGCTACGTTCAGAGTGTCACCAGGATACTCACATTCCCAGCCCCAAGTGGGCTCACGTTCAGAGTGTCACCAGGATACTCACATTCCCAGCCCCAAGTGGGCTACGTTCAGACTGTCACCAGGATACTCACATTCCCAATCACAAGTGGGCTACGTTTAGAGTGTCACCAGGATACTCACATCCCAGCCCCAAGTGGGCTCACGTTCAGACTGTCACCAGGATACTCACAATCCCAGCCACAAGTGGGCTACGTTCAGACTGTCACCAGGATACTCACATTCCCAGCCCACAAGTGGGCTACGTTCAGACTGTCACCAGGATACTCACATTCCCAGCCCCAAGTGGGCTCACGTTCAGACTGTCACCAGGATACTCACAATCCCAGCCACAAGTGGCTACGTTCAGACTGTCACCAGGATACTCACATTCCCAGCCACAAGTGGGCTCACGTTCAGACTGTCACCAGGATACTCACATTCCCAGCCACAAGTGGGCTACGTTCAGACTGTCACCAGGATACTCACATTCCCAGCCACAAGTGGGCTCACGTTCAGACTGTCACCAGGATACTCACAATCCCAGCCACAAGTGGGCTACGTTCAGACTGTCACCAGGATACTCACATTCCCAGCCCCAAGTGGGCTCACGTTCAGGGTGTCACCAGGATACTCACATTCCCAGCCCCAATGGCCTACGCTAAGAGTGTCACCAGGATACTCACATTCCCAGCCCCAAGTGGGCTCACGTTCAGGGTGTCAAAAGGATTAGTTACTGACTTTCCCTGTCCTCATGTGTCTCATGTTCACAGTGTTCCAGGAACAGTCTTGGGCTTTCCCAAACCCAGAGTGTCCCACGTGCCAAGTATCACAGGGATACACAATGGCACTCCCTAGGCCTCAAGTGTCTCACCTCCAGATTGTCACAGAGATACTTGTTGTCATATCCTAGGCCGCACGTGTCCTAGGTTCAAAGCTTCACAGGAGTACTCACTGATCATTTCCGGGCCGCGTGTCGTACATTTAGAGTGTCACGGGGATATTTACTGACTTTTCCGAGGCAACAAGACGGCCCTGTAGACACTTGACAATACCAGGCCGAAGTGGCCTACTTTTCAAGCGCCAGATAACTACTTATTCACATTTGTAAGGGACGAAAGGTACAACGTTCAACGAGTCATGGGGACACGTTAATGTCTCCCTGGCCCCAGTGCCCCATGTTTAAAGTGTCATGAGGCTAATTCACAGTATCACACAGACACGTACTGACGTGTCTTGCCCCCAAGTTCCCCACGTTCATAGTGTCCAAGAGATGCACACTGACATTCCCCAGGCCATAACGATTCCACGTGCTGTCACAGAGACACATTTTGACGTTTTCCAGGTTCCATTTGCCCCACGTTCAGAAAGTCGCAGGAACACATGTTGATATTTTCCATGGGCCACGTACCAAGTGTGGCAAAGATACACACTAACATTTTCTATGCCCCACGTGTCCTTGTGCAAAGTATGGCAGAGGTCCATATTGATATTTCCCAGAATCAAACCGTTGGATTCCAAATATGGGATATTTAGAGTGTAGAAAACAGTCCGGAAACCTATTTGCATAAAAAAAATGTACAAACTCTACTAAACCCACTTGATAATGATACAACAGTTCCACCGAACATGTATTTTGAATACGTATGGAATGAATAAAAATGACGAGATAAAACGGATATACTCAGTCCATGAAATGGAAAACGGCGGAGTAAGATTTTGCAAGCGTACAAGCGTTTGTGCAGGCACTGAGAGTGTCTTGGCCAAGAAAATTGCTTAAAGGTAATTTTAAATGGAAAAAAAAAGGTATTCTATATCTTTGTCCCGAAATACAAAGTCTGAACTGTTTTGAAACAATTTATTAAGAAGCAAATTCAACCGGTTTTAGAAAGTCTTATTTATTGCTTATGACAAACTAAACAATGACGTAGAACTAGATAACGGAAAAGAAACAGAAACCAAATCTGTCTTGACTAACAAAAAGTTAGAATTAATAATTTTCATTTTTTGTTTCATAACATGGACTGAAAATTATTCTGTGTGCAAGATAAAGGACAATGGACAATTCTTAAACCATGAAGAATTTCCAAGAGGTGGAGGATTACTACAAACTATCATATAGTTTAGCTGCATCTTTTCGGTTAGAGAATACGTCTAAACATACAAAAATTTATTACAAAGATGTGTATGAAAATGCAAAGGTGCTTCAAATATGTAGTATAGGTAGAGGTAAGAAGTAAAACATACTCCCGAAAAAGATCAAAACACTGAAAATAAATGCTCTTCTTGAGTGGGACGTTAAGTTGCACACACCTGTAGCTTGAAAGACTGTTCAAAAGCAACAAAAAGAGAGGGGGGGGGGGGGGGGGGGGGGGATAAAGTTAAGATGGTTTCAGCTTAGATTATGTCATGATGTTCTAGTTTCAAACTGGATCTCACAGAGAATAGGAATAGCTAATTATAACAGATGCATTTTTTGTGATACTAAAAAAAAGACAGAGTACGGCATTACTTGTGGTACTGTCTACATTCACAGACTTCAGGTGACATTTTGAACAAACTCTTCAGTGGAAAAATGTGTCAACTGTGAAAAGCGTATCTCTTAATGTTGAACAACTCTTACTTGGTGTAGACGACAGAATGATAACATGTGAAACATACGACTTATCATTACTATGTGAAAAACATTTTGTGCATAAATGCAGGATTGATAAAAAGAAAAGCATACATACCAGCTTTTGTCTTTGTACAGTTGATTTGGAGAAAAGTGAGAAAATATGCTTTTAATGGAAACATGTCATTATGAATGTGTAAGATAGTGCTTGCACTACCAAAACTTGTCTCCACAATAATGATATAAAAATTCAGGAAAAAAAAAAGTTACTTAAAAAAACGTCTTAGCTATGTAGTGTGTCTTACTTTTATAATCAAGTTAAGACACATTAAGATGTAGGATTGCCCATGCGGACTTTAAAACATTTTGATGGTTTTCCTGTTTTTTATTGTTTTTTCCCCTCAAAATAAAAATCCAGTGCCATGACCAGAAGCAGAAGGGGACGTACTTTGTCATTCTCATTTCCGCAGCTGACCCCGTTGAAAAAAAAAAATCCTTGTAATGCATATGTCCAATTTGATTATGGTATTTTCAAATGCATTTGGAACTTTTTTTTTGGACTTGCAGATGCACATGAAATGCTCCTGAGGTGACAACTGAGGTCACACACACACACACACACACACACACACACACACACACACACACACACACACACACGTATTTCATAATGTAACCGATACATTTTTCTGTACATCTGAAGAGTAAAACAACGGCTCGTTATTCTTTGCACCTCAGTGGGGACGCCGGAAACTCTGTAAGTGCAAAATGCATCCCCGGTCCAAAAGTAGTTACACGCCACAAGACGTCCTCTTTGATACCACTCTCATTGCATAACCTCTCCCCCAACCTCATCTTCTTTTTTTTTTCTCTCTCATTGCTGTTGTTTTCTGTAAAGTCGTTTAGCATGCCTCCCCCCTCTCTATGTCTACATACATACAAACACATACATACATAGCCCCCCCCCCCCCCCCCCCACACACACACACATCCGATGCCCCTACACCTCTCCCACCCCCTTTCTCGTTTATTCATTTCTTACACAGACAGACAGAAAGACACACACTCACACACACACACACACACACACATTCCCCCCCCCCCCCCCCCCCGACCCTACTAGCTCTAACCTTACTTTTGCAGACCCTCACCCCTGGCTTCCACCCACTTCTTTCCAATCCCTACCCCCTCCCTCGACCCCCGTACTCCCCACCACCACGCCCCCCCCCCCCCCCCCCCCCACAAGCCCTCCACGACACACCCACATACGCGCGCGCACACCCAGTCGAGCCTCCTTGTGGCTGTATCGTCTGTGAGGGTGTCTTGCGTGGCAACCAAGAACTGAGGGGGCCGGTAAGGGCCCGCGCGGAGGAAGTTTGGAGTCAAAACAAAAGTCTCACAGGCGATTAAGCTCCGGCCGTTCGGCGGGGCTTTGATGTGAGCCTCTAGCCGCTTATCGCACAGAGAAGGTAAGAAGGCGGAGAAAGTTGCTCTGGAGTTTGGGGACCGTGGCACAGTTGGGGGTGGGGGGGGGGGGGGGACGGGGAGGGCGGAGGCAGGCAAGAAGGGGGCAAGGGGAACGACAGGTGGGGGGTTGGGGGAACTGGATGCGGGGGGGGGGGGGGGGGGGGGGGTAGGCAGACAGGGAGAGGTGGGGGCGTTGAGACGGGGTGAGAGGATATTGGGGGTAAGTGGGGGGGGGGGGGGGGGGGGCAGGAAGGTACGAGGCTGGTTACTAGAAATGGCAAAGGAAATAGGGAGGGTTTAAACGGTGAAAAAGACCTCTGAAGTGAGGCAGGCCAACGTACACCATAACTAATAAACAAGAAAGACAACCTCTGCTCCCACGCTGAAAAATAATCACGAAAACTACTCCAGACTTTTAATGCTGTCTGCGGTACCCATCCAACAAGTAGACACGAGGCACACACGCAGAAGCAACAGAACGCAAACGTCCCCCAAAACGTAATCTCTAGGCTTGCCCGTGCATCCCGAACAACACACGCACACAGCGACAACAGCCTACCTGCTTTGGGCAAGCTTGGGGCGTCTTTTTTTCTTTTCTTTTTAAAGGAAGGTTTCCTGTGTGCTCTGTATGCCTTGTGTCAGTATATATGTTGGGTGAATGGGTACTGCGGGTGCCCTTAATTTTGAGTCATGGGCATTAAGCTGTTTCACATTGGAAACAAGTTACTCGCCTTGTTGAGTGTTTTGTACGGAAAAGGTTACGGGATCTCAGAGGTGCTAACCCAACTGTTTTGCTTTATTTAATTTTCAGTTCATTTGTCTGTGTTCGATTCTGTGACTTCTGGTTCTGGTTGGACATCCTCAGTCAAGCTGACAAACTATACCCTGGGTATTTTAGTGGTATCGATGACTCTGAAATTTCTTGCATTAATGTCAAAATGTCACGTTGAAAATGGACAGAACGGATCACTAAACACCACACACAAGGGGGTTTTTTTTTTTTTTTTTTTTTTTTTTTTTTTTTTTTTACAAAAGAATGAGTGAAAATGTATCGGCGAAGGCCTAACCACTTCACCGGATACAAGAGTGGTTATCTTCATCTCCGGCGCGTTTGACGAACATCTAACCGTTTACAAACTTACTACAACAACACTGAAGATCGTCTAGTCAAGACATCCGACACTTATGAACGTGCCAATCTCGACTAAACAGCCATTCTAATCCACTCGTCCACGGTGGCAGCCTATGTCTAACCGGAACACATCAGCTTGTGAAATGCTTTCAATCTTGCGCGGAAATTGCCGAAGTCAATTAAGCTAGATTTTACGTGCGTTACTAAAATACCTTAAAACCGCCACCTATTTTCCCCAAAGGACTTTCACACAGAAACTGGTGATAGCATAAAACCAACTGGTACAAAACAGTTTGATTATTTTTGTGCTCTCAACCGAAGAGGCGTATACAAATTTTTGAGAAGTGCCGAACAAAGCAAGTTACGATTTTTTGCACCAGTTTCAGGGGATTGTTTTGCGTGAACTCTCTTTGATGGTAGAAAAATACGCCCTACGGGTCTTCATTCATCTGTAAAAAAAAAAGAAGACATTTGTTTTTACTCAGACGTAACCACTGGACTCCAAATCCAACGACAACGCCACCACCACCACCAACAAGGACATACAAACAGACACAAACACCTTTATGTCCGTGGTGGGTACGTGTCAACGTCATCTGTATCGGCCCAGTTTCTGGGAACTGTCGTTGGGTGGATGTGGTGGCACTCTCCGGGAGTGTATTCATTCATATTGGCCCGCGTGCCTCGGCAATTAGTGTCGTCAGGAGGGGGGAGTAGACAAGTGCCACGCGTATCTTAGGTCTGCTGTACGAGCAACACTGAACACCACCGAAACTGAAGCAGTTGAACGCTTCCTATGGTGTACTGCCTCGTTACAATCTGAACACGATCGCTCTGTGTAGACTGCCGCCTCTGGCACTACAACAGAACGACTCTGCCTGCCTCGACCTCGATCTTCTTCCGAGAACATAACAGGATTCCAGTTGACCCTGAACTGTAGTTTCAGTCACCATACCTAGAATTTTTCAAACCATGTCTTCCATAGGATCTACTGACGCAGAAATGTATCTGGCTGACGACCTCAAGATTAAAGTGAATTGACAGTCTTAAGAATTCTCTAGGTTGATGGTGAAGATGTGTGTGTGTGTGTGTGTGTGTGTGTGTGTGTGTGTGTGTGTGTGTGTGTGTGTGTGTGTGCGCGCGCGCGCATGTTCACGCTCGTGTGCTCGCGCGATCACGTGCGAGAACGCGTTTTGTGTGTGTGTGTGTGTGTGTGTGGTGTGTGTGTGTGTGTGTGTGCGCGTACCTCACACATACTTGCGCGAGCAATTGTTTGGCAAAAACAAGTAGCTATTAAGTACCTGCCGCGTAAGGTTCGGTGACTCATAAAACAACCCACCCAGCCCTTACATTTTTATTGCGTGTACTGTTAGCGCGAAGAGAACTGAGGAAAACGTAGAGGAAAGAAGGGAGGTAGGAAATGGGACGGAGAAAGTGGGGGGGGGTGGTTTTTAAGCACCCGCACCCCCTTCCCATCCCCGCCATTCCTCTTTTGTTCAGTAACTGACAAGCACCAGGCTTCACTATATCAAAGAACGTCACCAGACTGACTTGCTACACCCGCTCACCTCCCCGACAGCGGCAGGGTGGGGGGTAGCCGACAGACAGATCCGTCCAGCGCGGGTAACGTCCTCCACGTTGATGATGTAGCCCTGCCACCAGAAGAGCGGGGAGAAGAGGAGGGAAGATTACATAAAGCACCAACTCTCTCCCTGGTCCTGCCAGCGACCGACGGGCCAGGGGACGTTTGTGGAGTCTTTAATTGCACCGTAATCCTTAATTGGTCAAGGGGACGGGATAGCAACATAGTGTTCGCCCCGGGCCGTTCCTAGAGGGCCACTTCGGCTATCAGAGGTCATAAAGCCCGTCGACAATCCGTCCAAGAAGGCCGTAATGAAGAACAGGGAGCCAAGAACTAGCTTGCTCCGCTATAGAGTTTAAACCGAAAAGTTCATTCTTAGTTTTAAACGGCTGTTAACCCGAACAAGGGCAGTAGCCGTACCACTCCGCAGCCATCGTCCCTTGCTTCATGGCCGTGCGTTATTCGTCTGATGAGAACCTGGCTGAGTTTTGTGGCTGGATGGGTGGCAGCAAGTTTGGGGGGATTTGCGGGATAAAGGGTAAGGGAACTGAGGTGGGGATTCATTTCTTTTTTTTAAAGCACAGCCGCTGGCGCCGTTTTACTCCTTACTACTGTCAAAACGTCCTTTTTCTGGTAGAGTTCTATGGTTTGAAATCATCTTTGAAAATGCCGTTACGTTTTGGCCAGTACGCTTAGCTGGGCAATGACATGCAAACAGATGTTGGTATATTGCCCCCCAAGATGTACTGAACAAAAGCAGAGGTCATTTGAAAGGCACTCGGAAGAGCGCAGACCTCCCATCACAAAATTATTTTCCGCAAGGGAAAGTAACAGTAGGTAAGAACTGAGAGAGTTATTTCCATGTATTTTCTTGGTAACAGGATAAGGAAAATACGAAACGTCAACGTGTGTGTCATTGGAAAGTTTCAATATTCTATCGAAAATCTCACTTGATAGTCAGTTATCCACTGGTGTACAGTACTTTCAATGTGTTAATGCTCGGTAGAAAATATGTGGCAATCTTATGGAATGGGATACCGGAAATTTGCACCTGAACGAGATCCGCAACAAAGATTTGCATGCAATTGTCATGTTCGTCCCCGCGCCACAATCCATCTGTCTACGACTTTAGTTAAAATCAGTTCGCTAGCAAACGCTTAACCTTCCTTACAATCGCACAGAAGCTGTTGAGAACAACAGAATCTCCTAGGCGATGGCAACGAGCATTGTCCTGCTGGACCTCTTTAGGCAGGACATGAAAGCAAACGAAAAAAAAAATAAGTCTGGTGGGGTGGAGTGGGGTGACAAGCACAAGCTGCTATGAAAATGGCTTGTCAAGGATTTACTGAAGGGGGGGGGGGGGGGGGGGGGGGGAGACGGAAGTGACAGAGGTGTGAGATGGGATTAACAGACGACCCAGAACTGTAAAAATAGTAAACCCTTCGCTGACAACCTGTGGAAACTGTTGACTTCATCCTTGAAAACAAACGTTGTTACGGACGTCTGGAGTCGACTGTCGTCTCCTGAGTGAGACTCGTCAGCCGATCTCGGCTTTCTCTGCCGGTCTACAGACGGCATTTAAGATAAAAACGCCACCTTGATTTTGTGGTGTTCTCATATGAAAGAGGCCGTCGAAGGGTAAAATAGGAAAATTGAGGATATATATATATATATATATATATATATATATATATATATATATATATATATATATAACAAAAAAAGGATGGGCCATACACACGTTTCTTCGCGTGACTCCACGAGGTTTGCCTCCCGGATGTTCTGTTTCAGGTAGTCGATTTGTTCTGCTTGGATTTTCGGTCCTACGATCGTTAACAAGATAGCTGGACAATATACAACATGTCATGATAACGATGCTGCGACGACGAAAAGGCAGGAAAGGAAGACTGAAGAAGACAGAGGAAGAAAGAAAAGACAAAAAAAGAAACTACGATGATAAGAATTCAAAACAAATGAAGTGGTGGCCGCTGGTCCTTATTAATAAAGAATGTTAAAAACTGACAATGTGAAAGTGAGAGTATGTTTAAGGATGACCATACACAGCTTCGAGTCATAAAGCCTGCGAACTACTATCAATCCACAGGTTTCATCACCAATTCATTTTTTCATTTTTCTCTAGTTTGCCGGATGAAGAGTCTTTGATTCAAAACATAATCTTGTCTTCAGCAGTACCTCTACTTTCACCCCATGTCGGTTTTTAATTTCTTTTACTTCGAATGAAATGAAGGCAGGAAGATAGAAAACAGAAACTATAGAGAACAGACTTGAATCTCAATGGTAATGACTTATGAATAACTGTTGCTGGCAAAATTATTCCTTGCTACATCCAGAAATTCAGTCTAAGCGGATAAAACCCACCATCAAAGCACAAGACAGTAATCGCCCACAACAAATCGACCACCACTCACAACAGAACACAGTAATTTACGATTTACGCACGGTAACGCACTCCACGGCATAGCCACACAAACCAGGGCATTTTATCTCCGACATAATTTATATCCACTAAAGGACACCACTTCGAATTAAGGACCCTGCAAGACTGTTCTCGCACCTGCTGTGCCCGTCGCTCCAAAACACTTCGCCGATAGCAAAGAGACAGTTAGAATCGTGTGGGGTGAGCCGGCTGGTGGGCAGGGGATCAAAGGGAAAACTGAAGGCGTCGTGAACTAATGAAGCCTTTGGCGTCTCGGGTCGCGCACATGCGGTTCTGTGTGCCTCGGTGCCTCTTTGTTGGCTTAAAGGTGACGTGTCGTCACTCTCTCTCTCTCTCTCTCTCTCTCTGAGAGAGCGAGAAAGAGAATGTGTATAGGCGTTGTTGTGTGTGTGTGTGTGTGTGCGAGAGAGAGAGAGAGTCTTAGGGTGATGTGTCTTGAATGTTCCCCTCCCCTCTCGTTTCCCACATCCCACCAGTCACCCCGCTCCCCTCTCCACCAACCCTGCCCTCCTTCCCTTTCTTTCTTTGCCCCTCTCCCCCCTCCCCGTCCCTTGCCCTTCCTTTGTCTCTTAATGTGTACGTGTTCGCGCACCTAATGCCTTTATATGTGCACAACACACACACACACACACTCTCTCTCTCTCTCTCTCTCTCTCTCTCTCTCTCTCTCTCTCACTCGCTCCTCTCGCGCGCGCGCGCACACACACACACACACACTACACGCCTACACACACACACACACACACACACACACACACTGGATGAAGGTAAGGCCCAGTCCTCACGATGGTTGTATCTGGTGCTGGGGCGTGTTCGCCAATGGCGAATAAGAGAGCACTCCTTATGTGGGGATCGCACCGAACAATGCGGAGAAACGTCCTGGGAGGCGTTGCGGCCGATCACCGTAGAAACAGCGAATCAAAATCGACAGCGTTGGTCCCATATTAGTGGGTAGGCCCCATAGTGATGAGGTGACCAAGTCTGCAGCAACGACAAGCTATCATTTTAAACACGAAACTCGCCAGCATTGAGCAGCTTGTCTGGGAGGACTCGTTGAAATCCGTGGAAAAGGCACCTGAACCTTGATCGGAAATCTATCCAGGAAGGTAACCTCACCCCCTCCCTTTGATCAACAAAAGGTGTACATTACTGTCTTTTGTAATGGGTAAGCGGAAAAGCTATGGAAATGAACCCATTCTGAAAACGAAGTTACGAGTCAAAAGACTCGGGGAGCGACGGACTTGACAGCTTTAGAAATAAAGCATTCTAAGAGGGTAGTTCACAGATAGAGTAACCCAGACCACATTCTCCATCACCAAGCTAGGGCAGTCAGCTTGGTTAACGTAGAGACAAACGCTGATGTTGTGAGGGGGGGGGGGGGGGGGGGAGGGGCGGGGGAGAGGAGGGTGTCAGGGAACTCTCACTTTCCAAATTTTCAGATGGGGTTGTTCTCTTACTTCCAAATTCCTGTTAAAGTGCTGCGAGGTATTCACTGGGGAGGAGGGAACCGTCTCCCTGCTCCATCCCTCCCCTCCTTTTCCCCGGTTCCAACGTCAATGATAACAGTGTCTTCGTGTTCTTCGCTCAGCGACTGCAAGTTCTGAGGTCAACTATAAGTGAGATTTTGCGTTTATGACAGTTTGTAATCTCAGCATTAAGGAAGCTACACCCTGCTGTTGAAAGCTATTTACTGTTAAGGGATTTAGAGTTCTCAGTAGCTTGCCCTCTTTTCACTGGTGGAACGTAAGACAAATAACAGTGTCAGAAAGTTAACATGACAAATAATACTACTAACTTTCATTACCGAGCTCTCCATAGTCAGCTTTATGGCTGCCGGGCCTTGATCTTGGCACTTCGCTGCCACTCGACTCACCACCCCCGAAGTCCGTTTATCAGTCTGAAAGCGACTTGCGTGTCATCTAGATCTACCCGGGGTGGCCATGTAGAGTTGGTGACGAGAGGCTGAGCGGGCGTTGTTCTCCTTCTGGTGGGGTGTCTTAGCAAACGTGTTTATTTTCCATCTTTGAAGGCGATCTTTTTTAAACAACGATTTTAATATTTTTTTTTGGTTTGAATTCTACTTCTTTATCATTCTTCCTCTCTATTCAGTTTCTTCTCTCTCTCTCTCTCTCTCTCTCCTCTCTCTCTCTCTCTCTCTCTCTCTCTCTCTCTCTGCCTCTCTCCATTTTAAAGTTTAAAGTTTCTTTTCATGCTTAAACTGGCGTTATTCATTCAAATGTAAATTATCTCACACGGAGTATATCATGTCTATGCCAAAACAAAAGATCCAGCATTGTTCGTGGAAATTCTGCAGTCTTCGTTTTAGTGTAGGCTACTATCGTGGTTAACATCAAACGGAAGTTCGCCGGTTAAATCTACTACAAGGATTGTTGTCAAAATAACATTTAGAATTCTTCATTCGAACTTAAGACATTTTGATAACACTTTCAGAACACGGAAACCGGGAGGATTTACAGTGTGAGGAACTCTGACATCATACGACATCCCATATCACCATCTGCCCCCCCCCCCCACCCCCCCGCCCCCTGTTTGTTTACCTTACATACCAGCCCTGATACAGACCCAAAAGTGTACTGGTTATAGAAAAAAAAAACACACCTCACGATGACGATGCGTGTGCGGGAACCTCACGTTTTGGGCCAATCACATTTCGCAATTTCTTTTTTGTTTTTCTTACGTAACGGCGAATGTTTCCTTCCTGGTGCTTAAAAAAATGAAGTGTAACGTTTCACCTAAATACATACTGTTCGCCCAAAAGTATCTGCGGTCTTGGAAGGGGTGGTCGGGGAAGGGGGGTGGGGGTGGGGGGTGGAGAATATGGCGGTGCATGATAAGGAAATACATCTTCCCTGTCCTTCTGGCGACGTTACCTTGTCTGTATGGAGGATGAAGTCAATTTAAAACGGAAAGAAACTGAGTTAGACAACAGTTGTTTAAACTCTTTTGTTGTGTAAGTCAGTCTCTTTTGTGTGTATTTATACATATACTTTGCCACTATGTATCTGCACAGGAAGATCAGTATTATGGACCGTGCGGTCCAGGTCATTCCGTCGTTTGCATACTGAGAAAAATTGTTCGTTTGGGTTTTTAAAAAAAAATCGCTGAAAAAATTTCAAACCAGCAACTGGAAACTTGTGACGACATATCGAACTAGAATCGACCTACGTGTGTCCTCACCTCAGGTAAAAAGGTCACTTCCTGTTTCCTTGAGCCGCTCAAGGTTTGTAAGCAGGCATGAAATTCGTCTGTCTGGAATGCTGAGAACACGATGCGTCCATGCATCCCTCATGGTATCTCCCTCAAAGTGACGTGGATAGCCTTTGACTGCTGAGTACGCATTCACCACCGACACAAATCCCCTCTTCACGTTCAAATTTAATTCAAATTGAAGCATAAAAGGCCGAAACAGCAAGCATATAACACGTCAAAACGTTAAGCTATACGAAAATAACCTGCGCTAATGTGAAAAATCATGAAATTACTTTTCCAACCTTCACTCTCACCCACATCCTCTGTCTGTCTGTCTGTCTGTGGTGTCTCTGTGTCTGTGTGTCTGTCTTTGTCTGTCTGTCTGTTCTGTCTATAAAGTCTCTCTCTCTCTCTCTCTCTCTCTCTCTCTCTCTCTCTCCTCTCTCTCTCTCTCTCTCTCTCTTTTAAAGTCATGCATTGAAACGTCGCCCATCGAAGAGTGAACAAGAAAATGAAAGAAGCGCGATGTTCATTTTCCCACCACAAATCCGAACCCTCCTCACCGAAGGCCTGTTTGAACAACTGCATTGTACCGTCTACAAGGACCCTCTGGTCAGCTTAAGGGGGCTATCTGCCATAAACCCCCTGAGGTCACATTCCAAGCCAGGGTAGATAGATCTGCCTGTACCGGTTGCTCACTGTGGACAGAGGAAGGTGGGGTGGGCTGGGAAACATGGGAGGGTGTCATCGTCTACCTACCGCGGACCGGTAACCGGGTACCCGGAATGCCAGTAGGATGGCTTATCAGATGAGGGTTCTCGTCATTTTTTCTTCGTAAGGTCGGTTGTTCGTTGTTTTGGTTTTGTTGTTGTTTTCGTTTCAGGTCTTTTTTTTTATATGCTGTCTGCTTTTGTTTTTAAATGTGTCCTTTTTCAATGATGTGCACAACTAACTCGTTATGTATGTAGAGCAGCAACAAGTCGGAACTTACGATGTGTACGAACAGCACTAGGCAGAACAGCGTACACACAACAATAGCGGCCGTCAACAAAGTCGCAGTAGCACAACACCATAAAGTGAAAAAAAAAATAGTTATTGACATTTTTAAGTGTGAAATGACAAGATGAAGCGTTATACAGCGTTGCTCACAACTAAAACACACCCTAACGTTGCACACAATTGAATACACCCTAACGTTGCACACTATTAAACATACACTAATGTTGCTCTCAATTAAACCCACCCTAATGTTGCTCACAATTAAACACACCCTAATGTTGCACACAATTAATACACCCTAACGCAGCATACAAATAAACACACCCTAACGTTGCACACAATTAAACACATCTAACGTTGCACACAATTAAGCATACCCTAGCGTTACTCACAATTAAACACACTCTGAGGCTGCACACAATTATCCACACCCTAACGTTGCACACAAATAAACACACCCTAACGTTGCTTACAATTAAACACCCTAACGTTACGATTAAACACATCCTGACGTTGCTCACAATTAAACATGCCCTAACATTGCACATAATTAAACACACAAACACACTCTAACGTTGCTCACAAGTAAGCATACCCTAACGTTACTCGCAAATAAATACACCTTAACGTTGCTCACAATTATGCACACAATTAAACATACCCTAATGTCGCATATAATTAAAATACACCTTAAACACATCCTAACATTGCACACAATTAAACACACTCGAACGTTGTACACACTTAAAAACACACCCTAACGTTGCACATGATTAAATACACCCTACCGCTACACACTATTAAACACATCTTAACGTTGCACACATTTTAAACACACAAATACACCCTAACGTTGCACACAATGGAACACACCCTAACGTTACACACAGTTACACACCCTAACATTGCACACCACTAAACACACTCTAACTTTGCACACAGTTAAACACACCCTAATGTTGCATACAGTTAAACACACCCTAATGTTGCACACAATTAAACACACCATAACGTTGCACACAATTAAACACACCCTAATGTTGCGCACAGTTAAACACGCCAAAATTTGGCACACCATTAAACACTCCCTAATTTTGCATACATTAAACACACCATAAGGCTGCACACAGATTTAAACACATCCTAATGTTGCATACAATAAACACACCATAAGGTTGCACACAGTTAAACACACCATAACGTTGCACACAGTTAAACACACCCTAACGTTGCACACAAAACACACCTAACGTTGCACACAATTAACACACACTAACACATCCTAACGTTGCACACAGTTAAACACACCCTAATGCTGCACACAATTACACACACCATATAACGTTGCACACAATTACAAACACCCTAACGTTGCACACAATTAAACACACCCTAACGTTGCACACAATTAAACACACCCTAATGTTGCATACCATTAAACACACCATCACATTGCACACAGTTAACACACCCTAACGTCGTTCACAATCAAACATACCCTAACATCGTTCACAATCAAACACACCCTAACGTCGTTCACAATCAAACACACCCTAACATCGTTCACAATCAAACACACCCTAACGTTGCACACAGTTAAACACACCCTAACGTTGTTCACAATCAAGCACACCCTAACGTTGCACACAGTTAAACACACCCTACGTTGTTCACAATAAAACTCACCCTAACGTTGCACACAGTTAAACACACCCTAACGTTGTTCACAATCATCAAACACACCCTAACGTCGTTCACAATCAAACACACCCTAACGTTGTTCACAATCAAGCACACCCTAACGTTGCACACAGTTAAACACACCCTAACGTTGCTAACAGTTAAAAACACCCTAAAGTTGCACACAGTTAAACACACCCTAACGTTGTTCACAATCAAGCACACCCTAACGTTGCACACAAACACATCCGTTGTCCCTGGACTGTAGTTTCAGTCACTATGACAAGAATTTTTCAAACCATGAGCAATGTCTTCCACAGGATCTATTGACACCAAAATGTATCTAACTGACGACCTCAAGATTAAGGTGACTTGACAGTCTTAAGAAATTCAGTAGGTTCACTGAAAAGAGGTTTGTGTGTGTGTGTGTGTGTGTGTGTGGGGGGGGGGGGGGGGGGGGGGGTGCCTGCGTGCGTGCGCGAGTGCCCGCAGGAGCGCGCATACGAACGCGCTTGTGTGTGCGCGCGTGCCTTACGAATACTTGCGCGAGCTATGGTTTGGCAAGAAACGAGTTGATATCAAGCACCTACGCAAAGTTCGGTGACTCTTGAAGCAACCCACCATGCCTTTATATTCAATTGTTGCCCACTATTAAACACACCCCAACGTTGCGCACAATTAAACACTCCCTAACCCTCCACCACAATATACTTGAATGCACTGGAGAGAGAGAGGAGAGAGAGAGAGAGAGAGAGAGAGAGAGAGAGAGAGAGAGAGAGAGAGAGAGAGAGAGAGAGATGTTCACTTGAAATCAATCAATTAAGAAGTCTGTTGTTTCAAACATCGACATTTTTTTTTTTTACATTTTGATATCACAGTGTAAAATACCAGACATAAATCAAAACCAGAAAATAACACTTGCACACGAAGATGGACTTACTCTTTCAACTGACTTTGTTTTCCTCTTGAGTTTGAACAAGGTTGTATTCAATTTCCGTACATCCTTGATAAAGCCTCGATGGTCGTCTGAGCTATATGCATGACTTGATTCCTCTCTCCATATCAGCCATCACAGTCAATCACCCCACAACCACGAAATCAAAATGGCGGTATTAACAACAGCCTAGCTGTTTCTGACACTGACGGTTTCAGTAACGCATGAATCATACAAAAATAATGGTTTCCATTTCAAACGTATCAATACTTCTACCCTTTCAAACAGCACAAAGAAAACCATTTACAAAAAGGATGAAACACCCTTTTTCGGGTTAAAAAAAAAACAACGAAATTGTTGAATTCTATGACCCAAAGATTTGAAGAGACGCCTAGTCTTTCAACCTGCCTTTGCTGTTTTGCTATGCTCTGCTTAAATACAAAGTGAGACACAAGATTGTAATGACAAGAGGCAATGATAATAATAACAAAATAATGATGATGATGATTACGGTGAAGGTGATAACCATAAATAACGACAGCAAAAGCAACAAAACAACAACATCAACAAGAACAGTAGCAGTAATAATAGCAGTAGTAGCAGCAGCAGCAATAATAATATAATAATAATAATAATACGACAGGAAAGAAGAGTGAAACAGTGTATAGTAGGAATACGATAGCACACACTTTCCGTACGAATTGCATCAGACACAAGTAGATTTATGGCTGAACATCCCATAGCCCGTTGACCGTAGGGGCAGAGAACTGTCAGAAGTTCACCGTGACAAGGACACGTCACGACGGAGGGCGGAGCCCATCTTTCTCCTTTCGCTGCCTTTAACCTGCCCTGAGCTGCATCAGGTTTCCATTCAATGCAGCATGGAGAGGGTTTTCTAAAAGAAAAAAAATTCCGCTCCTACAAGTGGCTCGAACTCACGATTGTCGGCTTCGCAGGCAAACGGCCTAAGCATTTGGTCACAAGCCTCTCTGACCGATACAGGCTTTAAAGAAAAGTCCTAGCCATTCCAGCCTCTCTGACCGATATAGGCTTTAAGGAAAAGTCCTAGCCATTCCAGCCTCTCTGACCGAAACAGGCTTTAAAGAAAAGTCCTAGCCATTCCAGCCTCTCTGACCGAAACAGGCTTTAAGGAAAAGTCCTAGCCATTCCAGCCTCTCTGACCGAACAGGCTTTAAGGAAAAGTCCTAGCCATTCCAGCCTCTCTGACCGACACAGGCTTTAAAGAAAAGTCACGGCCATTCCAGCCTCTCTGACCGAAACAGGCTTTAAAGGAAAGTCACGGCCATTCCAGCCTCTCTGACCGAAACAGGCTTTTAAAGAAAAGTCCTAGCCATTCCAGCCTCTCTGACCGAAACAGGCTTTAAAGAAAAGTCCTTGGCCTATTCCAGCCTCTCTGACCGATATAGGCTTTAAAGAAAAGTCCTAGCCCTACCAGCCTCTCTGACCGAAACAGGCTTTAAAGAAAAGTCCTAGCCCTACCAGCCTCTCTGACCGAAACAGGCTTTAAAGAAAAGTCCTAGCCATCCAGCCTCTCTGA